>CM062804.1:256855346-257455346 GCA_031772625.1 Pinus tabuliformis | reverse complement strand
TGAGCATGTCTTTCTGTTATTCACTGTTAATTTCCTATTAGGAACATTATAGTGGTATCAAAGCCATGATCTTGGCTAGCTGTGGGGTAGCCAACGAGATCATGGGAGAGTTGGGCATGTATGCACAGTGACAGGAGATCATGGGAAAGTCGGGCATGTATGCACAGTGACGGGTTACACCATACACCACCCATGGCTCAAGGGAGATTCAGCATGCAGGAATTTTGGGGTGGAATCCACTAGAATGATGAGAGGTTGGGCCAGTTGAGGAAGGTGATTGACCAAATCCATCCTCATCCTTACAACAGAAACACTAGAGGTACACAGGTCGTGAGGGCACAACCATCTACACCATCTGGGGAGAGTCGACAGAATCCAGGCACCAGATCTCCTCAAAAGGAGCGACAAGACAATGATCGTTTGAGGGTGAGACCAGGAATTTTGGGGTGGAATCCGCTAGAATGATGAGAGGTTGGGCCAGTTGAGGAAGGTGATTGACCAAATCCATCCTCATCCTTACAACAGAAACACTAGAGGTACACAGGTCGTGAGGGCACAACCATCTACACCATCTGGGGAGAGTCGACAGAATCCAGGCACCAGATCTCCTCAAAAGGAGCGACAAGACAATGATCGTTTGAGGGTGAGACCAGGGGCACTATTGTTGGTGGAGACCCAGCTTTAGGCATCAGGAGCCTGAGGAGGAGGTTGAGCATGAGGTTGAGGGCACGCTAGATTGTGGGGAGCACGTAGGTACACCCAGTGTGACGCAAGAGTCACCCTCGTTGGAGACTCTTTTGACCATTCTGGTTGATATCTTAGTGGAGAGAGTAGAGCATACACTAGTAGTGCCATCCGTTGATGAGGTGATTGGGGTCATGTCTGGGTTTTTGGGTGATAACAGCACACAGCAGATAGGGGAGGTGCCAGGAGATGTATCCACCCTTGATGAGGCACCAGGAGATCCAGAGGCATTAGATGATGGTCGACCATAGCAGTTCCATCAGTTTCAAGTCGGCCTTCTTGTTGATTTGGGGTAGCAACGGATGTGCTCTAGCCATGAAAATTGGTGGAGAGGCTAAAGCACATGAGATCTCCAAGACCCAAAAATGGTTTGGGCAGATTCTACACGATTAAGGAGATATTAAAATAATTAATATTTTTAACGGAGTTCCTAAGTCTAAACTTAGGAAAAGTAAAATATTAATGGGTATTAATATAAAACTGGGTTAGAAGGTTCTAAAGGACATGGATCAAACCAAATCTAATCTTATCCATTGATTAGAGATGTAATCTCGGTCGTTGGAGACTCAACAGAAAAAGTATAAGAGGCTTGAGGGTCAACTGGAGATACACCAGAGTGATCAGTCAATTTGATTTTCTAGATCGGGGTTTGCTAAGAGAAATCGAACCAGTGATCAGAGCTGTAGCGAGGTGCAATGAGTACGAGGTAGAGAGGCAGAGATAGTGCCAGAAGTCCAGCGTAGAGGCCGAGAGGCTGCGCAGAGCCTCAGAGGGCTGACGCAGAGGGTTTCAGGCTGACGCAAAGGCCAGGAGGGCTGACACAATGCTTCAGATTGTGTTGGAGAGGGTTTCGTGGGGCAGACTTTCAGAGTATCTGCTTCTGAAGAGAGGTATTACTGCAAGATTTTGTATCTCTGTTGGGTGAGCCAGTTTGGCACCCAGTGTACTCAGAAAAGATGCTTAATAATAAAAACCCTCAAAACTGTTGCACCAGTTTTCCCAAGTTGGGTTTTGTCGGGGACGATTGTCCAAAAATAACGGTGTCCCTTGTGTGTTTGTTCATTTATTTTAGTTGTTGATCGGTAGATGGTTGAGATTGTATTGTGTTTATTTCAGTATTTATATGGTTAAATAATTTGTTAGTAATTAAACAAGTAAGCGAAATAAACCGGAGAATACAGATAAATTTCTAACGGGTAATACTTAGAAATTTCAACATGGTATCAGAGCGTTGCAGATCACAAGAGAGCTGAAGGCACCAACTAAATCAGATAATTTGCAGCAGACACAGCTATCCCGAGAGACAGAAGTTGTTCCTAGCAGAAAGCAGCAGAGAAGGGTTGACGCAGAGGGCCTGCGTCATCAGTTCGAGCCAGAGAGAGGTCAGTGCAGTAAAGGAAGGTGGAAAAGGGTCACGAAGAGCCACGCAGAGACTAGAAGGGTTGACGCAGTTGGCTAGTGGACCAATTTAGCCAGTGTCGGGATTACACAGAACCTAAAGGCTCAGTTCTTCAGTTGTTGGGGCATACGAAGCTGTGGGCAGATTGCGGGGAGTGAAGTTGGTGGGGTGTTGTTGCTGCCGAGACATGACAGTACCTAACAGGGCAAAACAAAGGTAGAGGGAGTCGCTACCTAGGCGGATTTCTAGCCAAGAAATCCTAATCAGTGTTGCAAGTGCATAGGAGATCGGAGAGGTGTGATTCGACAGTTGGCAGGAGGATTTCCAGGAGGGAAATCGAGACTCAGAGGGAGTCTAGCAAAGAACTTCCAGGAGGGAAGTAGCGACTCAGAGGGAGTCGAAGAGAGAACTTCCAGGAGGGAAGTAGAGACTCAAAGGAGTTGAGAAAGAAGAGCAGAGAGATAGCAACAAATGGACTGAGGGATCAGGATAGGCTGGACGGGGCATCCAACTTTGTCATCTGGAAGGCCAGGATCCTGTCCATTTTAGATAGACATTACATCAAGGCCTTCGCCTTGAGAACCATGGCTATCCCAGTCGACCCAGCTGACAATGAAAGGTATGAGGATGCGATGGCCAAGGCAAAATGCATAATCCTTAATGGGGTCAAGGATCATGTGGTCCAACATATTGCCGAGAAGGAGACAGCAAAGGAAATGTGGGATACCTTGAAGACATTGTAACAAGGCACTTCCGTGCAGAGGAAGATGCTACTGGAGAATCAGTTGTGGTCATACCAAATGCAGAAGGGGGAGCAGATAGATCACTTCCTCGGTAGGTTGCAAGAGATCCGAGACCAACTGACTTCCATAGGGGCCACGCCGGATCAAGAGTTAATGGTGAGGACCACCCTGAACGCAGTCTCCGAGGAGTGGGAGACGTTTGTCCAAATCATTTTGGGCAGAGCGACTCTTCCAGGATGGGAAGAATTGTCCGCAACTCTACGCCAAGAAGAGATCAAACGGCTAACCAAGACGTGAAGTAGCAACAAAGGAGCCCAGGTCAAGAAAGAGGAGGAAGAGGATGCATCTCTGGCATCTGTGGGGAAGCAGGAGAAGAGGAAGAAAAAGGACCTCTCCAAAATAAAGTGCTTCAACTCTGGGGAACTGGGGCATTATGCGAACTAGTGTCCAAGGAAGAAGAATAAGGGAGAGGCATCTGACTCCAAGGCAGCGCCAGGGAAGGCAGAAAGGAGGTAGGGGATGATGACGATTGTGCCATGAGTGCTCATGTACCTCTAGAGAAGAGGTGGGGAGACATCGAGTTGTAGTCAGGAAGACTACAAGCGATGAGGGGCAGGATCCTTGAGGTACCCAAACTCTTGGATCAGATCCAGCTACAGGAGCCCGAAGTGACAGTGGCAAGATGGCAGATGTCGGTAGAAGCAGATGCGGATGAAGCGACAGAGAGTGCTACAATGTAGTAGTCCCTGGCAGCACAGTGGGGATTGCAGCAGTGCGAGAGGCACCAAGGAGGCTGCAGCAGTGCAGGATGGCACAGAGAGGTTTGCAGCGGTGCGAGAGGCACGGAGTTGTTGTAGTAGCGCAGAGATAGCAAAGGGAGCACGAGATAGCGGCAGAGAGATCTTCAGCATCGAGAGGGTTTCTAGCCTGACAAGGAAGCCAATAGTTGGGTGGATCGGTTACTTACTTCTCAGTAACTAAGTTGCAGTGCAGTAATAATAGTACTAGTGTTCATTTGGGGTAGCATCGGATGTGCTCTAGCCATGAAAATTGGTGGAGAGGCTAAAGCACATGAGATCTCCAAGACCCAAAAATGGTTTGGGCAAATTCTACCCGGTTAAGGAGATATTAAAATAATTAATATTTTTAATGGAGTTCCTAAGTCTAAACTTAGGAAAAATAAAATATTAATGGGTATTAATATAAAACTGAGTTAGAAGGTTCTAAAGGACATGGATCAAGCCAAATCTAATCTTAGTCGTTGATTAGAGATGTAATCTCAGTCGTTGAAGACTCAACAGAAAAAGTATAAGAGGAGGCTTGAGGGTCAGTTGGAGAAAACACCAGAGTGATCAGTCATTCGATTTTCTAGAGTGGGGTTTGCTAAGAGAAATCGAATCAGTGATCAGTTACAGTGAGGGGCAGTGAGTACAAGGCAGAGAGGTAGAGATAGTGTCGAGAGACCAGCGCAGAAGCAGAGAGGCAAAGGCAGAGCTAGAGGAAGGCACGCAGAGGCCAGAAGTGACTTCGCAGAGGCCAGAGGGCCAGCATCATCCACGCAGAGGCTGCAGGAGTGACGCAGAGAGCCAGAGAGGTTGTGCAGAGCCTCAAAGGGCTAACGCAGAGGGTTTCAAGCTGACGCAGAGGCCAGGAGGGCTAACGCAGTGCTTCAGATTGTGCTGGAGAGGGTTTTGTGGGGCAGACTTTCAGAATATTTGCTTCCGAAGAGAGGTATTACTGCCAGATTATTTATCTCTGTTGGGTGAGCCAGTTTGGCACCCAGTGTACTCAAGAAAAGTTGCTTAATAATAAAACCCTCAGAACTGCTGCACCAGTTTTCCCAAGTGGGATTTTTCCGGGGATGATTGTCCAAAAATAATGGTGTCCCTTGTGTGTTTGTCTATTTCTTTCAGTTGTTGATCTGTAGATGGTTGAGACTGTATTGTGTTTATTTCAGTGTTTATATGGTTAAATAACTTGTTAGTAATTAAACAATTAGGCGAAATAAACTAGAGACTATAGATAAAATTTCTAACGGGTAATACTTAGAAATTTCAACGTGGTATCAGAGCGTTGCAGATCACAGGAGAGCTGAAGGCGCCAGCTGAATTAGAGAATTTGCAGCAGAAACAACTATTCCGAGTGATAGAAGTTGTTCCTAGGTAGAAAGTAGCAGAGGAGGGTTGACACAGAGGGACTGCATCATCAGTTCGAGCCAAAGAGAGGCCAACGTAGAGGCAAAAGGAGGCAGAAGAGGCTCACGAAGAGCCCCGCAGAGACCGGGAGGGTTGACGCAGTTGGCCAAGGGAGAAAATCAGCGTTCCCAGGATTGCGCAGAGCCTAGAGGCTCCATCCTTCAGTTGCTGGGGCATAGGAAGCTGTGGGTAGATTGCGAGGAGTGAAGTTGGTGGGGTGTTGTTGTTGCTGAGACAAAACAGTACCTAACGGGGCAAAACCAAGGTAGAGGGAATCGCTACCTAGGTGGATTTCTAGGCAAGAAATCCAGATCGGTGTTGCAACTGAATAGGAGATCGAAGAGGTGCGATTCGACGGTTGGCAAGAGGATTTCCAAGAGGGAAATCGAGACTCAGAGGGAGTCTAGCAAAGAACTTCTAGGAGGGAAGTAGAGATTCAGAGGGAGTTGAAGAGAGAACTTCCAAGAGGGAAGTAGGGACTCAAAGGAGTCGAGAAAGAAGAGCAGAGAGATGGCCATGAATGGACTAAGGGATCAAGACAAGCTGGACAAGGCGTCCAACTTTGTCATTTGGAAGGCCAGGATCCTGTCCGTTCTAGATAGACATCGCATCAAGGCCTTCGCCTTGAGAACCGTGGCTATCCCAGTCGACCCAACTGACAATGAAAGGTATGAGGATGCGATGGCCAAGGCAAAATGCATAATCCTTGATGGGGTCAAGGATCATGTGGTCCAGCATATTGCCGAGAAGGAGACGGCAAAGGAAATGTGGGATACCTTGAAGACATTGTATCAAGGCACTTCCATGCAGAGGAAGATGCTACTAGAGAATCAGCTGCGGTCATACTAGATGCAGAAGGGGGAGCAGACAGATCACTTCCTTGGCAAGTTGTAGGAGATCCGGGACCAACAAACTTCCATAGGGGCCACGCCGGATCAAGAGTTAATGGTGAGGACTGCCCTAAACGTAGTCTCCGAGGAGCGGGCGACGTTCGTCCAAAGCATTTTGGGCAAAGCGAATCTTCCAGGATGGGAAGAATTATGGGCAGCTCTTTGCCAAGAAGAGATCAGACAACTGACCAAGACGGGAAGTAGCAGCAAAGGAGCCCGGGTCAAGAAAGAGGAGGAAGAGGATGCAGCTCTGGCATCTGCGAGGAAGCAGGAGAAGAGGAAGAAAAAGGACCTCTCCAAGATACAGTGCTTCAACTGTGGGGAACTAGGGCTTTATGCGAACCAGTGTCCGAGGAAGAAGAATAAGGGAGAGGCGTCTGACTACAAGGCAGCGCCAGCAAAGGCAGAAAAGGAGGTAAAGATGATGACGATTGTGCCATGAGTGCTCATGTACCTATAGGGAAGAGGTGGGGAGATATCGAGCTATAGTCAGGAAGACTACAGGTGATGAGAGGCAGTTTCCTTGAGGTACCCAAACTCTTGGATCATACCTGGCTACGAGAGCCCTGAAGTGACAGTAGCAGGATGGCGGATTTCGGTAGAAGTGGATGCAGATGAAGCGACAGAGAATGATAGAAGTGCAGAAGTCCGAGACAGCGTAGAGTGGGTTGCAGCAGTGCGAGAGGCACAGAGGAGGTTGCAGCAGTGCAGGATGGCATAGAGAGGTTTGCAGTGTTGCGAGAGGCCCAGAGTTGTTGCAGCAGCGCAAAGGCAGCAGAGGGAGCACAGTATATGTTGGAATTTCTAAGTTTAACTCGTTAGAAATTCTTCCTGTACTATCTGGTTTATTTATTTCTACTTGTTTAATTACTTAACAAGTTATTTACCATGTAAATATTGAAAATAAACATAAGTACAATATCAACATCTATAGATCATCAACTAAAAGAAAACAAGCACACAAGTGACACCGTTATTTTTGGACCAATGTCCCCGGAAAAACCCAATGCAGGAAAACCGGTGCAGCTATTCAGAGGGTTTTATTATTATGCAGTTTTCATAATACAACCAGGGTGCCAGAAATGGCTCACCCAATAGAGAATGCCCTCGGCAGTAGTACCTCTCCTCGGAGACAGATATTCCAGCTGAATAATCACTAGATGAACGATCCCACAGCAACAATTGCAGCTCCCACTGCTCTGCGTCACTCTGATAGGGACTGCGTCACCCTACTCAGCTCACCAACACCCAATCTGTCCCATGAAATCCTTCCAGCGCTGCCTCTTGGCCCTGCGTCAGCTCTGCTAGCCTCTGCGTCAGCTTCTGGAGCTTCTGCGTCAGCCCCTAGACCCTCTGCGTCTCACACGCTGGCCTCTCCTGGCTCTGCACAGCTCCTAGCTGCCTCTGCGTAGCACCCAGTTGCCTCTGCGTCAACCTCTCCGGGCTCTACGCTATCTCTCTAGTACCAACTTTGCCTCTCTGCTATGTATTCACTGCCCCTCACTGCTAATCATTGATTCTATCTCTCTTAGCAAACCCCGCTCTAGAGAATATAATGATTGATCACTCTGGTGTGTTCTCCAACTGACCCTCAAGCCTCCTCTTATACTTTTCTTGTTGGTCCATTGACGGCCGAGACTAAATCTCTAATCAATAGCTAAGATTAGATTTGGCTTGATCCATGACTTTTGGAACATTCTAACCCAATTTTATATTAATACCCATTAATATTTTATTTTTCCTAAGTTTAGACTTAGGAACTCCATTAAAAATATTAATTAATTTAATATCTCCCAAACCGGTTAGAATCTGCCCAAACCATTTCTGGGTCTTGGAGATCTCATGTGCTTTAGCCTCTCCACCAATTTTCATAGCTAGAGCACATCCGATGCTACCCCAAATCAACACTCCCTCTCAGCAAGGACTGTGCTCTAGTAATACTCCACACTGAGCATCACTCTGATTATCCAACATCAGTCCCTGTGCTGATGCTAGGCCTCCCCGCCCAACATCCTCTGCACTGCTGCATCCTGTACTGCTGCCAAACTGGCTTACCCACAGAGAGAAAAATTCTCCAGCACTTCTCCCAGTCCCAGCGTCAGTTTGGCTGACCTCTGCGTGGCTCCCAAACACTTTGCGTCAACCCTGGGCCTCTCTGCGTCACCCATGCAAGCCCTCTAGTGACTGTGCAGTCTCCTGTTGCCTCTGCGTCTGCCTGAAATGCCCTGCGTCTGCCTCTCCTGCCTCAGCGCTGGTCTCCAGTGCCTGATCCCGTCTCTCTGTTCCGTACTTGTTGCCTCCTGACTGCTCACCAGACCACTAGTTCGAATTTCTCAGCTAACCTCGCTCCAGAAATTGAACTGATTGGTCTCCCTCAGTGTGTTCTCCAAGTGACCCTCAAGCCTCCTCTTATACTTTTCTCGTTGACAAATCAACGACCGAGATTAAGTCCCTAATCAACGGCTAAGATTAACTCTGGCTTGATCCATGACTTTTGGACCCTTCTAACACAATTTTATATTAATTCACATTAATATTTTATTTTCCCTAAGTTTAGACTTAGGGACTCCATTAAAAATATTAATTATTTTAATATCTCCCAAACTGTTTAAAATGCCCAAACCATTTCTGGGTATTGGAGATCTCATGTGCTTTAGCCTCTCCACCAATTTTCGTGGCTAGAGCACATCCGATGCTACCCCAAATCAACATCTCTATGTTTGGTTGTCTCTTTATGATCCTATGGTTGTTACAGTTGAGATTCTCCATGTATAATTGCTTAATGATATAATTGACAGAAGATAACTTGAGTGTAAATCATTGGAAATAATTTTCAGATTAGAAAATCAGTTTCTATTATAAGAAAATTCAACATGGTATCAGATCCTCGGTAAAAGAGAAGCCACTTTAGAATCTTGAAGAAGCCAAGTTTTGATGAGAAAAACAAACCCTAGAAAGAGGGACTAACCTAAGTCTACGAAAAGTTTTGAAGGACAACAAGGTGGAAAAGGACAAGTATAGGTTGAAGGTAGGGCCTCAGAGAATCATCCAATGCTGCAGATAAGTAAGTCACAATACCTCTGCAAAGAGGCCTCAAATATCAGATTTATGCAACAGGCCGAGTGAAGCAAGACATCAAGTTGAGGGATGAATGAAGAAAGACTAATAAAGGGTTGAATGATCTAATGCATTGAATACATGAAGAATGAGTTGATTAGAATATAAATTTCCTACAGATTGTGGAACATTATAGAAATCCAAGTGGAAAATTGAGCTATTTTGTAGATATTCATGTATTCCTAAAGAATTTGATTAAGAAATTGCACAATACTTAGCATATCACTTTGAGATAATAGGATCAAATGCTTGCTTGAGGAAAGATATCACTGGCCCACTTTGAGAAAAGAAGTTGACATGCAATCTAGAAAGCACATAAATCAATGTTTGTGATTGTGGATCATTTTTTAAGATGGCACATTTCTTCAATATTAAGCTTCTAACAGGCCGAGAATGGGAAGTACATTTTAAGGATGATTTCAAGAGTCAGGGAGGCAGAGATCAGGAAGGCCTCAGGTCTGTACCAAGAGGACCGAAGGACCTTAGTCAGAGATCAGGAAGGCCGAGAGGCCTCAATGAGTTAACAAAGGAAACCGAGAAGCCTGTGAAGAGACCAGCAAAAGTAAAGAGGCCAACGAAGTCACCAAAAATAACTTCCCTTATAAGTCAAGGATGCAATTTGACTAATACCTTGAAAGCAAAGGTGCCATTACTTGCCAGAATATGTAATATTCTAACTAGAGAAATACAGTGTATATCAAAACATAAACTAAGCTACAGCCAATAAATATAGCATGCAAATCTGAAAATTCCACACCATACAAATGCAATCAGAACATCATAGAGCAGAAATACTGATTTTGAGCCATTTTATTATAAATTGCAGGGATAATCTGTGTGCAAAAAGTGAGGAATGAGTGCACCTGGGCTTGCTACAGTAGGCATGCAAAACCCAGGTGAAATGGAGAATTTCCCCACGTTGAAATTAGCTCAAACTGCTCAATGCACTGTCCAGAAAAACCTATTGCTGCTGCTGGAGGTAAATGATGATTTAACCCTTCAGAACTGCTCCAAAAATTATGCAAAATTATATGTATGCTCCTTAGTGCCCAACCATCCAAACCCAGAAATCTTTTTATCTGATTCCGATTGTCCAGAAATACCCAAATTTAGTGTGAATTCCTCCAACTGTTGGCCCAGCATCCAACCCAGAAATACTGTTGTAGTTCTGCTCCAAATCCTCCCTCAATTGGTTGGAAATTCTCTGCAAAATTATCTCTGCAATATGAGTGAAATTTCTGCCCCAATCTATCTCAAAATCCTTGCTCAATTCTTGTGCTGCAAATGTGCCCAAAAAGGTCCTTGCATGGGCCCTAGAAATGACAAATTTGGCTCTCTCAAAAGCAACAATCCCCAGCTCTGCAAATCACCCAAGTGACTCGCTCTCCCTCAAGGAAAATCTCTGCAAATTCTTCAAGTGTTGCTCCCCTGGAATCCCCTCTTCCAAGCTCTACGAATTTCTGCCTTTGCATCCTCCAGGAAACACGCACTGGCTGAAGCAAGTGATGGAATGCCTCACAACAACTTTAAATCGATCCTCCAGTCAACTCCAATTTCTCTCCTAGGGTGACACTCTTAGTTCACCGAAAGAGAGTTGGGATTTTCCGCTTGGAAATCCCTGTGCTAAGCAACACTAGTTGACTTGGCTAAACAGCTCAAGCAAACTCTAAGTCTGAAAATGCACAATCAAGGAACCCCAAAAATGAGTTCTCCTCTCCTATTTATAATTGTTGCCCTTCTCCTCCTTGTGGGCCCACTAGTTCGAACTCCCCTTTTTGCCTCCATTCTCTTGTGGTTCGAATTTCTCCAAGGGGTTCGATTTCCCTTTTGGGTGGCCCCCACAACCCACCAACATTTTAATTTTTCCATTTCTCCTAAGTTGGTCTTCTCTCCCTTTGCAAAAATTTTATTTATGCCTCCATACCCCTTTTTCCTAAGTTCAATCGCCAAAATATTTATCAACCACCAAAATTGCAAAATTATGAATTCTCCTTAGCAGAATTATTTGTTGGGGACATGACCGAATAGGTTGAAAGATTGTTTGATTCAAGAAACCAAAGTGAGCTGATCTTTAGTACCTAATTCACCATTGTTTGAAGAAGTCAATCTTGGAAGATTGAACAGTGAAGAAGAGACCGAGCTCCTCATCAGTTTTGGAGACCGAAATTCTCCTGTGAATGTCAAATCATTTCAAAGTTGGAGTTGTCCATGTAAAGGAAAAATTGTTACAATTACAATGATTTTGAGGAGGTCGAGCTACTTGGAAGGGCTGAGAACAATCATCTAAAATCTGCGAAGTATTTTGTTTGTGAACAAAATTTGTTGATGACCCTTCTGCAAAGAAAGTCTAGATCATTGAAGATTGTTACTTGCTCATTTATTAAAGGTTGGTTGATGGAGCAAGTTCTCTTGTAAAATTCTATAGAGGACATTAGAATGCCATAATCCTATTCCCTCCTTTGAAGACACTTTACTTTCATGAAGTATTCTGTGGAAGATTGGTGGAACTAGGACACACCTGTATGTCCACAATATATTCAGAATGCTCGGTGATCAAATGATTTGAAGTTGTTGAGGAAGTTGCTCCAGAATCAAAGGGAGCTGAGGAGAAAGGTTTCTTCACCTATAAAGCAATAAGATTCACAGCAGGATATGACAAAGTTTGTTGGACTTACAAAAAGTGTCAATGAAATTTGGAAGTCTAAGGGTATGTAAACCCTAGAAGACTAGAAGACTTGGATGAGAAAGCCCTAGGGTTTGTGGATAAAACCCTAGAGCTAGACCTAGATCAATGATTCTACTGAATGAAGAAACCCTAACTCATGCAAGGAAGGAAAGGCAAGCAACATACATTGGCAGCTAAAGAAGATAACCAGCCACCTCAAAAGAAGTCAAAGGATTCTTTCAATCAAAAGATTATTTTTTGTTCAAGTTTCTTGTTCTTTTAAATTTTTTATGCATAGCTTTGGTACTTTCTTTATAATTATATTATAAATCCTTCCTATAAAGGAAGACCTTTGTGAAGACTACCATTACAATGATTTATGGCAGCATTAGAAAGTACAAATCTATATAGTAGGAAGAAGGATTTTCCTACAAAAGGGAGAGAACAATAACTATATTGTTGCCCCACTCATAAATAAATTGACAATTACCCAGGATTATGACATGAGTTGAGATCATCAATGACATTGGAGAGCCTATTATAAATTTTAAGGTTTATGGGATACCCTAGAATTGGATTTGGAATGCATAATAAGGAAGTTGCATAAGCTTGATGAAGATTGTAGGTGGATTTCAGTAAGGGAGCAAGGATCAAGAGGGAGTCAACAACTCTAAATTAAAAGATAAGTAATTTATATCCTTCTACTTTGTTTAAATTTATTTCCATCTCTTAACCATTCCTTTGTCCTTGTATTTTCTACTCAATAATGGTTTCTTACATGATATCTTGAATAAGTCTTTGCAAGGACATCACAAGTAATAAAGCAATGACTGGATCACTTCATTCGAGACATGATGAAAATAGGAGCAATAGAGATCTGGTACATATCCACAAATGAGTAGAATTTGGACAAGGATGAGCTTAGTATGATGTTGGATGTCTCCCTCATTGAAGGGTATGATGAAGTGTTTGCAGGATTTAGCAAACCATTTATTGAAGCCAAAAAGGATTTGGCTGGGTCATAAAGGATTTTGACCAAGAAGAGATGCATACATTCACTTTTGAAACCAACAGGACTTGGCTAGGTCGAGGGTTTTATTATTAAGCAGCTTTCTTGAGTACAACTATGGTGCCAAACCGGCTCACCCAACAAAGATATCTATTTGGCATTAATACCTCTTCGGACACAGATATTCGACAAGTCTGCTCCATGAAAATCTCTCCAACGCTTTTCTGAGGCTCTGCGTCAGCCCTCCTGGCCTCTGCGTCACTCTGAAGCCCCCTACGTCAGCTTTCTGCTGCTCTACGCTGGCTCTTTGGCCTTCTGCGTCACCCACGCAAGCCTTGCTAGCCTCTGCGCAGTCACTCTGGCCCTCTGCGTGGCTCCTGTTGGCACTGCATAGCCTCCTCAATCTCTACGTTGGTCCTTCGGCACTATCTCTGCCTCTCTGCTATGCACTCGATGTCCCTCGCTACAACTCAAATCACTTGTTCGAATTTTCACAACAAACCCCGCTCTAGAAAATCAAACTGATTAATCAATTTTGGTGTATCTTCAACTGACCCTCAAGCCTCCTCTTATACTTTTTATGTTGAGTCTTCAACAGCCGAGATTAAATCTCTAATCAAAAGTTAAGATTAGATTTAACTTGATCCATGACATTTAGAACATTCTCACCCAATTTTATATTAATACCCATTAATATTTTAATTTTCCGAAGTTTAGACTTAGGAACTCCATTAAAAATATTAATTTTTTTAATATCTCTCTAACCGGGTGGAATTTCCCCAAACCATTTCTGGGACTTGGGGATCTCATGTGCTTTAGCCTCTCCACCAATTTTCATGGCTAGAGCACATCCGATGCTACCCCAAATCAACAATATGTGCACCAAATTTCTTCAAGGACTTCTAAGAGTCATATGTGCACCAAATTTCTTCAAGGACTTCTAAGAGTCATATGTGCACCAAATTTTATTGGAGTCAGACTGCAGTTTTCTTCATGTATTGCTCCTTGAAAGAGAGATAAATCTCATGATGAGAAAATGATCTCGAACTATGCTTTTACATTAGGATGGGAAGATTCTCATTTGTTCCTAACCACTTTGTCAGCTGGGATCACCCTGTCTTGTTTCAATCATATTTTAGTCAAGCCAGATCCTGTTTTGTGCCCAGCAGGCCTTAGTATGATACTCCTCATCATTCAGGTAAGTTTGTCCATTCAGTATCTTGCCTCAATTCTTAAGGATTTTTATCCCTTTTCCCAGTGCCAATTAGCAGGGTTTAGTAGTCCCTGTAATGGTGGAACAATATGAATACATGACAAGGTGGTCACTAATTGCAAGGATGTAAAACATGCACCTTGCCTAGTATATATATATCGAATGAGGGTTAACATATGCAATAACACTCAGTTTAACATCCATAACCAAAGCGTGTTGCAGAAGAATGCCCAATAATTTACAGGATAACAGCGCATATAAACAATTACACTCAGTTTAACATTCGTAACCAAAACAGCTTGAAGAATATTGACAAAATAATTTACATAGTTCTTAAGAGTGGTAGCATGCAATGAATGAGATACTAGCTTAAGGCCCTGAATAAATCTTGCATTTTCAGTTCAATATATGATATGATCATTCTGAAAACGTTGGCCTTCTTCCACATAGTATGTTTTCAATGCCAAAACTATTTACAATAGGAATTTGAATAAACTCTATTTTCTTCACAACACGAGAAGTATGCTGGTCTGCAGTTTTAAAACAATAAAAAAAAATGCTTACTGCTTTCTTGAGATCATCAACCCCAACTTTATCACGACCCTCAAGAGCAGCCAATGATCTTGCAACTTTAGAAGCATACAGTTCAGCTCTGTGACCCTATCAAAATTTCAGAATACAAAGGTAAGAATTCTTGTTCTTCAAGAAATAACATGGATTACCAAATTATTAAGAAATTTTTAAAAATATATGCAAATGAATATAATGTATTTAAGCAGAACCAACTTTCTTGGGCAAGAAAGTTATTCTTCCTTGTAAAACTAATTACCTGAATATCACCTAGAGACTCTACTTATACCTCCTCACAACTTTCTTGTCAGTGGTAAGTTATACTTTCTTACAAATTAAAAACAACAATGCAAGGTTGATGACAAAATAGCTTTTAAGACCAAGGTTAGTAGAACCTTGAAACATACAGAAATGCCAGGATCTCATCCTCATGCCAAACCAATCCATAAGCATTGGGGCATTCATCCAATGTAGCCAAGTATCATCCAATCTCACTGACCCTAGCCAATGTGAGGGCTAGATCAATCATAATAAAAAGTGCAAAGGTGGAGTGTTTACTCCAAATGAAGTGTGCATATGCTAAATATAGTATTACCATGCCAATAATATCCATTGTTTTTCCACTAGGAATCCCCAAACCATATAAAACACTTTGAATAAATCAATAAACCTGTTGGAACCATGTGAAAGGGGGTTCATGTGCTAGGCACTGTCCAGGTGAATGTTATCAACCATGTAAATGTGAAATCCTCATGTAAAACAGACCCCCATGTGCTAGGGAAATCAACTACTCACATCATCATTATCCAACCCTTGAGGGGTTAGAGCCATCATACATGAACAAGATGTAGCAGTCTCTAGATGAACAAGTATACCAAGACAATATGACCAGGTAGCATGCTTCATCTATACCAAGAGTGAGATCCATCAAATCAAAGGCATGAAAAAAACCAATAGATAAGCCATGACAATCCATCAAGGAGAAAAATGGGTCTCCTCCACAAAAACAACATGCAATTAAAATTCCATATGCACCATGCTGCAAACCCATCCATTGTAACGAAAATCACAAGTGTTAGCCTCATACAAAACAAGGTGTAACAGGGGTAGTTGCTTGAGTTGCTTGAAGAGACATCCTAATGTTGCAATTATTTTTGGCAGGTTGTTAGCATTTATGAGGTTTCATTCCATCTTCTAGTATGATCCACTTCTCGAGACCTTTTTGCTAACATATATTCATTGCACTTGGTGGAGTGCTTCCCTTGGAGACATTCTAGGTGAAGCATTGGAGCATTTCATGGTTGACCACTTGTTAAAGGAGGCGTCCTATTTGGGGAGCATGACCCGTGACATTCCAACTTGTGATTTGTCATTATTTATTATTTATTTAACTTTTCACTTAGGAGTTAGTTAGGAAATATCACTTGTTTATGTAATCCTAGGAGAGATAATGGATCTCGCATTTAGATATTATTATTTGATCTTGTGGAGGTTTTGAGCTGGTTCTCTATATAAGAGAAGCTCCTTCTATTGTTTTGGTTGTTGAAAGTTTGTGGAAGCACTAGAGACTATTGCTTGATATTATTTAAAGATTATTTGGAGCTTGAAGCATATGTATTTCGGTGTTATTTGCTAAATATGGATGCTGGAAACTTGATTTCTTCAAATGTGTTATGAAGCGCTGAATTTGGCTAACTTTGCTCCCTGTCTAGAAGAATTTATTTTGGCTGTTTTTCCTTCTAAGTTATTTATGTCTACTGCTGCAACTGTTAATGATGTCATATTTCTTAATTAGAATTAGATGGAATTCACATCCTTTGGTTGTAAACATACCATATGTGTTGGACATTGGATAAACCGGCGCTCCCCGTGTGTTTCGTGAGATGTGCTTAACCGACTCTCGTGGATCCATTAATTTTGGCGATGCATCCCTTTACTAACACCTACGGGTTTTGGTGTAAAACTGCAGGTGTTAGTAAACGCATAGAATACCATCATTGTTTTACAGCGACAAAGTTGTTTCTGTTAAAAAAAAGAACGATTTCAGAGTCTAATTATGGCATTGGAGATATGTTTTACAAGTTGATTTGAAGGCTGATGTATGATGTTGATACTTGGTATGGTTGATAACTTGTATGCTTGTGAGCAAGATGAAACTAAAGAGAAGCAAAGATGTGATGGCAAAGGAGCAGCAGCAAGCATGTATGCTTGTGATCAAGGCAAAGAAGCAGCAAAGGAGCACAAAAAGATGTGATTTTGGAAGGCATGTTAGAGGGTTAGAGAGTTAGAGCGCATGTGAGAGAACTGATTATTTGTGAGTCGTCTGGCACATATGAAGCTGATATGAAGCAAATTTGAAGGGAAGAAGAGGCAGAGATAAAGATGGAGATATGCAGAATTGGTGACCAGGTAAACCAGCATGTTGTTTCTTGTATGTATCAGGGGATTGTAGTCTCCTTTCAAGTTGGAAATTGATAAAGAATGGGATATAGCCTATTGAAGTAGGAGCCCCCTGTGGGTTGTAGCCTACATAAAACTTGTAGGAGTTGGAGCTTCCTTGCATGTTGTAGCTTGCAGAAAATTTGAGGTAGCAGCCTCTTGTAGGTTGAAGCCTACAGAAAATCGGATGTAATAAGGGAATAGGAGCTTGCCTTTGCATCACAACAAAAACAAATTGTGGTTTTCTCCCTTTATGGGTTTCCACTTATATCTGGTGTTTATATGTGTTGACATTATTTGCTTATGTGATGTTTTGGATTGCTTATTACTTGTTGTTCAAATATTCAATCTATTGGTTATTATGTTTTAAGCTACTCATTTAAAAAGTTTAGTTAATGTGTTTAAAGAAAATCAATTCAATGTCCATGAATGTACTAAACTAATTCACCCCCCTGTCAATTTAGTAAAGTCTCCATCATCATGCATTTTGATAATTACCATTCAATAGGGTTCTCAAAACCAATTTTCCGTAGTTGTGGATGTTACTGCTTAAACTAGCAGGGGTCCTAGGAGGGGATCATATGGAGCAACACAATGGAGCAATAGCCCACTGTCACCTCAGCTAAATCTCCCTGCTCTTTACAAACTTTCACCAATGGGAGGATGTAATGATCCTAAACAGGAATGTAAGTGATATACAAAGCATGCAAACAATCCAGCAATCAGAAAAACAAAATATACATTAAGCACCCATGGAAACACTGGAAATAGAGAAATGTTGAGCCATTTTATTACTTCTTCAGAAGCAAAATACAATATTAAAATAGAATGGTGCACCTAGGCTTGTCTCAATGGACAAGCTTGACAAAACTCAAGTGAGAAAATGCTAAACTGAAGGCTGCTACAACTGCTGCACCAAACTGAACTACGCTGCCCCAGAAAACTGCTCTGTCTGCTGACTTCGAAGGGCTGGAATCACTACTTCCCGTGCTCAAAAAATTATGAGATTTCAACGCTTTTCTCCTTGGCCTAAACCCAAAAAAACCCACAAAGTAATTGGCCAAATGTTGACCTTAGAATTTTGGTCCAAATTCCCCTTAGCTCCTCTAGCTACTGGCTGAGTTGGGACCCCTGTTTGACCCCTTAAATCTGCCCATAAAATTTTATAAAATCAGGAGTGTGATCCTTGTCCAAAACCCAGAAAAACCCAGAAAGGGTTTCCCTTGGTTCCAACCTTCAAAAATTGACCTTTCATAGCTTGGCCCTCCTCCAATTTCGAATTTTGTTGCTATCATTGATCTTGTCAATCTCTGTTCTCCCAACTCCAACAATCCTCCTCAAATGGCCCTCCAAGTGATCTCCTACTTCTCCCAACGAGCTCCAACTCTACAATTCCTTCCTCCAACTCCCACGTGAGCCTAGTGGTGGCTCTCTGCGCAGACCCCGGGTAACTGTAAATCGCACTGTTGAGATCCTGGCTCTGTTGGCTCAAAACTCACAAGAAAGGTTGACCCTTTGTTTCTCTCCCAATCCTCTAACTCTCCTAGCAAATGCTTGATCACTGATAGCTCCAAACTCCCCCTGCGTATTCTCTAGCTAGCCAGAAATACGCACTCCCTGTTGTCGCTGAATGGTAGTGTTGTACACACTCCCGGAACTCCTGAAATACTTATGGAACTGCCTCTCTAGGGCGGGCACGGATGGTCCCCCAAAGTAGAGGTTGAATCTCCCGCTTGAGAGATTCGTGGCTAAACAGTCGGTTGACTCAGCTAAACAGTAGAGCGAACAATCAAGTAATTTTGATTGCAAGGTGTAAGAATGAATCCAAATGAGAGCTCTCTCCTTTTATCTTTGTGGGCCTTCCTTGCCTCATGTGGGCCCCTCCATCCAGCACTTCGAATTCCCTCCAAACCATTCGAATGGCCTAGTTCAAATTCCCACGTGGGTGGCCCCCACCTTCCACTAGCAACCAAATTAAGTCAAACTTCCTCCTAAGTCCCTAAGTCAAAAATGTTAAGTTCTTTCTCTTAGTCAAAAATGTTAAGTTCTTTCTCTTAGCCAAAATTGTGCAAAAATGTGTGGAAACACCCTGTTACAAATGTGTTTGAGAAGGGACATGACAGTCCTCCCCTCCCAAATGTTGCTTGCCCTCAAGCAACCTCAAAGTTGGGTGCTCCAAAATGTGCTCACCCTCCCAGGTGGCATCCTCATTTGGCAAGCTCCTCCAATGCACCAAAAATCGCCTATCCTCAAGCAATGCCTAAGCAAGCATCCTCTCTAACTATTGCTCCCCACTGTCACTGCAAAATGTGCCAAGGTCCCAGATGTGCCATTGGATCGTGCCTGACCTCTGCACTATCCTGATATAAAAGAATCCTTCAATACCAAGATCCCAGGCAAACCTGTCCAACATAAAGCTCCCTCGCTCCATTCACTATCCTGCCCGGTGAAAGTACCAGAAGTCCCCTGCTCCATCAGTGACTCACTAAAGCCCAATGGAAGATTTGTATGATCTCCCCCTGTAGTAGCTGACACATCCCTAAAGGTTATTGAGTTGTGAAGAGCTGTGATGCCCCAATTCCCTGCTAGTCCCAGAGTGGTGCCACCATGCTGACGCTGCGCTACTCTGACTATGTCATACTCCCCATCGTGCGCAGTCAGTAGCCTCCTCTCCTGGAACTCGATGTTGGAGTAATGAAAGAGGCGAGACACATCTTGCATGGGCATCTCCATGGCACCAAGGCCTACCCATCCAAATCTAACTCCACACCTATGCAACAACAAAGAATATCTGCCTCCCCATATGAGGAAACCCTCTATGAACCCCCGTGTGTCATCCCATGAGCGAACTATATCACCTTCTGCCACGACTTCGATCATCACGAGTGATCTATCGGTCAACAGATGGAATCCCTCTAGCCCTCATCTCTAGTCCATGCATGTGATCACTATATAGGCTCCATATATCGCGGGCTAATCTGATGCATGCTAATCTACCCTGTGCTTGCCACTGTGTAGTACCGATGATCATTGGAAGCCACGTGTGCCAAAGAGCTACCCCCTGAATGCAACCAAAAGATGGGTATCTGATACTCGTAATCAACTTAGGGTATGTGGACCCCTCCTATCCCTGCCAACCATCTCCCTTGGGTCTACCATCCGCCCTCTCGATAATGTGCCAATACAATGTCTGGAGGTCGGACACATACTGGAAAGTTGCCTCAATCATACATGGTATCCTCTACTCATGCATGGTCCTGACATGCCCTGTAAAAAGAGTGACATGTCTCCCTCGTGACCTGCTCCTCGAGCGTAGGCTCACTGATGAACGATATGCCACCCCTGCAGATGATCAGCTCATCCCCCAAACTGTGGTTTGTCAACTCGTGCACCAACCCAATGCCACCGCTGAGAAGTCTCTCCCCTAATGCATTGAGTGTCATCCCAATATCTCGGTTGAGCTCCCTGTCCCCAACTGCTCATGCCCAGAGTGTCAAAGGAAAACAGCCAAGTCATCTGTGCTTGTAAGTGATGTATAAGAGGGATAGGTATGTGAGTCCCCATGGATACCATCGAGTATCACTCATTTGCATCCCCATCAATCTTGGGTGAAGTACACCCAAAGGTATGCCCAGTGTCTCTGTCCATAAGTCTCCTTGGAGGCAACCCTCCAAGACCTCGTTGTGCAACACCATATGCCCCTACATCCCACCGAGTATCCCTGTAGTCCTCAACCTGGCACTGTACCCTACAGCGCATCCCTGTACACCACTGGATACCCCATGCTACTGTTGTACCATCCTGTACTGTCTCGTATCCTGCCTGTGTCACTGTATCTAGCTCTCCCCACGTGTACTCGATGCGAGGTGAGTCGCTCAATGCAAACCAACATGCTACATCAAAAAACCACGCATCTCCATGCTCCTCTGTAGGCCACTGCTCATCACTGCATACCTTTATACAACACTGGATGCTAGGTTCTAAAATTGGGTCTATATGCATCAAGTCGCATCCCTCTGCATAAGATTGGACTCTGCGGCATATCCTTGTGCACCCCTGGGTACCACTGCCTACTGTCGTACCACCCTGTATCATATGCCATCCTGCATGTGCCAACGCATCCACCAATCTGCTAGTAATCCCTCCATGATGTGGGCTACATCTCCCCATCTGCCCTGAAAGACCTGAGCGGTCTAACTCCTCACATGCCAATGGGAATGACACTATTGTGCCTATCCTTAGTAGCTCTAGTGTCCAATATACCAATGAGAGAGCACCGTCTCCATGTAATGCCTTGTCCGGTGGTCTGTCGATGCCACCTCCTCCTACCAACTCCTGCCATAGTAGGCTAATCACCCTATGACTCCATGCACAATCAATATGCCAAGACAACTCATGAAATTGGTTTGCTCCCCTGTCAAACCATCTTGTCACTAGTGTTGTCCCAGGCTTTGATGGAGATCTGAAAATGTGTGTGTGCCCAAACGTCGGATCCATCACGCAGCTACTACCGTCACCTAACAACTCTATGATGTGATGGGAAATGCCACCTGGATCCCAACAACAATCTGGCCCTCGAGTCCCTATGGTTATCCATGGCCTCTGCTGAAATGTGGCCATGGATGTATCCAACCGCCTAGCCTGCTCCATCGGGTACCAGCTCAGTACCTCTCGCCACCCAATCCCAAAGGAGGGATCGAATGTACAATCCCTTATGGAAGAAACAAGCCCTCCAAGCTGATGCAGTGTCATACTCAGCTCATGTCGCTCAGTCTTGCTAACCTAACCATCCCCTAGGGTATGTCTAGACAACGCTGCCTCCCTCAATCCAATGCATAAGGGTGGGCTAATAACGTTGTAGATCTCGTCAATGTGCCTCTGAAATGAACTGTGCTGAAATCCCAACGTGTGATCTCTATGTTGCCCCTCATCAATGGCTAGCCCAAAGGATGGTTGCACATCCTCCTCCATCATGGACTCAACATGAGCCTCCAACTGCTCCTCCATTAACAGTCCAACACGTAAGACATGCTCGCCAATCAGCTGCAGGTGAATGTCGTCTGGTAACTCTGGCCTAGATCTAGATGCCTTTCTACCTATTGGCTCCTTATCAACGGTGGAGATGTCTCCCGTCACCTCATCAACCTGTGGTGCACTACTATCACCTGAGTACTCAGTCACAACCCCGGATACCTCATCAATGGATACCTCAAAAACAGATGGCACCTCCTCAATGGTGGACACCTCCATGTCTCTTGGCACCCCTCAATGGTGGACACCTCTATGTCTCTTGGCACCTCCTCAATGGAAGGCCCTGTGGATGTGTGCTCTACTCTCTCCCCCAAGGTGTCAGCCAAAGCTATCAAAGGAATCTCCAACAAGGGCGACTCTTGTGTCACATTGGACACATTGACATGCTCCTCACGCTCTAGTGTGCCCAAAAAAACCTCCTCCTTAGGCTCCTGATATCTAAAGCCAGGTCTCCACCAGCAAAAGCGCCCCCTAGTCTCACCCTCTAACTGTCCTTGTCTTGTCTGCTCCTTTTGAGGAGATTTGATGCCCTGATTCTGTCGACTTTCCCCACACAATGTAGATGGTTGCACCCCCACAGCCTGCGCACCACTAATGTCTCTGTTGTAAGGATGAGAATGGATTTGGTCTGACACCTTCCTCAACTGGGCCAATCTCTCATCATTCCAATGGATTCCACCCCAGAATTCCTGCATACTAAATCTTCTTTGAGCCATAAGTTGTCTATGGTTTAACCCGTCACTATGCATACATGCTCAAATCTTCCATGATCTAGATGGCTACCCCACAGCTGGCCAAGATCATGGCTCTGATACCATTGTAATGATCCTAAACAGGAATGTAAGTGATATACAAAGCATGCAAACAATCCAACAATCAAAAAAACAAAATATACATTAAGCACCCATGGAAACACTGGAAATAGAGAACTGTTGAGCCATTTTATTACTTCTTCAGAAGCAAAATACAATAGTAAAATAGAATGGTGCACCTAGGCTTGTCTCAATGGACAAGCTTGACAAAACCTAGGTGAGAAAATGCTGAATTGAAGGCTGCTACAACTGTTGCACCAAACTGAACTGCGTTGCCCCAGAAAACTGCTCTGTCTGCTGACTTTGAAGGGCTAGAATCACTACTTCCCGTGCTCAGAAAATTATGAGATTTCAGCTCCTTTCTCCTTGGCCTAAACCCAAAAAAACCCACGAAGGAATTGGCCAAATGTTGACCTCAGAATTTTGGACCAAATTCCCCTTAGCTCCTCTAGCTGTTGGCTGAGTTGGGACCCCTGTTTGACCCCTTAGATATGCCCAAAAAATTCTATAAAATCAGGAATGTGATTCTTGCCCAAAAACCAGAAAGGATTTCCCTTGGTTCCGACCTTCAAAAATTGACCTTTCACGGCATGGCCCTCCAATTTCGAATTTTGTTGCTATGACTGATCCTGTCAATCTCTACTCTCCCAACTCCAGCAATCCTCTTCAAATGGCCCTCCAAGTAATCTCCTACTTCTCCCGGCGAGCTCCAACTCTACAATTCCTTCCTCCAACTCCCACGCGAGCCTAGTGGTGGCTCTCTGCGCAGGCCTCAGGTAACTGTAAATTGAACTACTAGGATCCTGGCTCTGTTGGCTCCAAAACTCACAAGAAAGGCTGACCCTTTGTTGCTCTCCCAATCCTCTAACTCTCCCAGCAAATGCTTGATCACTAATAGCTCCAAACTCCCCCTGTGTATTCTCCAGCTAGCCAGAAATACGCACTCCCTGTTGTGGTTGAATGGTAGTGTTGTACACACTCTTGGAACTCCTGAAATACTTATGGAACTGCCTCTCTAGGGCAGGCACGAATGGTCCCCCAAAGTAGAGGTTGAATCTCCCACTTGAGAGATTCGTGGCTAAACAACCGGTTGACTCAGCTAAACAACAGAGTGAACAGTCAAGTAATTTTGATTGCAAGGTGTAAGAATGAATCCAAATGAGAGCTCTCTCCTCCTTTTATCTTTGTGGGCCTTCCTTGCCTCATGTGGGCCCCTCCATCTAGCACTTCGAATTCCCTCCAAACCATTCGAATTGCTTAGATCGAATTCCCACGTGGGTGACCCCCACCTTCCACTAGCAACCAAATTAAGTCAAATTCCCTCCTAAGTCCCTAAATCGAAAATGTTGGGTTCTTTCCCTCAGCCAAAATTGTGCAAAAATGTGTGGAAACACCCTGTTACAAATGTGTTTGAGAAGGGACATGACAAAGGAGTCCTGATATGAGAAGAATCATTACGAAAAGTAGATCAATGATAGGATGAAAAGTGATTCCAAAAACCTATTCACAAGGGAGGCTCAGATAATGGGCTTGCTTGCTATGGAAGCAAGATGGAGGGCTCTCTTAGAAGGGCTAAGGGTAATGCCTAGACCTAGGGTTTGAGGAGTGTTACTTGAAAAGAAGTGCCCAAGATCAGGGAATCCTAGAAGACTATGGTTTCTAATTGAGCTTTGGGAAATTGAAGTTATAAGGTAGTGGTACCACAAAGAAGCAAGTGAGCCCAAAGGAGGTCAAAGGTTTGGATTGGAGCAGCAAATTGATGATCTTGACTAAGTTAGGGATGAGAATAGGATCAAAGGGATTGAATTCCTCTTGGAATTTGAATATAATGACCCTAATGAAGCCACCAACTAAAGGGAACCTAGGGATGGGAACGGTCTTCAAGCTAGGGCTTGCAAAATCTTGAGATTCCACCGTGGGATCGACCTCAAATTTGGAGGTGTTGACCACTACCAGTCAACTACCCATGCAGTACACCCCCTCTTTTCTTGGCAGAAAGGGGTAGCACCTGAACGACGTGTCCGTGCCAGCCTGCAGTCATCAGCAGCTTGATCATTTTAATTGTAAACCCAGTCTGCATGTATGAATTGTAAATAATCTTAGCAGATATGAGTCGTGTATGTAAATTGCCTAGGTGGACCTAACTTTCTAGTGGTAATCTACGTCCCGGAAGGTTTTTCGTCTCACCGATCCATGATCGGCAGAGTTTTCCTTCAGCCTGACCCCAAAGCCGGGATGGATTTTGTCATTAGAACTTTAGGAGAATCCTAGTGTGTTAATCTGCTAGATTATAGTTGTGTCGCAGAACTGGGTGGTTTATGAGGGTCTATGTTAAGTGGGTTTGTCCCCTTAAAATGTAAATTGTAAAATTCATGATGTAATGTGTCTTGAGGGTTGGAAAATGTTTTAAATCCCCTCATGAGTTCTAAGTCCTAGGTCCTAGGTGATGTTTCCAAAGACTTAGTTCGATGATCCATTTAAGAAAATAAATAAAATAAATAAATAAATATATATATATATATATATTATTAAAAAATGAAATAAATAAAAAATTATAAAATAAAGCAAAAACCCTAAATAATAAAATAATAATATTTTGAGTGAATGCATGCAAAATATTATTTTTAATAATAAGTTAACAATTTCGACGGATGAGATTAAGAGATGTCTTGATCCTCATCGACGGTCGAGATCATTTCGACATGGATCACTCGAACTAGCCGTTGGGATCATTTCCTTTAAGTAGGGTGCTAGGGGTCATTTCAGATCATTGGATCTGTGAGTCTTGTACTGAAGAAGCTCTCTTGTAATCTGTTTCTGGTTAATAAAAGAAGACTTTGGGGTCCAAATCTTGCTGGTGTTACTCTCTGGAAGTGCTGTGAGCTAATTTAGTTTCTGCATATTTTACTTTTCAGCCATTAATAATAGCTTATTGTAGAGTATTGTGAGCACAGGTATCTTGTTCACTTGCTAGGGTTTGAGTGGTGTTAGGGTTTCTGAAGTAATGGCAGGTATCTCCATTACTTTTGGGATCTAGCAGCATTTTTGCCCTCTTTACTGATGGTTGTTTTGAGCTGTGCAGAAAACCCTTACTGAAGAAGATTGGTGGGCGTTTGGGGAAGTTCTCGGCTGAACCAGCCAACTCCCGCAAGCATTTTTTGCTGAGCCCAGTTGGATTTGATCCTGGGTCTATCATTCAGTTTATTTTTCCTAATTTGCATGAGAGATTTTCTGAAGTTCTTCATAGTGAAAATCTGAAATTTTTGTTCTTTAAAATACTTCTGTTCTTATTGCTGAATCTGGCTGTTAAGGGGCCAAAATCTGTAAATTAATCAAGCTGATCTAGGGTTTCAAAATTTTGCTTTATACAGTTTTCATTAGGGTTTTCCTTTTTCTGCAGGTTACAGGTGTTGGTATTTTGAGGAAATTTTGGGTTTTATTAATAAAATCTGGAGCAGCAAACCTGCACGCAGCAGCAAATTTCAGCAGTTTCCAAGCCCTCACGCAGACATTTTCTCTGCCATTTCTCTCCTCTCCTCACGCCGTCAGCTTCAACGAATCTCTGCTATTTTTCCTCACCTGCGTCCTTCCCTCAGCTCCGTACCCTCATCCGATGCAAATCGTTGTCTTCTCATCTGCTATCTGAATCATCAAATCACGCAGGTATCATAGGAGGTTGCAAGCATTCGATTTTTCTCTGCGTGCGTCTGCTCAGCCTCCTCAGACGCTATCGTTCTCTTTCTGGCGTCTTGCTCTCCAGCCCGCGTCAAGCATAAAGCTGCACATAACCAAACGAAATTCGAATTTTTTGGGTTTTGATATGAGTAGCATCGCCTGCCGTCTGGTCTATTAAGCCGCAAGCCTGCGGATTTAGCAGTGAATGCCAGGTAAGCTTCAGGCCTGCGGATTTAGCAGTGAATGCCAGGTAAGCTTCAATCGATTTCAGTTTCCGCCGTCGACTGTGCATCTGTGCACCAAATCGAAATTTTTTACTGCGTTCATACCTCCCGTCGTTTTAAAAGCTTTTTGACTTAGTTATTTTTATATCGTCGAAATCTATATGCGTGGGTAAGAAATCGTGTTTTGCTGCTACGGGCCAGGGAATACGTTTTGAGCTGATAGATTCGTATAGCGACAGAACGATTTTCATTTTTTTTTATATGGCTAAGAATTACGCGTAGTTAGAACTTCATAAAAAAAAAAATTTAGGATTTCGTTTGTAATTAGATTTATTTTTTTTATTGTCTTAGATATAGTAGCTACCGGTTAGGGTTCTTTTTTTTTAAACGCAGCGTGGTGTATTTTCGTTTTTTTTAAGTTTTATATGTGCGTAGTTGCTAGATTTTGTTTTGCTAGCATGTAGTTTGGTTTAGGTTTAAAAGCTTTATTTTTTTTTAGTTTTAATTATATTTGCTTTATTTCATTTAGTTTAGATTTAGTAGATTTTAATAGTTTTTTAGTTTAGTTTGGTAGTTTTAATTTTATTAATTTTTGAGCTTTAGATTTAGTTTAAATAGTTTTAAATTTTTTAGATTTTATTAATTAAAAATCATTAAAAAAAAAAAAAAATAGAAAATCAAAAAAAAAAAAAAAAAAAAAAAAAAAAAAATTGAAAAGCATCAAAAGCATCGTGGAAATTTTTGCGAGATTCAGTTGTTTTCCTCATGGAATTATCATGTTATGCTGAGATTTAAATTTTCAAGTCTGGATACGAATATGATATCTGGTTAATGATTTATGATTCTCGTGGTGGTTTAAAGCATTCATCTCTTCAAAATTCTCAGTTGCTAGATATCGTTTTGGTCATTCTAAGAGCATTGTGAGTTTAACTGATATCTTGCAATGACAAATGATTGTTGTTCACGGTTTATGTTTCTATATCATCTAACAAGTAATCGTTTTAACAACAATCTCTCAGGACATTGGTCTGCTAAATTAATCAAATCCTTTTAGTGCTTTTCATATCGTGTCTCCCAACCAACTGGTCGACAGTTGGTCTTCGTCACATCATAGGGTCTACCCCCCTTAGCCGCGGGAGACAGGCTTAAACGGAGAGATCGGGGATCAGAGTGACAGCCCCTAGTCTGAGCGTTGTCGTGTCAATCTGCGCGACAACAGGAGGACCTTGCAAGAAGACCCCAGTTTATTAGTTGACCAATTTTCAAGGATTTTCAATGGCTAGAAATGATTTAAGACGATGCCCTAGGAGGCCTACTAGGTAAGGGCTTATAAAAGAGGAAGAGGGGTGAGAAGAATATACTTTTGTGATCACCTTAGGACTAAACTAGTGCCTAGCCAATTGGAAGAATGGACTCTAAAGAAATCAATGCTTAGATAGGCCTACTTCTAACCAAGGAGTTCCCCAGCAACTTCGTATGGCCTTAGCAACAACTAGGTTACAAAGGAAATTTATACTTCTTTATGTTGCAAAATGATGATTTATCAAGGCAAAATGATTTATCAGTCAGTTGAATTTCTGGAGCAAGTCTTGCTAAGAAAATTCGAGCTAGTGGTCTATTGCAGCGAGGGGCAGTGAGTGCATAGCAGAGAAGCAGAGATAGTGCCAGAGGGCCAATGCAAAGACCGAAGAGGCTGACGCAGAGGCAACTAGAGCTACGCAGAGGCAGCAGGAGCTACGCAAAGGCAGTTGGGGACTGCGCAGAGGCAGAGAGGCCTGCATGGGTGACACAGAGGGGCCAAGTGTTGATGTAGGGAGCTAGGAGGTTGACGCAAAGGCTTCAAGAGCTATGCTAAAGCTAGCAAGGCTGACGCAGGGCCAAGAGGAAGCGCTACAAGGATTTTCGTGGGGCAGACTAGAGCTGAGACGCTGAATATCTGTCTCCGAGATGAGGTATTACTGAAGTGTAACAATCTCTGTTGGGTAAGCCATTTTTCGCACCCTAGTTGTACTCAAGAATCTGCATAATAATAAAACCCTCAGAACTGTTGCACCGATTTTCCCACATTGGGTGTTTCCGGGGACGATTGTCCAAAAATAACGGTGTCCCTTGCATGTTTGTCTCAGTATTTCAATTGTTGATCTGTATATGAGTTAAGGTTGCATTTGTATTTATTTTCAGTATTTATATTTATAAATAACTTGTTAATAAGAAGAACAAGTACGAGAAAATAAACCAGATAATGCAGTAGGGATTTCTGATGTGTCAGACTTAGAAATTTCAACAAGTAGCAGCTAGCATAGCCACGTATTCGAGAAGGGAATGTGAATCACAGAGCAGCAGGTTGGATGGCTCCTCCAACTATGTCATCTGGAAGGCCAGGATGTCCTTCCTATTGGATGAACATGGCCTGAAGCTCTACATATATAACGTTGTGGCAATTTCCCCAAGATGCGGATCAGCTAAAGGAATACAAGAAGGAGATGGTGCGGGCGAAGCAGTTGATCCTAGATGGAGTCTAGGACCATATAGTCTCACACATAGTTGGGAAGGATAGTGCCAAAGAAATGTGGGATGCTCTCGCCACGCTATATAAGGGCACTTTACAGCAGCAGAAGATGTTCCTAGAGGAGAAGCTGAGATGTATCAGGATGCAGAAGGGGGAAGGCATAGATCCCTTTCTCACTAGGATTCAGGTGGTTTGAGATCATCTTACAGTTGTTGGGGCAGCGCCGCAACCAACAGAGCTAGTGAGGTTGGCACTAAATAGTGTCTCTGAGGAGTGGCAAGTTTTCGTCCAAAGCATATTGGGTAGAAACAATCTACTAGATTGGGACAAGATGTGCTCCGGTCTACAGCAGGCGGATAATTTTCTGGGTTTTTTCACTCACTTTTTACCCCAAAGCTGGGGTGACGGTTTGAAGATTGAGCCCCTAACACATCTTAGTGTCTAGAGTCGATGTATATTACCATACTAGATCACACAAAAAAATCCGTGGAATTTGGTTAAGTCTAGATAGTCATTTTTTAATTTTTTACATTTTCCGCACTGCAGTAATCGCTAATAAAATTGTATTTGTAATGTAATAAGTGATGTCTAGAGAAGTTGTATGGGGTATGAGTAATGAAATTTGCACCTCTCACCTTCAACTTTCTACTATGACACACTTTGAGGGGTTAAAAATGTGTTTTTAACTCTCAAAACCCACTTTTTCTAAGTTTAGTGGGAAATCTGACAATTAATTAAGCCAGAAATTAAATAAATGGAGAAAAATAAATATCCACACATATTAAATGTTGTGGAAATGAGATGGAAAATTATGGGGGATTTAAAGTGAAGTCCCAAGGTGATGTGGACTCCTAAAATCAAGGAAAGGACATGTGCTCAAATAAAATTGAATTTCTGGCATTAAACGAGAAAGCTACTTACTTGGAAATTCGAATTTGTGCAGTTAATGCACATTTGGGAGGATTTGGGAGAATATTTGGTGGAGATTTCTGTAGGAAATCGTCCCCACATGGGTTACCAACCATATACACTTGTCATTTCATCATAAAAATCGAATTTGGCACATAAGGAAAGAAGAAAATGATGTCCACTTGCCAAATTCGATTTTTACACTTGGCATTGGAGCTCCATTCAACAAATTCGAATTTCTCTTTTGGATTGTCACTTCATGCCACTTGTTTAATCAGTTCTACATTGGGATTGGCTCCCATAGTTCTATATAATAGATCCTTGAGCTCTCATTTGTATTATATGTAATAATCTATTGGGCTTGAGGAAACTCTGCCATTTTGTACTTGCATACTTTCTTAATATAATCAAGACTTTGGGGTTATCTAGCTGGTGTTCACTTGGCGTTATGAGGTGATGTCCTTTCATACTACTGCTATTGTGTTTAATTTCTTTCGCATGTTGAATTAATATTAGTTTATGCTTGTCATCTTGCCTGAATTGATGTGTGCAAGCTATCTTGCACATATCATTGATTTAGAGTAGTATTCTAAGAATAAGCTTGCCAATTCATTTTAGGAGGAATGTTTGGTTTATCTTATTCATTATATTGTTATAATCTTGTGCAAACTAATACGTGTTCAAGTGTGTAAAAAAGTCTTTTGTATTGTGTGTAGGAATCCATCTAGAAGTGGGAGAAATCTCAATTAGATCAACTCACTCCTAGAGTCACAGTGATCCAAGACTCAGCCATTTTTTCGCTCCAAGTTTTCCATCCAACGAAGAGCAAAAGGGAGTTTTCTTAGTCTATAGCTACTTGATCATCCATTTAAAACTCAAACTATTTATTTAGTTTTAGTTCTTTCAAAGTTATATCTCCTATTCAAGAGTCATTTCTAAAACTAGGCAAGTATGAGGTTCACTCCCATTACTTGAGCTAGTACTTTGTAAATTAAATTCTAAGTTTAGTTTTGGTTTCTTTTTCTTAATTTCACACTGACAATTGGTATTTTTTTGTGTTTTGCAGCCCATAGGCTTGAGCATTGGGCAACAAGGAGCTTGAGGAGAAGCTTTGGAAAACTACTCACTCGTGTGTATGCAGGACCCCCTCACGTTGTCCAAAGACTGATTTCTAGGGAGGCCATAAGCACTTGGGAGAGAGTTGCAAACTCATCTAGGTCGTGGGCCTTTTGAGCCTTGTGAATCTCTTTTGGAGAGTTTTTTCCATCTTCAAATTTTTTGTTGTTATATTTTGGGGAGAGAGTCTAGCTTTGTTAAAGTCTCATCTCTATAACGATCTCTCTCGTATTGTGGGCTACCCTCTTAGAGGCATTTTCACCCGCTTTAAGCGCTAATAATAGATAATAATAAAAGTATGTTGGAGGGAGCTTGGGATTTTTCCCATGGCATCCCCCTTCCTCATTTAGAGGAGGGATTCTTGTGGGTGGTCTAATCTTGCTTTTAGTTTTTCTTAGCTTTCTAGCTTTTAAATTTCATATTATGCATGCTTAAAATCAACACATTTCACTTCACATGCAAATTTTTACTAATCTTGTATTTAAGTTCCCACATGCATACGCTCTCAAGTTTTGCAAACTATTTCTCTTTGAAGCATTTGCATGAAGCATTAGTTTAGTCTGGAGAATTAACACAATTTGCACTTCATCTAGGCATTTTAGTATAGGAAGGCCCAAGCCTCATTAAAACTTACCTCCAACTTAAGTTGGTTGAATAGACTTTTAGGGACCCTCTACCTCTATTGACTTCTCATTGTGAGATCCAAATATTTGAGCGAGAATGAGGTCTGAGGACTAGAGTTCAATTGTAACTTTTCCTTAGCACTAATCAAATAAAATGAACCAAGAAAAACATTCCATCACATTTGTTTTGGCTTAAAGTATCACATGCAAATCTTATTTCAAGAGACACTTTGGATGCAAGCATTGTAATCTCTTTTAATTTTGCAACAAGTTTAATTTTCTTGTACTTGAAAATTGACTCATCTTTTGATTTAATTGCATATTGTCATGAATGATTGGTTTCACTTTCAAGTACTATTATTTTGGGTTGCAAACTTAATTGCATGTTGTCATCTTGGTCTAACATTTGCATTCTTTTTTTGTATTCTTTTGAGCAAGATAGTTTCCATGCTTTGATTTGTAGACTTATTCATCTTGAAAGCATTTATAATATCTTGTGCTAACAATTTATTGTTTCATTTATAATATCAAGTGCTAACAATTTATTGAAAGCATTTCACTTCATTTTAAGCAAAATACAATTTCATTTCTTAAAAAGAAAATACTTGGAAGGCACTGGTTGTTTATGAATTTCATGCTTATCTTATGATGGTTATTGCTCATATCAGTTTTTGCTTATAAATCTTAAATAGATAATCTATTTAACTCTAACAATTATCTTAGAATCTCACATCTCTTTTTAACTTAACTTTTCATTAGGGACCACCCCCCTCAGCTAACCTAGGAGATAGCTCAAACGTAGAGAGTCGGGATTAGTGTGACAGCCCCTTCTCTGACTTCCCTGCCACCAACCACACCTTGTGGGGTTGAAGGCTTTTCTCACTAACTTAAAGGTAGGTGTAGGCGGTAGGGTCAACATTACCGATCTGTTTGATCATAGTGATTTGATGTGTTGAGGTTTTTTGTGTAATATGGATTGCCTGAGAGGACATCTGGCCGGCCTATGTGTTGATGTCTAGTTCTCGAAGTAAGGAAGGTGGCATTGGTCATAGAGCTCTAACCTTGCATTACGCACCTAGTTCTCTGGGTTGATGGTTAGCAAGTAAGCCTGATGGTACCTAGAGAGGCTGAAAGCTTTAGTCCATCTTAGTCCCACCCGAATAGATTGCCCTGGTTAGGAATCTAGTTCATGGCACCATGAGTGTCTAAAGTCTTCATGGTTCATGTGGTTTGATATCTTCCATGTACTTGTATATATATGAATACCTCCCTAGTTAAGAGAGAGTATTGAAGAATGTAACTCTGTTCGGTCTTCATAATTGTATTTGAGTCATAATGAAATGTATTTATCAAAAGAAAAAAGAAAAAAAAAATGATTTTTTAATTATTATTATTATGACTTATTAAAGCATGGGTTTCATGCTTAGGTCATCATGTTTTAGGTCAAAATCCCCATTTAGGACTTCTAGGTTTTATATTAAGTCATTAGAGTCATTGTCCATTTAATTAGACCCTTCTTGGGCTTTTGAATCATGTAAAAAGAATTTTTATTGAGGAAAGAAGTCTTTTGTCAACTCCACAACAAGTCGTCCCTTACCTAATCAAGTCGGCCTACATGAGGGTAATTCGAACTCCAGGAGAGGCTATATATACAATACAATTCGATTCATTTGGAGATCACTCACACAAGTTCGATATCCAAGAAAAGCGGCAGAAGAAATAGAAGGAGATTCGTTGGGGAAAAAATTGAATTTTCTGGGTTGTCTCTCTCTCACGTGTGAATTTACTGGGCTACTGCTAGAAGGTCAAAGTTCTGTTGTTGGGTCAAAGTTCTATTGTTGGGGAGATCGTAATTATGCTCCTGCAAGATCGAAATGCTAGGTCGAAGTTGTTGTTGGAATGTTATCATCTGCAGAAGAAAGGAAGAGTTGATTTGGTGATTGGAGGAAGTCTGTGTCTAGGTCAAGGAGTCTTGGATCATCTCGTGAAACTATTAAAGGAAGAGTTGTTGACTTGGTTTTCCCCTAGATAGGGGTTTTGTCCTGGTTGTCTGCCTACATTTGGTGTCTTTGATCTTCATGTTATGGTTATTGGTAATTGCTTGATGAACTAAGATAAAAGAAAAACACAAGAAAGTTAATAAGAACATAAGAATATCACAAAGTAATTATCAACATAAAGAAAATATCTCTGGCTTTTTTATTTTCCAACATGGTTTCAGAGCTAAGGTGAAGAAGGAGGAAAAAGGTAGCCTAAAGTTCTATTTAAAGGAGTTTTAAAAAGTTTTAATAAGGGTCATCAAGGAAAAGGATCATATAAAAAGTCAAGCCTACTATCTTCGAGAACAATGTCTAACTCAATGAAGGGAGAAAACAAATTAGAAGGAGCATCCAATTATAGGGCATGGAAAAAGAGGATAGATCTCATCCTTGAGAAGAATAAAGTCTTGGATCTAGTCAAAGGAAAAGTAAAGAAGCCTACAAATGAATCAAGTGATGCAGAAAAGGCAAAGTTCAGAGAAACAGAGATATTGGCCATGACCCTAATGGTGGATGGAATAAAGGACAACCTCATCCCATATATATCCAACATAGATTCTGCTCAAGAGATGTATGAGGCCTTATCCAAATTATTCACAATCAAAATCTTGGTCAAAGTGCAAATCTTAAAAATGAACTAAGAACTATAAAGGCGACAAAAGAAGACACTGTGGCATCCTTCTTTGTAAGGATAGCTAGAATCAGAGATGAACTCCAAGCAATAGATGAGATAGTACTTGAAAAGGAGCTTGTAATCACTGCACTTCTAGGATTACCAACATCTTGGAGTGTCTTTTCATCAGGTCTCAACAGTTGGAAGGAAACTCCTACATTCGAACAATTATGGAATGCATGCAGTCAAGAAGAAGTCAGAATTTCATTAGTAAGCAACAAATAGAATGAAGAGGAGAAAATTTCAAATGCCTATTCCACTCATCACAAGAACAAAGGAACCTTCAAGAAGTATAAAGGGCCAAGAAGGAAGGTAGACCTATCCAAGATAGAATGCTACAATTGTCACAAGATGGGTCACTATAGAAATGATTGTCTTGACAATCCAAGGAATAAAAAGAGAAACAGAGATCAAGCAAATGTTGTTGATGAAGGACCACCAAAGAAGAACAAGACTAAAGAATCAGAAATAAAGGACTTATACTACTAAGTCCCTCTACTCTAAATTTTTTAATTGTTTTCCTTTGTGCTTTGATTTCTAGTACGTGTAGGTTTAACATCTTTTGGAAAAATATTTTTGAATTGTTTTGATGAAGTTATAGGTGTCCCTCGAGATTGGATTAAGAGAAAGCCCTCACCATTTTTCCAAAGATAAGTATCTTACTCCTTGTATTATCTTTTATATTTGGTTTTCCTTTTCCTATCTAAATGTGCTTGTATTAGGTGCTAATAACATTTCTTTTCATATTTTCCTTGTTTAGGAAAAACTTTTTGATATGCTCAAGGCTTATGGAGAAGACCGCACAAGACAAAGCATGATAGAAGGTCTATTGGAATTGATGTCCTATAAGGTTTGGCTAGAAAACAACTCAAAGGTATGTTTTAGACCATAAGCCTTGTTTTCTCCGTGATAAAGGTATATTCATTCATTCTAATAAAAAAAATTACATTACTAACAAGTGTTATGTCTAGGATTTTTGAATCTTAAAGATTCCTATTTTGAGAGATTAATCATTAGATTGAATCTACCCTCATTAAAATTATCATGTTTATGGAACGCTAAAAGGTTCTCTATAAAACCCTAACCTAAGGGTATATCAATGCTAATGTGAAAACCCTAGCCTACTTAGGGTTACTGATGAAATCTAGAAAATAATATTCTTTTGATGTTTGGGGTTTTGATGGTAATGTCATTGTTATGGAAACCCTAGTCCTTTAGGTTTGGATGGTAATGTATTCCTAGACCTTGAGGTTTTGGTAAAATAGGGTTTATGAGAAAAACCCTTATAATATCTAGAGTAAGATCCTAGGTGTATGTTTGTATGTCTGATCAAAACCCTAGCCCAATCAAGATTGTTATATGTCTAACTTTAAATGTATTGATATTTGTGTCTTGGGCTTACCTAGTGGATATTGATATGCTTGTGCATGAAATCTGAGATATGTATATGTGCTAACTTAATTGTTGATAGTGTGTAAATTCTAGGGTTTGTAACAAAGCCTTAGTAGAAGTTTGACATTCTAGGATATGGTGATATTGTTTCCATTATGATGATAAAATCCAAAGGTTTACAAAAGGGTTGGTCATATTGTTGAAACCGTAGATTGTGTTGTGATTGGTTTTGATTGTTAAAGCTTAGTGTCTCATGTATGGAATCTAGGGTTTGCATTAAATCCTAGTAGAAGTCTAACATATGAATTTTAAAGTTGTTGGATGCATTGTAGAACTATACTTGTTTGAATTGTTTCTAGGGTTTGAAATATATTATAGTAGAGTATGTCATATCTCTGGAAGAAATATTGAGGCCCTAGATATAATGAGACCAATATCTTGATTGAGTTACTAATGTGATCTAGGGGTTATAACCTAAATTGGGCAAGAAGTTGAGGTTTAAAAGTATGTGTCTTTGGTTGATTATGAACCTAACTAAGTTTAGGTATTTGACGTCTAAAGTCTAATGCTTCCATTCTTGTATAGTTAACTTTATGCTTCTATATATGTATTTGGATGTACTTGCTATCTAAGTTGTGCAGGTACATAATCTTCAAGAGGTTGAAGATATTCGCAGGTAAAGTTGATTTGATTGATAAGCATGATGAAGTTATATGAATGACGATGATCAAGATGACTTCAATAAGAAGGATTGAAGCCATGAAAGATTCTCTAATGCTATGGAAAAGAAGTTGATCTCCCTAAGTTAAGTGGGAGCCTGGATAAAGGAAAGAGTATGTTGATTTGAGGTAGCATCGGATGTGCTCTAGCCACGAAAATTGGTGGAGAGGCTAAGGCACATGAGATATCCAATACCCAGAAAGGGTTTGGGTAGATTCTAAACGGTTTGCGAAATATTAAAATAATTAATATTTTTAATGGAATCCCTAAGTCTAAACTTAGGGAAATTAAAATATTAATGTGAATTAATATAAAACTGTGTTAGAATGGTCCAAAAGACATGGATCAAGCTAGATCTACTGTTAGTCGTCGATTAGGGACTTAATCTGGGTCGTCGATTTGTCAACGAGAAAAGTATAAGACAAGGCTTGAGGATCACGTGGAGAACACACCGAGTCGATCAAGATTTCGACTTTCTGGGGCAGGGGTTGTTGAGGAAGTCGAGAGAGTGATCAGAGTTGCAGTTGAGGGGCAGTGAATACAGAAGCAGAGAGGCAAAGATAGTTCCGGGAGGATCAGCGCAACAGCTGGGAAAGCTGACGCAGAGGGCAAAAGTCGGAACTGTTGGGAACAGTCGGAACTGCCGGAAACTGCCAGAACAGCCGGGAAAGCTAATGCAAAGGGCAGAAGCTGGAACTGCCGGGAACAGCTGGAACTGTTGGAAATGCCAGGAAAGTTGACGCAGAGGGCAGAAGCCGGAACTACCGGGAACAGCCGGAATTGCCGGGACAGCTGGGAAAGTTGATGCAAAGGGCAGAAGCCAGAACTGTCGGGAACTGCCGGGAACAGCCGGAACTGCCGGGAACTGCCAAAACAACCGGGAAAGCTGACGCAAAGGGTAGAAGCCGGAACTTCCGGGAACAGCTGGAACTATCGAAACTGTCAGGAAAGCTAACGCAGAGGGCAGAAGAGGCTGACGCTGGGGTTTTTCGTGGGGCATACTAGAGCTGAGGAGTTGCCAGAGTGTTTATCCAAGGTTTCAGCTAGAGCATCTGTCTCCAAAGGAAAGGTACCACTGCCAAGATTATTCTCTGTTGGGTGAGCCGGTTTTGGCACCCAGATTGTATTCAGAAATTGCATAATAATAAAACCCTCAAATAGATGCACCTATTTTCCCGCATTGGGTTTTTCCGGGGACATTAGTCCAAAAATAACAGTGTCATTTGTGTGCTTGTTTCTGTTTCCTTCAGTTGATGATCTGTAATGTGTTGAGCATATATTTGTGTTTATTTTCAATATTTACATCGTAAATAACTTGTTAATTAATCATAACAAGTAAGAAGGAATACATCATAAAGTACATGGAGGGTTTCTAACTGTTAGACTTAGAAACTTCAACATGGTATCGGAGTGTGGTTGCAGATCACAGGAGAACTGAAAACATCAGCAAAGCAGAGCAACAACAGCAAAAAACAGTTGTCCCGAGTGACAGAAGTTGTTCCTAGCAAGAAGTAGCAAGGGAGGGGTGATGCAAGGTCTGCGTCATCAAGTTCGAGCCAAGAAGAGGCTATGCAAACGCTGAGGGAGGCAAATACAAGCTCACGCAGAGCCACGCAGAGGCCATGGGGGTTGACGCAATTGGCTGAGGAAGCTAGTTTGCCAGTGTCGGGACTGCGCAGAGCCTAGGAGCTCTCACCTTCAAGTTGTTGGGGTCTAAGAGGTTGTGGGTAAGTTGCAGAGTGGAGCTGGTGGGGTACTGTAGTCAGAACAATATCTAACAGGGCAAGGCCAAGGAGGAGGGAGTTACTACCGAGGGTTTCTAGCCGAGCAATCCAGATCAGTGTTGTTGTTGCACAGACGACCAAAGAGGGGCAACTTGACGTTGGTAGAAGGATTTCCAGGTGGGAAATCAGGACTTAGAGGGAGTCCAAAAGAGAACTTCCAAAAGGGGAGTAGACAGACCCAACAGGAGTCGAATCGAGAACTTCCAGACAGGAAGTAGAGAGACTCAGCAAGAGTCAAACCGAGAACTTCTAGACAGGAAGTGGAGAGACTCAGCAAGAGTCGAACCAAGAACTTCCAAGCAAGAAGTAGAGAGACTCAACAGGAGTCGAACAGAGAACTTTCAGACGAGAAGTAGACTCAGCAGGAGTCTAACAGAGAACTTCCAGATGGGAAGTAGACTCAGCAGGAGCCGAACAGAGAACTTCCAGGCGAGAAGTAGAGAGACTCGACGGAGTCAACAAGAAGAGCAGAGAGATGGCCATGAATGGGCTGAGGGATCAAGACAGGTTGGATGAGGCATCCAACTTTGGCATCTGGAAGGCCAGGATCCTTTATGTTCTGTGTGCCATGAGTGCACACACACCACTTGAGCGGAAGTGGGGAGACATCGAGCTGTAGTCAGACGGACTACAACGATGAGGGGCAAGATCCTCGAGTTACCCAGCCTCTTGGATTAGACCTTGCTACAGAAGCCCTGAAGAGGAGTAGCAGTACTAGCAATGTCAATAGAGATGGATGCAGATGGAGCGACATAGGGAGCTACAATGCAAGATTCCCAGGACAGTGTAAGGCAACATGCGAGAGGCATGGGAGTGTTGCACCAGTGCAGGATGGCACAGAGAGGTGTGCAATAGTGCGAGATGCATGGAGTTGTTGCAGCAGCGCAGAGGTCAGAGAGGGAGCACTTGTCAGTGACAAAGGGAGCTTCAGCATCAGGAGTGTTTCTAACCTGATAGAGATGTCAGAGTTGGGAGATCAGTTACTTACTTCTCAGTAATTAGGTTGAAGTGCAGCAGTTAGCAGTGGCAGTGCTACGGGCAGCACGATGCAGCATGATGAGAGGGGTTGCAATGCAGATGCAGCAGTGGCAGTGGCAGAGCCATGGGCAACAGCACGGATGCAGAGGGAGTTGCAATACGAATGCAACAGTGGTAGTGGCAGGGCCATGGGTAGCAGTACAGGATGCAGCAGTGTAGAAGATGTTGGGCAGCAGGCCTAGCATCAGCACAGGGACCGATGCCGGATAATCAGAGTGATGCTCAGTGAAGAGTATTACTAGAGCACAGTCCTCGCTAAGAGGGAGTGTTGATTTGGGGTAGCATCGGATGTGCTCTAGCCACGAAATTTGGTGGAGAGGCTAAGGCACATGAGATCTCCAATACCCAAAAAGGGTTTGGGCAGATTCTAAACAGTTTGGGAGATATTAAAATAATTAATATTTTTAATGAAGTCCCTAAGTCTAAACTTAGGGAAATTAAAATATTAATGTGAATTAATATAAAACTGTGTTAGAATGGTCCAAAAGACATGGATCAAGCCAGATCTAATCTTAGCCATTGATTAGGGACTTAATCTCGGTCGTTGATTTGTCAATGAGAAAAGTATAAGAGGAGGCTTGAGGGTCACATGGAGAACATGTCGAGTTGATCACGATCTCGACTTTCTGGGGCAGAGTTTGTCAAGGAAGTCGAGAGAGTGATCAGAGTTGCAGCTGAGGGGCAGTGAATACAGAAGCAGAGAGGCAGAGATAGTGTCGGGAGGATCAGTGCAACAGCCGGGAAAGCTGACGCAGAGGGCAGAAGTCGGAACTGCTGGGAATAGCCAGAACTGTCAAGAACTGCCGAAACAGCTGGGAAAGCTGACGCAGAGGGTAGAAGTCGGAACTGTTGGGAACAGCCAAAACTGCCGGGAACTGCCGGAACTGTTGGGAACAGCCAAAACTGCCGGGAACTGCCGGAACAGCCGGGAAAGTTGATGCAGAGGGCAGAAGCCGAAACTATCGGGAATAGCCGGAACTGCCAAAACAACTGGGAAAGCTGACGCAGAGGGCAGAAGCCGGAACTTCTGGGAACAGCCGGAACTGCTGAGAACTGCCGAAACTGCTGGGAAAGCTGACACAGAGGGCAAAAGAGGCTGACGCTAGGGTTTTTCGTGGGGCAGATTGGAGCTAAGGAGCTATTGAAGTGTTTATCCAGGGTTTCAGCCAGAGCATCTATCTTCGAAGGAGAGGTACTACTGCCGAGATTATTCTCTGTTGGATGAGCCGGTTTTGGCACCCAGATTGTATTCAGAAACTGCATAATAATAAAACCCTCAGATAGATGCACCGGTTTTCCCGTATTGGGTTTTTGCAGGGACATTAGTCCAAAAATAACGGTGTCATTTGTGTGCTTGTTTCTGCTTCCTTCAGTTGATGATCTGTAATGTGTTGAGCATGTACTTGTGTTTATTTTCAGTATTTACATGGTAAATAACTTGTTGATTAATCAGAACAAGTAGGAAGGAATAAACAAAAAGTACATGGAGGGTTTCTAACTGTTAGACTTAGAAACTTCAACAGAGTATAACTCCCAAGTTGAGAGGGAGGGCATATTATAGTCATGATGGATACCTTGTAGAAATTGGAGAATGAAGGTTGAGGTGTTGTTGAAAGAAGGAAAGCCGGATCTAGTTGTAGAATATGTTGTTGCATGTAAAGTAGGAAAGGAAGTTGTACGATTGAGGAATCTTCTGTCAAGATTTGTTTGGGAATCCTCTAAGTCCTACTGTGATTTGAAGACCTCAAAGATTTGTGTTTACTTATGTAAGGTTGTTATTGATTGCGGTTGGTAAATCTCTCAAATTTTCAGAAGCATGCTTGATGTTACTGATCTGATTGATCGGGAGAGATTTGATGTGTTGAGGCTTTGTGTGTAATACACATTGCCTGGGAGGACATCTGGCCGGCCTATGTGTTGATGTCTAGTTCCCGAAGTAGGGAAGGTGGCGTTGGTCATAGAGCTCTAACCTTGCATTAGGCACCTAGTTCCCTGGGTTGATGGTTAGCAAGGAAGCCTAATGGTACCTAGAGAGGCTGAAAGCTTTAGTCCATCTTAATCACACCCGGATAGATTTCCTGGTCAAGAATCTAGTCTGTGGCACCATGAGTGCCTAAAGTCTTCATGGTTCATGGTTTTTGAAATCTTCCATGTATTTGTATATATATGAATACCTCCCTAGTTAAGAGGGAGTGTTGAAGAATGTAACTAGGTTCAGTCTTCATAATTTCATTTGAGTCATAATGAAATGTATTTATCAAAAGAAAGAAAAAGGATTTTTTATTTATTATTATTATGACTTATTAAAGCATGGGTTTCATGCTTGGGTCATCATGTTTTAGGTCAAAGTCCCCATTGAGGACTTCTAGGTTTTATATTAAATCATTAGAGTCATTGTCCATTTAATGAGACCCTTCTTGGGCTTTTGAATCATGTAAAAAGAATTTTTATTGAGTCAAATAAGTCTTTTGTCACCTCCACACCAAGTCGACCCTTACCTAATCAAGTCAATCTACATAACGGTAATTCAAACTCCAGGAGAGGCTATATATAGTTATACAATGCAATCCGATTCATTTGGAGATCACTCACACAAGTTCGATATCCAAGAGAAAGAGGCAGAAGAATACGAAATTGCAGAAGAAATAGAAGGAGATTTGCTAGGGAAGAAAATCGAAGTTTTTGGGTTGTCTCTCTCTCACACGTGTGAATTTACTGGGCTACTGCTGGAAGGTCGAAGTTCTATTGCTGGGTCGAAGTTCTGCTATTGGGTCAAAGTTTTGTTGTTGGGTCGAAGTTCGGTGGTTGGGGAGATCGAAATTCTGCTGCTGCAAGATCGAAGTGCTAGGTCGAAGTTGTTGCTGGAAGGTTATCATCTGCAAAAGAAAGGAAGGGTTGACTTGGTGATTGGAGGAAGTCTGTGTCTAGGTCAAGGAGTCTTGGATCATCTCATGAAACTATTAAAGGAAGAGTTGTTGACTGGGTTTTCCCCTAGATAGGGGTTTTTCCCTAGTTGTCTGCCTACATCTAGTGTCTTTGATCTTCGTGTTATGGTTATTGTAATTGCTTGATGAACTAAGTTAAAAGAAGAACACGAGAAAGTTAATAAGAACATAAGAATACCACAAGTAATTATCAACATAAAGAAAATCTTTCTGCCTTTTTGATTTTCCAACAATACCTCTTTATACATGTAATTATGAATACCTCCCTAGTTAAGAGGGAGTGTTGAAGAATGTAACTAGTGTCGGTCTTCATAATTGTACTTGAGTCATGATGTAATATATTTGTCAAAAGATATTTATTATTATTATTTAAATTGACTTATTAAAGCATGGGTTTCATGCTTGGGTCAATGGTTCATAGGTCATAGCACCCATTGTGTGCTTTAGGATTTTTCTTATTAAGTCAAAGTCATTATTTTGTGTCAAAGAATCTCCTCCACCAAGTCAGCTCCTTCTCATACAAATGACAGCCACCTATCCTTCAAGTCGGCCTCCAAACAATTGATGAAAGGTGAACAAGTCGGCCTCAAAACAAGTTGACAAGTCGGCTCCTATAAACTGCTCATGTCGGCCTATTAAAGGACACTCAAACCACTATATATACCCTAGTGAAGTCGACCAAATGGAGAAGATGACAAGAAGTTCGTAAGGACTGCAGGAGTGAAGATAAAGTGCAGAAAATTTTGTTTTTGGATCACATGTTGGACAGCGAAGTACTGAAGCATAAGGACAAAATTCTTCACTATTACAAGGGCAAAGATTAAAAGTTACAGAAGTTGCAGAGAAGCGGAAGACAAGAATATGTTTGACAAGTTGTGGTAAGGGCTGGCTTGGTCGATGGAATAAGTGTTGATTTGGAGTAGCATCGGATGTGCTCTAAGCCTCAAATTTTGCAAGGAGGCTTGGGCACAGGTATTCCAAAGAACCTAGAAAGCATTTTGGGAAATATTAATGGGTATTAATCTAATCAGGGGTGAAACTTCTAGAAAAACCACGGATCAAGCCAAAACGATCTGAGCCTTTGATTATGTTTTAATCTAAGTCGTTGGTTGTCCAACAAGAAGATATAAGAAGGGGCTTGAGAGTCATTTGGAAAACAAACTAAGAGATCAAGGAAATTGATTTTTCTGAAGTGAGAAGTTCTCAGGAGGGAAAATCAATTGAGGGGATTTCTTGCAGCAGAGGGGTAGTGAGAATCCGAGAGAAGGAATTTCTGGAGAGTACGAGGCAGAGGGAGAACAGAAAGACGTCCAGAGGAAGGTTGACGCTAGCCCACATAGTGCTGACGCAGAGGCAGCGCAGTCCTTGAGGGGAAGTCGAGTTTCCTGCTGAGGGAAGTCGAAATTCAGTTGCCGAAAGCCAGGGTGTGAGTCTGGGAGGCAGAAGGTTGATTTCTCAGCCAGCAAAGGATCCAGAGGAGAGGCAGCATAATACCCAAGAGGGGTGACACAGAAACTGCCCAGGGTGACACAGTTCTACGCAGAGGCCACGCAGAGGGTGACGCAAAGCCTCTAGAGCAACAGGATCAGTCACTGATTCTCTAGTGACAGGGTGAGATCATTTCACCAGTCTTTTGTTCAATATTCTCTCTGTATCGGATTGCTAGTTGAGCATCCTAGAATTGTACTCAGAATTTCTCCTACATAATAATAAAACCCTCAGAGTTGTTGCACCGGTTTTCCCGCATTGGGTTTTTCCGAAGACATTTGTCCAAAAAAACAGTGTCCTATGTGTTTGTATTTCCTTGCTCAATTTCTATGTTTCAGAATCATATTAATTTGGTGTAGGCTACTTCAGTAATTTACTTGAATATTTCAAGAAGAAATCTGAAATAAGTTTGCAACATAATTTACAATCTAGGTGAAGTAGATTAAATTGGTTGCAGTAGGATTCCTAAGATTGTTAGATCTAGGAATTCTCATATGGTATCAAAGATGTTGATGTGAAATAGGGAAGAACAGATCTAGAACTGAAGCAAGGGCCAACTCACTGCAGCAAGCAACAGTTCGAATCCCCTGAGGAATAGCGCAGTTCTAGCCAGGTGGGCTATATTTTCGTGGGTGTCTCTCTCTGAGTGAGCCGACAGAGAGGTAAGACTGCTAGATCAAAAATTTGTCAAGGCAGAGGGAGCTACGCAGAGCTAGAGGGACGCAGTTTTCTGCAAGTTGAGTGTTTGGCAGAAAATTCGTCAGAAGGAAGAAGCAAATCGCATAGTGAGGGAATACTTCCTCGGTTTTTTCTTGCCAAGGAAATCAGTATTTCTCATTTGTTGAGCAACAAAGGAGTAGCAACTTACCAACTGCATCAGGGAGTGCGTAAGTCAACTTAGGAGCAACGCAGTAGGGAGAAAAAGGGAGTTCTTCAACATTTTTCGGAGGATATGGCAACCAATGGCTTGAGGGATCAGGACAGGTTGGACTGGGCTTCCAACTATGCCATCTGGAAGGCTACAATGACTTTCCTTCTAGATGAGCATGCCCTCAAGACTTATGTTGATAATGTGGTGCAGATCCGTTGAAGAAGTACAAATCTGAGATGGCTAAGGCGAAGAGGATGATCCTGGATGGAGTCAAGGATCACGTGGTGTGCCATGTTTCTAGCAAAGGGACTGCTAAGGAGATGTGGGATGCCTTGGCCACATTGTATCAAGGATCTTCCGAGCAGCGGAAGATGTACTTAGAGCAAAAGCTGACATCTACTCAGATGCAGAAGGGAGAATGTGTGGATCTGTTCCTCACGAAACTGAAGGAAACCCGTGATGAGCTGTCAGCTGTGGGACATACACCTCAGGATTCGGAGTTAGTGAGACTGGCTCTAAATTCCATCTCGGATGAGTGGCAAATCTTTGTCCAGAGTATCCTGGGCAGAATAGCATTGGAAAATTGGGATGAGATGTAGGCAGCTTTGGAACAAGAAGCGCTGAGGAGAGACCTGCTCAAGATCAAACTTGATGGGAACAGCAGCAGGAGTGGGTCAAAGCCCAAAGTGGAGGAGGAGGATAACGCAGCCCTTGCATTGAAGGGGCAGCAGGGGCAACAGAGACGAAAGAAAGACGTCTCCAAGGTGAAGTGCTTCAGATGTGGCGAGATGGGCCACTATGCATCCCAGTGTCCTTTGAAGAAAAGGACAAGGATGAGAAGCATGATCCTATGGTTGCAACTCCTAAGATTGAACAAGAGGAGGAGTTAGCCATGACAACCAAGATACCTCTAGGAGGTAGGTGAGTTGATATAGAATTGTAGTTCGATAGAGATATAGATGGGAAGGATCCTTGAGGAGCCCACCTCTTGGATTATCACCTTGCTACGGGAGCCCATGATTAGTAGTAGCAAGATGGTGGATTTTTTACTTGGTGCCATGGAGTGTTGATTCGACAGATGCAGGGGTTAGTAGAGCCAGAATGTGAGCAGCGCAGAGCAGAGAGGAACAGTGCGAGGAGGCACAGTGCAAAGCTTCAGCAACGCAGTGGCTTCAGAGGCAGTGTGAGACTAGCAGCAGTCAGGATTTCAGCGCCGAGGAGCATCCACTGGATACTTGTCCAGTTTTGGATGTTTTTAGTTGCTTCTCTTAGCAACTAAGTTGCAGTACGGATGTAGTGTTAGCAGTGGCAGTGCTAGCAGCATAGCAGATGCAGCATTTGAGAGGGAGCTATAGTACAGATGTAGCATTGGCAGTGGCAGTGTCAAAGGCAGCAGTACAGTAGCAGCAACAACACAGTAGTTGGTGGACAGCATGTCAGACATCAGCAGCGCAGAGGACGATGCTTCAGAGTCAGAGCAGTATGCAGTAGCAGTGTATTGCTAGAGCACATTCCTCGCTAAGAGGGAGTGTTGATTTGGGGTAGCATCAGATGTGCTCTAAGCCTCAAATTTTGCAGGGAGGCTTGGGCACAGGTATTCCAAAGAACCCAGAAAGCATTTTAGGAAATTCCACCCAGAAGTGATTTTATTAAAATAATTAATATTTTTAATGGGGTTCCTAAGTCTAAACTTAGGAAAATTAAAATATTAATGGGTATTAATCTAATCAAGGGTGAAACTTCTAGAAAAAGCCACGGATCAAGCCAAAACGATATGAGCCTTTGATTATGTTTTAATCTAGGTTGTTGGTTGTCCAACAGGAAGATATAAGAAGGGGCTTGAGGGTCATTTGGAAAACACACTAAGAGATCAAGGAAATCGATTTTTCTAAAGTGAGAAGTTCTCAGGAGGGAAAATCGATTGAGGGGATTTCTTGCAGCAGAGGGGCAGTGAGAATATGAGAGAAGGAATTTCTAGAGAGTACGGGGCAGAGGGAGAACAGAAAGATGTCCAGAAGAAGGTTGACGTTGGCCCACGTAGTGCTGACGCAGGGCAGCGCAGTCCTTGAGGGGAAGTCGAGCTCCCTGCTGAGGGAAGTCGAAATTTAGTTGCCAGAAGCCAGGGTGTGAGTCTGGGAGGCAAAAGGTCGATTTCTCAGCCAGCAAAGGATCCAAAGGAGAGGCAATGTAATACCCAGGAGGGGTGACGCAGAAATTGCCCAAGGTGACACAGTTCTGCGCAAAGGCCACGCAAAGGGTGACGCAGAGTGTCTAGAGTAGCAGGATCAGTCACTAATTCTCCAATGACAGGGTGAGATCATTTCACCAGCCTTTTGTTCAATATTCTCTCTGTATCGGATTGCTAGTTGAGCATCCTAGAATTGTACTCAGAATTTCTCCTGCATAATAATAAAACCCTCAGAGTTGTTGCACCGATTTTCCCGCATTGGGTTTTTCCGAGGACATTTGTCCAAAAATAATGGTGTCCTATGTGTTTGTATTTCCTTGCTCAGTTTCTATGTTTCAGAATCATATTTAATTTGGTGTAGGTTGCTTCAGTAATTTACTTCAATATTGCAAGAAGAAATCTGAAATAATTTTGTAACATAATTTACAATCTAGGTGAAGTAGATTCAGTTGGTTAGAGTAGGATTCCTGAAATTGTTAGATCTAGGAATTTTCCCAATAAGTCTATGTCTTTGGTCTAAGTTTAGGAATGTCTCGCTGTGATTTGAATCTACTGAAGGGAGAGTTTTTGACTGGGTTTTCCCCTACCTAGAGGTTTTGCCCTGGCTGAGCGCCTATATCTTGTGGTCTCTTATGTATTTGTGCTTTGGCAATTGTCTTGACGATAATAATGTAATAACTAAGAAGAAGAAGAAATACATAGTCACAAGAAATTGTCAAATTATAGAGAAATCAAATTAATAAGAAGCCCTATCAGTATTGCCCTAGATTTCTCAATAGTGGGATGAAAGTTGAAACACCTTGCTTTCCCTTAGCCATACTATTTATACTTTTTATGGCATTCTAAATGGAGTTAGCTAAATTTGCTTAGTAGTTGGCTTTTGTTAAAAGGCTTCATGCTATCCATGTCACTAGCATATTTCTACTCTGTTCAGAAAACTGGGAGTTGACTTAATACCCAAACACTTATGCCATTTTGTATGTGATGTCTGTAGGATTTTGCTGATTAATTGATGTCTGTAATTGTTGTTGTGATTGTACTAATTCAGTGTACTCCCCATCCAAACCAATGCAAGTGAGAACTAAATGAGAAGAATCTAGTTTATAAACTATGATGTGATAGGTCTCCACTTCTTAGATTCAACTATATGAATTGGTTTGAAGAACCTTGGAACTCAAAATGAAATAGCCATCCTCATTCTAGATATATCATGTTCACATGCAAGGTATAAATAAGGCACCAATGAAAACAATGTAATTCGTTATACACAAGAAAATTCATACTCAATTACCAAAAGAAAACGAAATAGGCAATGGAATAAATTCGATTGCAAAGAATTCCTAACCTGACAACCACCACGTAAGGCTTCCATAACAAGATACTTTATTTGATCCCTACTAATGCTCACTTCCTTTAGGTATTCCCTTGCAAAAATGATCTACATAATAAGAAGAAAATTAATGAACTCGGATCAGAAACTACTTGATAACAATCCTTAATAAAAGTCGAGCTATAAACTTCATTTTCAAATGTATAGTAAATTTATTTCTATAATAATCTATAAGTTTATTCATCATAAGGTATTAAGCCAATAAAATACCTCTAAATCGTTGCATAAGACAACCATTTCATTTAAAAAATCCTTCAATTTTCTAAATCAAATAAATTCATAACATTCTGTCTATTTCATTCATGGCTTCACACAGGTATATCTTTTTAATGTGAGAAAAACCTGTTTATGAAATTTAATACATCTCAACATTTCGTATCTTGCAGGTTGTATGTCGGGTCCATCATTTAGAGATCTCAGCATTTTGTCTAGTTAAGGATATCTTTATTATATTTTTCATGGTTTCAGGGGTGGGCTTTGTCATATGTACAGGGATGTACAAGCTAATTATAGCAGCCACAATCATGAAATATCCCCAATACAACGATTATACCATTGTGAAGGATTCTGTGGAAAAAGCAAGGAGGAAACCCACATCAATGGCTGAGAATTAACTCTTCCATCCTGAGATTAGACAGACTCAAAGTATAGAAGATCGAATCAGCCTTACCCTATGCCACTTGATTCGTGTTTGTATCCAAATTCAACAAAAATTCGACATGCAAAAAACATCCAATAAAATTCACCATTAAATCTGAAACTATATATATATATATATATTAGTCAATTGGGTTTATCTAGGGTGGTTGGGAGGAATGATTGTCATCCTCTCCACCTAGGTTCAATTCCCTCAAGTAACATGATGAACTTTGTTGTAATGACTTCAAGCCTTGTTGTTGAGTCTGAGTAGTCCCTCGAGGACCAAAACATGTATATTCCTCATATGGAATATAAATATATTTCTCATTTATATATATATATATATATATATATATAATTTAATCATGTAACAAATATGAATATAAATTGTGTGTGCGTATCAACTTATTGAACCAATCCAATCCTAATCACATTGTAAGGCCTTACATAATCCACGAATTCATTCACATTGTAAGGCTTTAAATAATCCACGAATTCATTTTGTCAACCTGTGAGTCACGAGGAGACCATTGACAACCAAATCGAGATATCCATCTCTTCCCACAGATATCATGGCAAGTTGTTAAATATTCCAACACATTCCATCCCATGGGCATTGTTGCCACAAAATCTAGCAAACCCTATCGATGGGTACCCTACAAGGCAAACACTAGACCAAATGACAACAATAACGTACTAGCCCACTATCACCACAGCTACTCCCCCCTACTCCTTGTGGACTTTAACCAATGGGAGGAGTCTTGGTATAAGGTTACCTATAATAAATATTCTAGTTCTCAAAGTATAAGGTGACTAAAAAGCTCTGACAATGAAGAAGAAGCAATTCGCTTTCCTTTGAGAGGCCAAACTAAGGCAACACAAGACCTAGGATTTGATTGATGCGTTGAGAGTTGGGATGACCTCAAGACAAGAAGCCAAGAAAAGGATTCCAAGAGTGAATGTTAGCAAGGTAAAGGCACATCAAACCTTCAACAAGCCCTCAAGTTGAAGCTATATCCAAACTAGGGTTTTATCTTAGGGCAAACAACTAGGGCAAGAGAAAATGTGGATGAAAATGGAAGGAATGGCCACCAAAGAGGAATGATTTTGTGGATAAAACTCAAATTCCTCTGACTAGCGCAACACTTATGGTTGCCCATTAGAAGAAGGACATGAAAGCCAGCAGGATTATCCTGGATCGAGTCAAGGATAACATTGTTCCTCATGTATCCAAAAAGAAAACCGCAAGACAAATCTGGGAGGTGTTGACCAAGTTGCACCAAAGTGATAACCAAAACCGGAAAAGCAGAGGCAGGGCAACACAGAAGCTGTGACACAGGGAGAGACAGCGCAGGAGCAGTTTGACGCTAGGAATGCGTGGGGCAGTTTGACGCTGGGACACCATGGGAAGGTTGACGTTGGGACACAGTGAGACGCAGATGGAAGAGAATCACTTCTCCTGGATCAAAAACTTGTCAGGAAGCATCTGTAAATTTTCTCATAGAGAATCCTCTTCTATTATGTTGGTTGTAACTTGTACATGAGATTTTTGCTAAAGAATAATAAAGAAACCCTCATCTGCTGCACCAGTTTTCCCACATTGGGTTTTTCTGGGGACGATTGTCCAAAAATAACTCTCATCGTGGTTGTATTTGTGCCAGTATTTTTCTTTGCATTTACTTTCCGCGGTATTTTAATTGTGAAGGCTGCAGTAGAACTTATTTCGATATTTGTCGTAAGAACACTGTGAATAACTTAATTCTGAGTTAATTGTGAAAATTCTTGAATCTAACACATCAGAAACCCCTACTGCAATTATTGGTTTACTATCTGCTACTTTTTCTTTACATTAGCAAGTTATTTAATTGCATAAACATCGAAGTAAACATTATTGCAACCTTCACCAATATACAGGTCACGCACTTAAATAAACTAACAATAACACAAGGGACACCGTTATTTTTGGACAATCGTCCCCGAAAAAACCCAATTCGGGAAAACCAGTGCAGCATATAGAGGGTTTGTATTATTAAGCAGATTTCGTGAATACAACTAGGGTGCCAGAAATGGCTCACCCAATAGAGAATATCCTCGGCAATAGTACCTTTATCCGGAGACAGATATTCCGGCAAATCAGCAACCGGATGATCAAACCCCGCAGCGACTTCGGTTGTTCCTTGTGTTGGACAACGAAACCTGCTCCAAGCACTGCTCTAGAATTGCGTCACTCCTTTAGGATCTACGTCTTCCTCTCCTGGCTCAGGATCTGCTAATCAACTCCCAGTCTACCCCACAGAATCTCCCAGCGCTGCTTCTGAAGCCCTCTACGACTTCTATGTCAGCCTCTACAGCCCTCTGTGTGCTCTGTGTCAGCCCCTACGGCCTCTGCGTCAGCCCTTCTTGGGCCTGCGTTGTCTCTCCTGACACTTCACTACCTCTCTGCTATGTATTCTTCAGCCTCAGATGGAAATCCCTTGTTGAACTGCCCCGCACGGCAACTCTGATCACTAATTCGATTTCCTCAACAAACCTCGCCCCAGAAAATCGAATTCTTGATTTCTCTTGGTGTGTCTCCAACTGACCCTCAAGCCTCCTCTTATACTTTTCCTATTAACGAATCAATAGCTGAGATTAAGTCCCTAATCAACAGCTAAGATTAGAACTAGCTTGATCCTCGTCACTTAGAACTTTCTCACCCATTTCTTATTAATACACATTAATATTTTTATTTTCCTAATTTTAGACTTAGAAACCCATTAAAAATATTAATTATTTTAATAACTCCTCATCTCGGTGGAATTTCTCCAAACGATTTCTGGGTCTTGGAGATCTCATGTGCTTTAGCCTCTCCACCAAATTTCATGGCTAGAGCACATCTGATGCTACCCAAAATCAACATTAATAAGTAAAATAAATAATATTAATCATTGCAGTTGGATTTCTATTTAGAAATTTGCACAATTTCCAGGGCACAAGATGGCCAGGTCATGAGCGCAAGTTTATGTCATCATGGGTTCCAAGGGAGTTTTGAGGAGTTTTTATGGGATCCAATGGCATTCGCTTGCCATATTCCATCATCCACATAGTTTGTCTTTCATTTTGTTGCATTCTGACAACTTTCATAAAACAAGGTTATTATTGGGCATAACTTAATTAATTACACTCAAGGTGGCATTCCAAGAGGAATATTTGATGGAACACCTTAGTGTAATAGCTCGTTGGAACCGAAACGAGAAGATCTATAGGATGGGATGCTGAGAAGTGATTTCCAGTGGCCGGAGAGAGTATGGTGAGTGATTTACCATTTTTCTAGCTTAAAAATGACTTTAATTAGTCATTTAATTAAAAAGGGGAAAAGTAATTAATTGAAGGAAAAAGGCCAAAAGTGACTTAAGTGAAATAAAATTAAATTAAAAGATCACTTAAAATAAATTCAAGAGAGGAGCTTCTCAAATAACAATAAAATAATAAAATAAGATGCTTCTAGAGGCTTGGAGATCTATCCAATAGATCTATAAAAGGGAAGGAAGAGATTATTTGGAGACATCTTGGATTTGAGTATTTTCTGTGAAGAGGTTTTGTGAACGAGGTTCTCAACTTTAGTAGCCCCAAGAAGGAAACCCTCGGGTGATTCAGCGAGAGTGCGCAAGCACCCATCTCTCTCCTCGGTGAATTCATTCAGAATTCACAGGTTGCGGCTATTGTTTTCAGTTCAGATTTTGGAGGCCCAATTTCAGCTTGTAGCAGATATTTGTGGGAGGCCATTCTCTCAGCCATTTCCAGTATTTGCATGTACTTCTTTATATTAATAAAACAAGGTTGAGGTTCTTTTGCATGTGTATCTCGTTAATTCTTCAGTTGCAGATTATGTTTCCAGTTGTTGTCACTAATTTAATGGTTAAATTTGTGCAAATTGTTATTTTAATTGACAGCTTAATTTTCTGAAGAAATTTTCGGCAAAAATTGTATTTGGGACATTAAGAACTAGCCCGTTGCCCTCATCAATTAGCTTCTCTTTCTCTGTTTTTATCCCTCTCCTCAGTGCATTTCCTACATCTGCCAATTGCTTTTTTTCATTTTTACATCTACATCCCTAGTTCTCATTGCTCTTCTCCTTCTATTCTTTATTGTACTTTAAGGATCCTTTTGCATTGATGCTTGCTTGTACCATCTCGTCTTCTGAGGTTTCATCTGCCCATTCCTTTCTTTCCTTTATGCTTTTTCCCTCTTTTAATCATTCAGTAGTATATGAACTATCCCTTCAGTTTGATTCCAGGTTGTGGCTTCTCTTATTGTCAAATAGAACTCTCTTTTGTGATGTATTATTAATGTTGGGGTCCCTCTTATCTTTCTACTCCTGACTCTGCTTGTTTAGAATCCTCCTATGTTCTCAGTCTCCTTATTCCCTATTTTTTCTACAATTATGGAATTCTGTGGTTCATAGAATATTTCCAGCCTATTTGATTAATATAGGTTTTTCTTACGTTGAAGATTCCCCTTATGGTTGGTTTCCTGCCTCTTGCTTCCTTTTTCCACGCTCACTTACCTTCAGCAACCTCTTAGCTCTCCCTCTGTTAGTTTTCCTTCTTACCAAGCACCAAAGGATTTTCTTGTGGTTTAGTCAGTAATTTTTGCATTTAAAAGAAACTCCTTCATAGTCATTTGTTGTTCCAACTCGTGATCTAGCAGTGGAAGCATAACTTTTTCTGGGACAAGATTTTCCAGATCTACATTGATGCACATTCTAATATGTTAATCAACAGCTCTAAGCATATCAAAAGCTTAATCTACTTATTTATCAACTGGAGCAACGGCTGCTGGATATTTTAACCTTTTCCGTATACCTTGCAATATTTGACGATCTACCATACTCACCTTGAGTATTTTTTATATTTCAAAAACTTCCTTGGGCCAGAACATTAGAGGATGGATCTCACCTATAGTCTCCACCAGTTATTGGTTTTTGGAACAAGATCTCACCACCCTCCCTCTCCCAGTTGAGTTTACGATAGGGTTTGAGGATCAACCAGTAATTTCCTATTTCCTGCTAATTTCTCTGAAATGTCATATTTGCTGTCTATTCATCTGCTTACCTGTTGCACCCCGTTTTTGTACTAAACTATTTTCAACTGTTCCTCTTTTTTGTGATGTCAGAAGAATTTCACTAGCCAGTATATGCCCAAGAATATTTTTACCAATACACTTTCCTCTTCTAATCACAAGAGAGACAAAATCACAAAGGTTAGTTATGCTACAAGACATCATATTTTTTTGGAATGTTGTCAACTTTTGGACAGAATATTTTTGGTCACTTTCAAGCTAGTTTGGGATAGGCTATTGCCAGTTTCACCATTTCAAGAAAAAAAATTCCATTTCATGCACATCTTTTTCCATTAGACCATGAATTTGGGTGGTCTTCAATGTAAAGTAAAATCTGTGACACTTTATTTCCTGAAATTTTCCAACTGTTTTTGGGTTTCTGAAAATTAGAAGTGAAGCTGTTCAGATTCCAGAGTCCAGACTACTCATGAAAACATAGCAAAATGTAAGACAAAATCCACTTCATTCAGTCTAACCACACCAGCAATGCTGATGTCTTCAAGAAATGACTAACAAATGGATCAGTAGAAACTATTTTTTGGTCAATTAGGCTGAAAACTTATTCAATGATTACTATAATTCTCTATTGGTCATATTGAGAGATGGAGTAGCCAACATCTTTCATGATCTCGAGTTCTTGCAAATTTATTTTTTGAAAGCCTCATTATCAGATAGCTTTACCTTGTCAGATTAAAAGTTACGGTTTGCATTATAATGACCTTAATCCATGGATATCAATGAAATAATAAAACAGTTCCAATTTTTAACCATTGAATGGAAAATTATAATGTTCACACTGCATGTACCTTGCATCAAAACGGAAAAGCATGAATGAATTAAAAGCTATGATTTTAGCTCATTTCAATAATAAATATGCAAGCACACCACTAAACTGATGTGAATTCACCTGTGTCTTTGCTGAATCAGTTCCTTCTTCAACTGACTGAAATACTTGCTTGGACTTTTCCTGGAATTGGATTGCAAGATCAACTGCTGATACACGGTCATCAAATTCCATGGGCACATCAGCACTGTCAAAACAGCTGAATTTAATAAGCATGAGTGAAAAGGATCAAGTAACTTTAAGCTCATGCTTCCCCATTGTGACTATTGATATTAACTGCATGAAGTTTACTTTTCTCTAAAGTTTAACTTTAACGTTTCTTTCCTTTCTTGTTAGATGGCTAATGAATACAAGTGTGCCTGTAAACAAAAGCATCATCCATGCAGAAAAGAAACATGGACCTTGTCTGAAACTTCACTGCAAATTAAGATAGCAGACAAATTTTCCTCTTTATATGATTTCATAAAAAGACAACGACCTGAGGTTGATTGCAATGCGATCAAGTAAATGTTCTCGTACAGAACCTTCCTCGGGATTGTACGTAGCAATTAGAAGTGGCTTGCAGGGATGTCGAAAACTGATTCCTTCTCTTTCCACAACATTAACTCCTTCTGTGAGAACATTTAGAAGCAAATTGCTTATACCTTCATCAAGGAGATTTATCTCGTCAACATATAGGACTCCTCTGTGAGCATCAGCAAGGAGACCTGGCTGGAATACCGTTGTTCCAGATTTGACTGACTCCTCTACATCCACTGAACCTAAAAGCCTATCCTCTGTTACACCAAGTGGTATCTGTATTAACAAAGAATAACAAGTAACCAATCAGCCCGATAATTAAATTTTAGAAAAGCCCAGTTTTAAGAGAACTAACGGAAAAATACTACCTGCACAAATGGAGATTTTATTATATCTGTTTTCAATGTACCATTAGCATTATACTTTAGTCGGTTCTCTAGTCCTTCTTCCCATCTGTGGACAGGAGACAGAACATTATATCATGGTCAGAAATTAAATGTATCTCAGTCAGAAGGAAATCATTTGAAAAGATCTAAGTTTTGCAGAAGTAATATTGAGTTTTGACTCTCTTTTTATTAGAATTACCACTAAATCCGGAGTAGGATAGACAACCCAATTTACTAAAACTGGTCCTCCTAGTCCAGATACATCATCTCAATTTTCTCAAGCTTCCGAGGCATTTATACTAGATAATCACTCTATGTCACATACTAACAAACAGAATTAAGATATGCCCAAATTATACTTGATAAAAAGCAGAGAAAGATATGATTTTATGTATTTTTGGGTATAAGCTTTAATAATTAGCAGTCATTAGCCCAAGGTGTTATCTCGATTGGTCTTTGCCAATGTTGTTGGGCATTTGGCTAGTTGCATGCCAGCAGGTGCCTGGTTGAATTCCCCTAGGTGAGGCACAGTAGTCTATGCCAATGCATTTATGAATGCCATCCACAAGCATGGGGAAGCATCACTTGGGTTTCCCCATGAGGTTTTCCTTGGAAATGAAATTAGCAGTCATTGGCCTCGTGCATTATCATTTACAAAAGATTTAGTGTGTTTTCCCTGGGTAAAGAAATTGTATGGAGAAAATTCAAATTATTTCAACCACGGAGATTAACATAAACCAGGTTTTTGGTCTCAGTGCAACTAACTAGAGAAATCAATAGGAAAAGAGAAATGCTAACCATAGTCCAGATGGTATAACACCTAAAAGATAGGGTTGACAACAATCCAGCTCATGATTCTATTCCCCCTGACTTAACTAAATCAATTTTTCTTCAAGTTACTTAGATATCTGACATTTGAATCACAAAATGATCTGGGACCACTTCAACCCTTATAAAGCAACTTAAACAATTCAACTTACTCTTCAGGACACAATGGGTCAGAGTTGGCAATAGACCCCGCAACAACTTCAATAGGTGGAATTATAGCATGCAATCCACGTGCCATTACTGTCTTGGCAGTCCCTCTTTTCCCTGAAATGGCAATGCCACCAATGGCATTATCAACAGCTCCAAGTAGTAATGCTGTCTTGATGGCATCCTATGCATACACAACTTTAATAGTCAGAAAGTATACTTTAAAATTGTCACCTTCTTGGAACACAACCAAGCATTCAAGCCAAGCAAATTAACAGAAAGCTGATTCATTAAAATTAAAAACTTGTAACAACAAAGACTGATCCAAAGTTTTTGGCCTTTCAAAGTTTCCACAAAGGAAAAAAGAAACATAATAACATTGGGTACGTTCCTTTTTTTTTAAATACGTCTTATATTTGCAAAATATTATTGGCAGAAAACAAAGAAAAAGAGGAAAGGTATATACAATGGACATCATAACATCTTCCATAACACAACTAATGTTGACATGAAAACAGAATAATCTATGGTATAAAAAGATTGGGTTATTTTGATCAACAAAGGGCCCTATTACCACCTATATTGCATGAAAGTTCATGTGATTTTTATTACAGGATTCAGATTTTTTGCAGGTTGGTATGATGATTCTAGCCTTCCAAAGGTTGGAACGAGGATGGTAGCTGCTTCAGTATTGCATCACTCTTCACGGACAAATTTTATGGTCGTCACCTAGTCATGTTCTAGCCACTATCACTTTGGTTGTGTGATTAGTTCATGTCTAAGTTGTGAGTGTCCTCAAGCATGGTGATGTACCTTTCTAGCGTCTTCATAACATTTCCACAATTCACCTAGGTAATTTGTTAATTGCAGGCATATATTCACTTTTTGCCTAGATGGAACCCACTTCACCCTTGTTGATTTTAAAAGTGTCTTCTATACTAATAATTTTTTTTTGATAATTTTTCTCTTTTCACTTTCTTATTCATTATTCCATAATTCAATAATTACACTTCACATTTTGGCAACTAGGGCCAAACTTCACATTGGACAGCTCATATGAGGCAGCTCATATATTTCTTGGATTCCTCTCACCGAGAGATGTAGGATTGATCTAAAGATCATCCCATTCTGACATGTACAAGTGAAATTATGAATTTATTTTGATTGTGGACAAATTGTCAAGGTCGGCCAGCAAACTCATGTAGGCTCAGAGCCCAACAGTGACGTCTATTCATCCTCAACGTTTGCAACTTTGCATATAAATATATGATGCCTCCTCCTCATTTGGATACTTCACTCACTCACATCTTCTCTCTCCTTCTTTGATTGGGTACAAAATTCAGAGGCTGCTCTCCACACGTGCGAAGAAAAGGAAGGGTTTTCTGTTCCAGCCGTTGACCAGAGTTGACCGAAATTGCAGAGGCTGTTTTTTACTTGTGTTGACCAAGCGTTGACCTGTTTGGCGTGGTTTTGGGTGGAGGATTTCTGTTTGAGCAGGCTGCAGTTCTGGGCACGAAATCTGAGGCAGATTTGACTCCTGTTTGACCAGCGTTGACTGTGCTAGGGCTGGCTGCAGCGTTGACCTTTGTTGACCAGGTTTGACTGGACTTTTTTGGACTGTTTTTGGGCTGATTAGACTTGTTGTTGGAGGCCGAAGTTGACTGGGTTTGACCGAGCTGAATTGAGGAAGAATTCTGCCTGTTGACCAGCGTTGACTTTCTGGTTAGGGCTTTCTGTTTCTGCTATTTGACTGATCAGATTTTCATTGTAATTGGGCAAGTGAATATTATACATTGTACTCTCTCTCTCTGCTGAATTTTTGAAGAATTATAAGAAGAATTGATCAAGGGTTTCCCCACATTGGGGTTGTCCCTGGCTTGTGCCATATCTTGTGTTCTCTTGTCTTGGATTGTCTTCTACTATTATTGTTTATGTTCCATCTGCATTTTACTATCATGATGTTGTGATTGCTAAACTGGATATTGACATTCGGCTAATAAAGAAATTGAAATAAAATTGCTCTAAGCATAGAACATACCATTGTTATCCTAAACTTAACATATTCATTATTCCATCATTCAATAATTACACAGAAGACATCAACCATATAACATTTAAGACAGAAGGATCATACAAAGACAACCACACAAAGAACACAAAAAATTTACGCTTGGAAGACCCTCATGGGGAAAAACCCAACAACCCTTTCAATAGAGAATTCTCCAATCTGACAGAGATACATCTAAGTCAACAACTAGGTCAAACCTGGTCCATCTTCCTAGTCAAGTCAATTGACCCATGCTCTGGTCTATACTTCTTCATTCAGAAATTTGTCCTCTGAATCTTGCCTCAGATATGCAAGATGCCATGCCTCAGATATGCAAGCATCTTGTCTCAAATATGCGAGCTTCTATACCTCAGCCTTCACTCCTCTTTTCTCCCTTAGACATACCCTATCCACTGCCTCAAATTTGCAAGTTTCTTGTCTCAGATGAATCTTCGTTGTCCCAGAATACACTTCAGATAGACCTTCGGTGTCTTCTATATGTCTCAGACCTTTGACCTTGCCTCAAACTAGGCTCTTTTGCCTCGGATATACGCGAGCTTCTCTTGGCATCGAGGAGGAATGAACTGGTGTCTCTTTATAGCTTTTCTTGTAGGCGAATGGGTGTGTCTTTTGCTGGAGCCGACTTGAATTCTTGATGAGGCCGACTTGACTATGGGGAGGCCGACATTAACTATTGGGGCCAAAAATTTTTCTTTTACAAATTCAAATCTTTTTTCTTTTGAAAGTCCAAAAGGGACATAACTCAATAATATTTTTCCTTTTGTTCTAGCATGAATAACACGCTTACAAACACAAGAATGACTCAATTATACATTATGAAGACCAACCATAGTTACAAAAATTAACAACCCTTACATTTGCATTGCACTTCATCATTTTTCCTAGGTAGTTTGTGTATCACATCACACTTCTACCTTTTACCTTGGTAAAATTTACATAAACTTAAATCTCACTTCATCTCCATCTCCTAGAAGGTGCATGACATCTTTTGCTTCTAATTCGCTAAGATTTATTCCTTATTAGCCCCTCATTTGTCATATTTCCTCTTTTCTAGTGTGAACACACCTAATTGGTTCAAGATATTTTAATAAATACTAAAACTTAGGTTCATCGCCTAACAATTGGCCAATCAATACTCAAATGATATAATCCTCCATTAAGGCTTATTCCCTTAGTTTTTATTGTTCATTTGTCACTAGGGAACACGACTTTATGTCTTGTTGACCCCAATTAGTTCCACTATAACTAGGAGTCAACCACCAGCCCACACAATCAGGTTGGATAACCCAGACACAGAGAGCAGACCAATCGAGTTACCATCATTGTCCATTGAAGACTAGTGGATTGATTTTTCTTAGTACAAGACCCAAGACACAACACAAGATTTTTTCAATTTGAAGGAGATCGAGCAACCGCATGGCACATGCATTGATGCGAGAAGCATCTTCATCACTTCAGGATTCTAATGATATACTAACATATGACTGTGACATGCAACCACCTTTAGTTTTAGTCGAGTTTTCACACATGCATTGTGTTGAATGGCGATTTTGACACCATATTTAGATTCCTCTCGGAATTATGGATCCAATGGTGGTCTTGCATGCGACATGCATAGACTTTCTATTTTTAGCAATTTCTAGTATGGCTCTATATGGCTTGCATGCGACATGCAACAAATTCCAACAGTTTTCAGACACATGATGTTATGCAACCAGCTCACACAATAGAGGAAAAGATAGGTCGACGACTTCAAAATCAGCCTCTTCGAGGGGGCAACCTCCTTTACATTACACAAATGAACAATTCTTGGATGATAAAAATGACAAGACCTCCTTTCTATATACAGGAGTCTAAGGGGTCACAATACAATCAGAGCCTACATAACAATAACATTGTAGGGGCACAACAATAACAATAGTGGGCTTCTATGGGGCGCACTAATAACAACATGGGGATTATATGGGCACAATAATACAATAAGGGGGTTGTACTAATAACAATAAGGGGTTACACTCGTAGTATAGGGACCTAACATTCCTCTCTCCTTCAAAAAGTGTTGTCCTCAACACTTGAGTAGTTCTGGATGCTTTTGCATAAAATTCTCATCCTCCCATGTCAAATCTTCAGCAGATAAGTTCTTCCACTTGATGAGATACTCTGAAATTGATCGATTTTGTAGCTGTCGATTTCTTGTTTCTGTGACTACTTCAAGTTCCAATATGATTTTTCCTTCCTCGTCAAGTTTTGACAATATTGTTTGAACTGGGATCTTCTCACCTATAACCTTCTTTAAGCATGAAAAATGGAAAATTGGGTGCACTCCGAAAGATCCAGGAAGCTCCAATTTGTATGCCATAGTACCAATATTTTGTAACACCTTGTACGGACCATAATACTTTGGTGATAATTTATTATCCTTCTTAGCTTGATTGAGGGACATTTGTTTGTATGGTTGTAGTCGTAGAAATACCTAGTCACCTACATCAAAATTTCTTTCACTACGATGTTGACCTACCTGTTGTTTCATTCTATTCTACGCCAAAGTGAGTTTATCCTTTAAGAGATTGAGAACTTGTTGTTGATGCTCGATGTGATCTGCCACTGCTTGAACCTTAGAATTTTCTTTTAAAGATGATGTGATGAACGATGGATGATATCCATAAAGTGCCAAAAATGGGGTCATTTTTGTTGCAGTATGGAAGGAAGTGTTATACCACCATTCAGTCAGAGGAAACCACTTGACCCATTGTGTTTGTTTATCAGATACAAAGCAACGAAGATATCCTTCCAAACATTTGTTCACTATCTCAGTTTGCCCATCAGATTGAGGATGATAAGATGAGCTATGAGCTAACTGAGTACCCAGACAAGAAAATAATTCTGTCCAAAAATTTCTAGTGAAAATGGGATCTTTGTCGCTTACAATAATCTTTGGGTTTCCATGTAGCTTTTGAATTGTTTCCATAAATACAGTAGCAATTGTACTGGCTTTAAATGGATGAGATAATGCACAAAAGTGTGCATACTTGGTAAGTCTATCAACTACCACCATGATGACACTCTTTCCTTCGGACTTGGGTAAACCTGTGATAAAATCCATTGAAACCTCCTCCCAACATTGACTTGGAATGGATAAAGGTTGTAATATACCTGGGGTCTTAATTGTCTCAACTTTATTTTGTTGGCAAACCAAACATTCTGCCACAAACTTTTGAATATCAGATTTAAGACCATCCCAAAAAAATTCTTTCTTAACCCTGTGGTAAGTTTTTAAAAATCCTGAATGCCCTCCTAAGGGAGAGGTGTGCAATTCCAGAAGAATCTTTTGTTTGAGTTGGGAATTCTTACAGAGGTATAAGCGATCTTTGTACCATAACAAATCATTTTTCAACGAAATGTATCAAATGTATTGGGATCTTGCTGCAACTTTTGAATGAGTGCCCACACTTCTTCGACATTCTTCCATTCATCCCTTGCTTCGTTTATCCAATCTAGTTGGATAATAGAAATGGCACAAAGCAATGCTTCCACGTCCTCATCCTTTCTTGAGAGTGCATCTGCAACAACATTTTGCTTCCCTTTTTTATAGATGATTTCAAAGTCATAACCCAACATCCTTGTGACCCATTTTTGTTGTTATTCTGAAGATAACCTTTGTTCTAAAAAGTATTTAAGACTATCATGATCCGTTTTTGCCTTGAAGTGTCTTCCCATTAGGTAAGGTCGGCATTTCTTAAGTGCATGTAGTATTGCCAACATTTCCTTCTCATAAATAGCTTTTTGTAAATACTTTCCTTTGATTGGATGACTTTCGAAAGAAATGGGTCTTTCTTCTTGGATTAAAACAACACCAATTCCACTTTTAGAGGCATCACATTCCACAATAAAAGTTTTTGTGAAGTCTGGCGTAGTTAAGACCGGTGCTTGGCACATTGCCTCTTTAAGATGTTGAAAGGCCTTCATTGCTTCTGGAGTCCAAGAAAATGCATCTTTCTTTATTAATGTTGTTAGAGGTACTGCTACTCTCTCATAATTCTTAACAAACTTGCGATAATACCCTGTCAACCCAAGAAATCCTCACAAATGCTTTATTGATGTGGGAATTTTTCATTCCTTAATGACTTTAATTTTGCTAGGATCTACCTTAACACCTTCATGAGATACAATATGACCCAAATATTCCACCTCTTGTACTCCAAAGAAACATTTGGAGCTTTCTGCATATAATTGTTTCTCCTCCAATAGTTTGAGTACCCTATCAACATGTCGAACATGATCCTTCCAAGACTTGTTGTAGATTAGTATATTATCAAAAAATACTAACACAAATTTTCTAAGGAAGGGTTTGAAAATGGAATTCATCAAACCTTGAAATGTAGAAGGTGAATTGGTAAGGCCAAAAGGCATGACCAAAAATTCATAATGACCCTCGTGAGTTTTAAATGTTGTTTTTGGAATCTCTTCAGTCTTCATTATGAGTTGATGATATCCTGAACGAAGATCCAACTTGGTGAAATAAATTGTTCCATGTAATTCATCCAATAATTCATCAATGACGGGAATGGGAAATTTATCTTTAATAGCAAGCTTGTTGAGCTCCTTGTAATCCGAACACATGTGCCATGATCCATCCTTCTTCTGTACCAATACCACTAGAGCAGAAAAAGAACTTTGACTAGGTTGAATTATACCAACCTCCAGCATTTCCGCAACCATATGTTCAATTTCACTCTTTGGACATATGGATATCTGTAAGGCTTGATGTTTGGGGGAACACTTCCTGGAATCAAATGAATAGCATGATCATGATCACGAATAGGTGGGAGGCCTTTGGGAGTCTCAAATACCTTGGAATGATTGTCCAAAACTTTTTGGAGGTCTGGAGAAATAGATGATTTCGATGTGGCAACCTCTAGTGAACCTATTTGTGCAATTATGCCCCATTGTTCTTTCTTTAGAATATTTTTTACGCTGTTAGACCTTATTATCTTTCTTGGTTTCCCTGTGATACCCCTTAATTCAACTTCCTTTCCTTCCCAAAAAAAAACCAAGAAAAGTTCTTGAAAATAAAAAGTTATCATACCCAAAGATTGTAGTCATTGGACTCCTAGTACAACTTCAGCACCACCCATTGTAATGGAAAGCATTGAACTATTCATTACATATTCTCCCATGGATAGTTTGATATTATGTTACTTTCCAGAGCAATTTATAGTTCCTCCATTTACAACCATCACTTGACACTCTGGTGCTGGATATAGGAAGCAATTCAATTCCTTGGCTATCTTACAATGAACAAAATTATGGGTACTACTCGAATCAATCAACACTATTACATTTTTCTTCTTGATATGTCCTTCTATCTTGAGAGTTTGAAGAGTGGTAATTCATGCCAATGTATTACAAGATATGGTCAGATTCATTTCTTCTTTCTCTACGGTTGGTCTTGATGTATATCATCTTCTTTTCATGTTTCTTGTTCCTTTTATTCCTCCTCTTCACAATCTATGTAAAATAATTTCTTCTCAGCACACTTATGACCTTTAGTGTATTTGCTATCACAACTATAACAAAGCCCTTTTGCTCTTTTTTCTTCCAATTGTTGTGGTGTCAACCTTGTAGGTTGTGGAAGGCTAGGGGAAGCAACACTTCCATCTTTATAGTTGTGAGTGGTAGGCTTCCTTGTTGCCATAATTTTGCTTTCAATTTTTCTTGCCAACCTGAATACCTTCTCCAATGAATCAGGTTCCCAAAGGCGAACCTCATGTTGGATGTTATCCTTTAAAGTCCCTATGAACACATCAATTCTATGCTCCTCTGGAATATCTTTTACCCTTATATTCAATTTTTTGAATTCCTCAATGTGCTCCACCATTGAACCCTTTTGTTTGAGATTTATCAATTGGCTAAAGAAGGTGTTGCTTTTTGTATCCTCATAATGTGTTATCATTTCCTCCATAAAATTGACCAAGTGACAATTTGTTTATGAGAGCAAAGCCATTGATACCATACAAACTAATTGGGTTCTAAATATAAAGTTGCAATGCGTACCTTTTGTGTGTTTTGCACATTATGGAGATCGAAATATTGCTCCATCTGTAGTATCCATGTTACAGGATCCTTGCCATCAAACTTCCTCATATCGATCTTTAGAACATGGTGGGTCTTCAATCCAACATTAGATTCTATGGAATCATGATTAACGTTTCTTTTGTTCTCATCATGAGTTTCCTCTACTACCTTTTTGCCATTAGGAAGCATTTCTTGAAGCAACTTTGCCAAACCTCCTTTCAAACCTTCCATGTCTTTCTTCAAATCTTCAATGTTTACTTCTAAACCATCCATCTTAGATTCCACGCCATCAATCTTAGCTTCCACGCCATTCATCTTAGCTTCCACGCCTTTCTTTAAACCATCCATCTTAGCTTCCAAGCCTTTCTTTAAACCAACCGTCTTAGTTTTTGTTACTTTTTGTGAGAGTGAAACTTGTTGCACTTGGTCTCGTAATTTTGATATATCATGTTGCATTTCTTCCTTTTCTTCATGAGTCATGGTAGAGCTTTCAGGTTGCTTACTAGGTGTTTCCATTTTCTTTCTTCAGGGCATCAATTAATGATAATTATGCTTCACTATGCCCTTTGAATTACTTCAAACTAATTTTTCAAACCAAACTTATGCAAAATTTGAAAAAGACTATCACATTTTTTTCACTTTGTAGGAGCTCGATATTGAATTTGTTGTATCTTTGTAATTTCGGATCTCCAAGGTCTGAAATTTCATCTTGTGGTAGCCCTCTGAGTCCTTTTTCCAACCCCACAAGTCTGATCAAGATTGGATTCTCCAAGAAAAAGTTATTCCAAATATCCCACGATGGCCTGATTATAGATTGGTTTAGTAGAGCAAACTTGTACAAAGTGCCACGTGTCACTGTTTTGACCTTCAAACCTGGAAACTATACACAAAAAACTATAGTCCGTCCTCTTTCTGTAACTTTTTACGAAATTTCAATCTGATGCTCAGAGAGAAAGTTATGACGATTTTCCCCAAGTCACCTATTTGATAAAATAATTCGGGAACCCGCAAAAACCCTAACTTCCTTGGATCATATCTATGAAAATATAGTGAGAAAAGATCTAAAATTCGAACCCGAGGTTCATCAAGATTTCGGCTCAAATGGGTTTTAATTTCAGCTTTTGAAATTTCATAGAAAAAAGCGAAAATGCCACGATGACTTTTTTGAAGCAGCGAAACCCTAGAATCCAAAGCTCTGATATCAAATGTTATTTAACTAGCTCACAAAATAGAAGAAAAGATAGGTCAATGACTTCAAAATCAGCCTCTTCGAGGGGGCGACCTCCTTTACATTACACAAATGAACAATTCTTGGATGATACAAATGACAAGGCCTCCTTTCTATATATAGGAGTCTAAGGGGTCTCAATACAATTAGAGCCTACATAACAATAATATTGTAGGGGCACAACAATAACAATAGTGGGCTTCTATGGGGCACAATAATAACAACATGGGGACTATATGGGCACAATAATACAATAAGGGGGTTGCACTAAAAACAATAAGAGGTTACAATAGTAGTATAGGGACCTAACACATGCACGAGTGGACTCGCCATGCATATATATTTTGACAGCACCAGTGGACTCCCCATGAAATTGTGAATCCGATAAGTATAATGTTGTATATATGCATGACAGTTCGAGATTGCATGCATGAGTGACACATGGCACCATGCATGGGTGACATGTGGCGCTTTGCATGGTTGACACATGGCATGATGAGAGGCTTCCAAATGGCACCTCATGCATGGGAAATGGATGCATAAAACAAAAAATAAAATAAAAAGGAGTGCCCACTTTAACTCAACTAAACTCCCACATGCATGGCGCCCACTCCACCTCACTCCACATGCATGCCACTTCCACTCCACTTCACTCAACTCTCTCATGCACCTCACTTGCCTCCTAACTCCCTCTCTACGCCACAACTCACTCATCCGCTCCACCTCACTCCACATGCACGCCACTTCCATTCCATTTCACTCAACCCTCTGATGCGCCTCACTCACCTCCTAACTCCCTCTCCATGCCACATATCACTCATTCACTCCACATCTCACTCACTCTACCCTCTATTTGCTCCACTTAACTCAACCATCATGCATGAAGAAGTGGGCGCCCCCTTTGGCTCCAAAAAACTATAAATAAAAGCTCTCTCTTCCCCATTCATCATTAGAAATTATTTGGCATTCTCTTATCATTCTATATTCTTCTTGTCTCCACTATTGTACAAAAGGAAGATCTTCATTACTAGTTTGTAATTGGCTATCATGGTTGACTGCAGCCTTTTGGAAATTTATGAATAAAGATTGGTTTTGCTCTCAGCCACTGCACTCTCTTATCTTGTTGCTAACAGTGCGCTGAATTTCGTGCATTGTAGAGATTAAATGTTTGTCTTGAATTTCCCTTTCATTCGAACATATCACATTTAATATTTGAATGTCTTTTGAATTTCTACTCACAAAATCAAAATTTCAATCTAACTAGGATCTCAGTTTTAGCGTTGGGTTTTTTTTTAATTTCAAAGTTCCAAGTGCAGATGACTTTATTTTTGCAAATTAAAAATGGATAACGCTAGTTGTTGTTGATAGTTTTCTTTTGATTTTTGGGAATAAAATACTTTGTTGTAGCATTGTTTCTCACTAGGTTAAAGGGAAGAGAAGAAAAGTACGATTTATTTTAACCCATCTCCAAGCCTAAATGTTTGTTGATCCTACTTTTGAATAGGGAATCCTCCCTTCACTTCTAAGAGTCTAAATAGAGAAAGGGCTTATCAAGTGACCATAGGGTGAGCCTCTTATTTGTTTCATGCTTATCATACTTTATTTTCCAAACTCATTTTTGGCGGGTGCAGGAAAATGTGATACCAATTTGTCATTGTAGTCAAGGAACAACTAAGTCCATTCCCTAGCCCAACGAAAGTAGTGGGTAAGTGATTATTTTCTTTGATCTTTTCTCATTCACCTGACGACTCCAATGCAAAACCATACCGGACATTTAAGATCTTCTTGATTTGATCATACACAAGGATTATACCTGATGCTTGACAATCCAAAGCACCTTTTTTGAGGATAGACCATAAGACTATCTAAGGTCTCTCCTACTAGGAATCCACCTGCTCACACAACCACGGTCCAACCTTCATCTGCTGCAAGTATCTTCGTAAGTGCATCACTTGTCATTTCAACAGCATCAGTAACTACTCAATCCACCCATTCATATATTCCTTCTTTAAGTTCAAATCAATGTTTTTAAAACTGGAACCAGTGACCGGACCGATCCACCTAATGAACCAGTTTACCGACCGGAACCGGTCTAACTGGGACTAGTTTGGTCTAAACGAACCGGTTTTAGAAAAATACATTAAATAATTAATTTTGAATGAAAAAAGCTATTTTTAAGATTTACAACCATTATTCCAAGCAAATAGAGACAAAATATGCAAAGATTGCTCATTTATATACCATGTAAAGGTGAATATATCAAAATGGCATCGAGTGCAATACATATCATCGACAAAATACATAAGCAATGAGGCTCTAAATGGCCTCTAGAGTGCAAAAACAAAGGCTACAAACTATGGGGCCAACGGCCTACTACAAGACAGAGACTCAAGTCTACATATATGATAATAATAGTGATCAACATTATCACTTGAAATGTTAAGTTATGGTATGTTCTATGCTTATAACAGTTTACTTCTTTTTCTTATTATATTCCACCGATTAGCAATCACATGTACATAAAGTAAAATGCAGATAGAACATTAAACGATCGACAGAAAACAAGCCAAGACAAGAGACCAGTGTTCCACGGGGACGCGTCCCCCAGGGTGGGGTGCGCGCACCCCTCGCACCCCACGCACCCGGGACGGGGAGACTCTCGAGGGTGCGTTTCACCACGTCCCCCTTTTGGGGAGACTCGGGGAGACGCAAGGGGGTGCGTTTCCCCAATGTGGGAGACTCGACTCCCCGAAAGAGGTACTTCTGGGCGTCCCCCCCAAAAATGGGGTTCTTCTGGGCGTCCCCCCGAAAATGGGGTTCTTCTGGGCGTCCCCCCTTCATTTTTGTCTAATTACCCTTTATAAACCAAAAATAAAAAATAAAAAAAAATGAAAATTAATTTATTAAAAAAACATAAAAAATAAAAATAAATTAAATTAACAATTACAAATAAAAAATTACATGAACAAGTTAGGGTTAACTCCACTTTTCAAGTTTTCATTCTACCGCCACTCATTATGCTCTTACCTCAACGCATTTTTTTCTTCCATCTGCTCTCACTGCGCCCACGAGAGCTTCAGCGCATCCTCACTCTTCTCCACGCAGCGACTTGCTGTTAGCACTTAGCAGTCGTTCCAAACTTGCAGTGGCATCCTCCCTCTTGCTCCACGCAGGCGGCAGCATATCAACGATTCAGCGTAATCTTGAATATATTGAAGCTGGGCCTCTTCATTTGACTACCGAATAAGTTAGCAGTCGTTGCAAACTTGCAGTGGCATCCTCCCTCTTGCTCCACGCAGGCGGCAGGCGGCAGCGTATCAACGATTTAGCATAATCTTGAATATATTGAAGCTGGGCCTCTTCATTTGACTACCGAATTCAAACAAGAAAAACTCGTTTCTGAGGTGATTTTGTGAAGTAATTTCGTGGATTTTTTGCTATCTCTGAGGTGGTTTCGTTGGGCTTCTCTGGTCACAAGTCTTGCGCTTTTCTGGTCATAATTTCTGGTTTGTTTTTTGGAGCAGTATTTTCACTTTGGAACTGCTGTCATACTCTTATCAGACCTCAGTCTCAGCACTGGGAAAAGGTTTGCTACAGCCTACAGACCTCAGTTCATCCCTGAGGCAAGGAGCAGATCTCTGCAACTTCGGTCCTGAGGCAAGAAGTAGACCACTGTTATCCTCAGCCATGTGAAGACTTAGTGTTCAATTTAGAATCTAGAAGACTAGAATGATGAATGATGAATTCAGAATTTTCAATTTTCAATTTAATTTTTAAATCAATGATTCAATGTAAATTATAGAATGATGATTGATGAATGATGAATGATATGGATCAATGTACATTGTATTTGAATATTTGAGTTTCATATTGAATTTTATTATTGAATCTTATGGTATTGAATCTTGATGAATTAGCATTATTGAACAATGAATATGAACATGAAAATTTCAAAATTATATACATATACATAAATTTATAATATATATAATTAAAAATTATATTATATATACCTCAACGTCTCCCCGTCTCCCCTAAATTTCCCTAAAATTTCAGAGTTCTCCCACACGTCCCCTTTGTGCGTCTCCCCGCACCCGCGTCTCCCCGTCCCGGAGACTTTGTGGAACATTGCAAGAGACACAAGATGTGGCGGCTAGCCAGGGACAAACCCCACAATGTGTGGGGAAACCCTTTGATCAAATCTTCTTTTATCTTCAATAATTCAGCAGAGAGAAATAGTACAATAAATCTGATTCATATCAGCAGTAGCAAACCCTAGATCAGTAGCATCAGCATTAGCGGCTTCATTATCAAACTAGGGCAGACCATATCTCACAAACCGACAGTCGGATTGACTTCATTCCACCACCAAAAGTTTCGGCTTCCAGAGGAGGTTCAGATGAACCTACAGCGCAGTTCAGATGAGGAGATCTTCTAGGCCACACAAGTCAATCTTTACTTCTGCAGTTGCAGCTTCAGTTTCAGCAGTTTCCGGCTTCAAACTAGGGCAGTTGATATCTTGCAAACCATTCGTCGGATTGACTTCATTCCACCACCAAAAGTTGCGGCTTTCAAAGGAGATTCAAATGAACCTACAGCGCAGTTCCAAAGAGGAGATCTTCTAGGCCACGCAAGTCAATCTTTACTTCTGCAGTTGCAGCTTCAATTTCAGCAGTTTCCGGCTTCAAACTAGGGCAGTCGATATCTTGCAAATCGTTCGTCGGATTGACTTCATTCCACCACCAAAAGTTGCGGCTTTCAAAGGAGGTTCAGATGAAACTACAACGCAGTTCCAAAGAGGAGATCTTCTAGGCCACGCAAGTCAATCTTTACTTTTGCAGTTGCAGCTTCAAATTCAACAGCTTTCGGCTTCACATGTGTGAGAGAGAGAGACCCATTTCAGCGCAGTAGAGAAGAGACTCATATCTGCGCAGTAGAGAGAGAGAGATGTGATGAGATGAGTGAGTCCAAATGAGAAAAAGTCCTCTTATATTTATACACAATGTTGGTGGTTGAATAGATGCGACTGTTGGGCTTCTGAGCCTACATGAGTTGTAGGCCGGCTTGATAATAATTCCATAATCAAAATAAATTCATATCTCCATGAATACTTATCGGAATCGGATGATCTTTATATCAATCCTACACCTCTCGACGAGAGGAATCTAATAAAAATATTATTAGCCATGAATAAGATGACCCACATGAAGTTTTGCCCTGGTTGCCAATTTTAACATGAAACTTCTCATGAGTCATCATGATCAAACTCAGTTGGTTGAGTCTCGACTCCCAAAATTTGCAGTCACAAACTTCTCTATTGGTTCAGTGACTTGAGTCTCAAACTTCTGAAGATATTCTGTCCTGATATGCCCTATTATTTCATTTGGTGCTCCACATGGCTTTACATGGCCTCCTATCCCAGCCAAGTGTTGCTTGAACCTGTTAATACCCCCTCCTTGAATGGATTTTTGGCAATATTTGCAGATCATTTTGCCATCAATCATATCACAATGAGCCCATGTAGTATCTCTGGCTTTTGGAGGCATGATGACTACTACTTAGCTTAAACTCTGTTGTTCCACTACTCCAGCAAAAACTCAACACTCTCCAAGCTACCAACCAAACTCACAAACACTCCAAATGAGATGTGTGAGACAAATGAGAGGGAGAGGGGCCTCTTAAAGGCTTGGAGAGGGTGTTTTTGGAGGGAAAGCACCCTTAGTTTCCCTCCAAAACCCCTAAAACACAGTCAAAAAGTCGCTTTTTTAGTTGACGATGGGCATGCCTCCTAACCGGTCGTTTAGGACGAAACCGGCCAGTTAGGACTGGTTTTTTGCAAAAAAAAGGAGAAATGCCCCCCCTGACCGGGTTTTTTGGCCGGTTTTGACCGGTGGGCCTGCTAACCGGCCGGTTAGACCAGTAACCGATTAGCAAGGCCGGTTTTGAAAACTATGGTTCAAATATGGTTGGTTTTACTATGAATGTTTATGCACCTTAAACATTACTGCAATTGTTGGGCAACCTCATGATTTACCCTCTCTTAAAGCAAGGAAACTTCTTCCCAAGTTTAGTGGTAACAATGCTATATCTGTAGAAGATCATTTAAATGATTTTCTTATAGGAATTGATGACTTGGAAATTGAACATGAGGATATCGTTATGAAGTTGTTTATGCAGACCCTTGAGGGGGATGCACGAACTTGGTACAAAGCTTTACATGTCGATTCTATAAATACTTGGGAATTTTTTCAATGAAAGTTCACTGGCAAATGAGCATACAAGCAGGATAGTTCCTTTTTGTTATCTAGATTCACATCAATTTATAAGCAAGAAAATGAAGTGGTGGCCGAATTTAACAATCGATTTTCCAAGTTATACTATAGAAAACCTCAACCCACAAGACCAAGTGTAGAGTTCACTCTTGAGTCTTCTATACTATTATAAGTCTTTTAATGAAAATTTTGGTTTCTTGCTCAGGGAGAAGGATCCACAAGACTTGGATTATGCTTTTGTTGTCGTGCTCAAAATTGAAAGAAATATGCAAGCAACAAAGAAGACACATACTCCACTCAACAAACTCTTTGATCCATAGGGTAGAAGCGTGATGAATGTGAAGGAGAAGGAACTCGAGTTAGAAGAAACTTTTGGCAAGGTAATCAATTTATTGCAAGATCTGAGCAACAAAGTAATTAAAATCGAGGAGGACCTGCATCACTCTCAAGTTAGTCTCAACCGGGGAATTGACCGTATCAACATCCACAGCATAAGCCTCAACGAAACAAGCAAATTCCAGATAGTAAGAAAAAACAAAAATTCTAAGTTTTCTTCTAATAACAATTTTGTGGGACATGCAACAGTTGACCATTATTATAGAGCTTGTGATTTACCACATAATGAAGAAGGTTGTGCAGTGTTCACCTAAATGTGAAAATTCAGAATTCCGAATCACTACTGCAGGAATTGATTACGTTTCTCCTATTTGTTAATTACTGAAGCAGATTATTTACTGTTTCCTACAGTAAACATTGAAACAAATACACCGCAACCTACACCATTTAAATTATAAACGGAAACAAGAAACTGAATAGGAAAGAGATACAACACATCTACACAGTTATTTTTGGACAAATGTCCCCAAAAAAACCCAATGCGGGAAAATCGGTGTAGCAGCTCTGAGGGATTTATTATTATGCAGTAGTAATTTCTGAATACAACCTCTGGACGCCTTCCTAGCAATCTAATTACAGAGAATATCACTAATAGAGAGATTTGTGAGATTACCTCACACTATCACTAGAAGTCTTGACTGATCCAACCCTTGAATGAACAGCCCCTAGCTGCCTCTGTGTAGCGTTTGCGTCAGCCCAGCATCACACTGTCTAGGACCTGCGTCACTCTTCCCAGGTGATCGATTTGCCTCTGAGATTCTGAATTCTGCTTTCCCGGTCTCACACCCCAACTTCCAGCTACAAAAATCGAACCCTCTAGCAAATTTCGTACTCCCTCAAGGCTTCTGCGTAGCTCTCCATCAGCCTCTCTGGCTCTGCGCTGCCTCTACTGGATCTCTCTCTCTCTTCTTTGCTAAGTATTCTCTAACCGGGAAAGATCTCCCTTCGGATACTATCCCTGCCCCTCTCTGCAAAAGATCACTATCAAAAATCTCTCTGGCAATTGCTCTGCTTCAGAAAATCATACTTTTGATCTTCTCTCTATGTATGTTTTCCGAATGCCCATCAAGCCTCCTCTTATAATCTTCTCGTTGAGAACCAACAGCCGAGATTAACTTCTAATCAATGGCTTAGATCATTTTGGCTTGATCCTCGTCTTCTTCTAGAAGTTACACCCACAGTTTAGATTAATACCCATTAATTATTTTAATTTCCTAAGTTTAGACTTAGGGTCCCATTAAAAATTGTTGAAATTTCTAAGTGTGACACGTCAGAAATTCCAACTGCATTATCTGGTTTATTATCTCCTACTTGTTATTTACATTAACAAGTTATTTATAAATATAAATACCGAAATAAACACAAATGCAGCCTCAACACATATACAGATCAGCAACTGAAATAACTGAGACAATCACACGAGGGACACCGTTATTTTTGGACAATCGTCCCCAGAAAAACCCAATGCGGGAAAACCGGTGCAGCAGATATGAGGGTTTTATAATTATGCAATTTCTGAATACAATTAGGGTGCTAGAAATGGCTCACCCTGCAGATATTTTCCTTGGCAGTAGTACCTCTCTTCGGAGACAGATATTCTAGTTGATTAACAACCAGATGATGAACCCCACAGTGACTTCGATAATTCCTTAGCTGGACAGCGAAAGGTGCTCCAAGCTTCTCTCTAGAACTGTGTCACCCTCTAGGGACTGTGTCACCCTCCTACGACTCTGCATCAGCTCACCAACAATCAGTCTACCCCACGAAAATCACCCAGCGCAACCTCTTCTGCCCAGTGTCGGCTCTACAAGCCTCTGCAGCTTTTGCGTCAACCACTTGGCCCTCTGCGTCTTCTGCGCTAGCCTTCTCAGCCTCTATGTCAGTCCCGGCTGCCTCTACGTCAACTCTCCTTGGCTCTGTGGTGTCTCTCCGACACTATCTCTGCCTCTCTGCTATGTATTCTCGGCCTCTTGCCGAACTGCCCCTCACTACAACAGATCATTGGTTCAATTCTCTTAGCAAATCCTGCCCCAGAAAATCAAACTGACTGATCAATTTTGGTGTATCTCCAGCTGACCCTCAAGCCTCTTATATTTTTCTTGTTGACAATTCAACAGTCGAGATTAAGTCCCTAATCAACGGCTCAGATTAGATTTGGCTTGATCCTCATCTCTTGGAACCTTCTAACCCAAAATTATATTAATACACATTAATATTTTAATTTTCTTAAGTTTATACTTAGGACCCCATTAAAAATATTAATTATTTTAATATCTCCTCATTCCGGTAGAATTTCTCCAAATGATTTTTGGGTTTTCGAGATCTCATGTGCTTTAGCCTCTCCACCAATTTTCATGGCTAGAGCACATTCGATGCTACCACAAATCAACACTCCCTCTTAGCAAGGAATGTGCTCTAGTAATGCTCCATCACTAAAACATCACACTGATCCTCCGCACCGGTACCTGTGCTGATGCTTGGCCTGCTGCCTCACATCATCTGCACTGTTGCTTCCTGTACTGCTGCCCATGACACTGCCACTGCCACTACTACATCTGTACTGCAACTCCCTCTCAATATGCTGCCCATGCTACCCCTAGCACTACCACTGCTAACTGCTGCACTGCAACTCAGTTACCGAGAAGTAGGTAACTGACTTCCCCAAATAATGACATCCCAGTCAGTCTGGAAGCCTCATGATGTTGAAACTGCCTCTGCTGCTATTCTGTGCTCCCTCTGCGTTGTTGCATACACCTTTGTGCCTCTCGCACTATTGCAACCTCCACTGCGCTGCCTCAGATTTCTGCATCCAAGCACTGCCTTGCTGCTCCACTACACTTTGCTCCACCCGACCTCTGTCATCTTGCTACTGTCGTTAAGGGCTCCCGTAGCCGGATATGATACTAGAGTTCGAGCACCTCTAAGGATCTTGCCCCTAGTATGTAGTCTTCCTGACTACAACTTGATGTATCCCCACCTCTTCTCTAGAGGTGCATGAGCACTCATGGCACAATCGTCATCAGTCTCGACCTCTCTCTCTACCTTAGCTGGAGATGCCTTTGAATCAAAAGCCTCTCCCTTGTGTGAAAATTCTATTACTGCAGCAACTAATTTATTTTTCCTACTTATTCTTCAATAAGTTATTTACGAAATCGCTTCAGTAAATATTAAAATAAACTCTACTGCAGATATCACACCATAGAATAGAAACAAATACATGCACAAAAACCAAACACATCAACACAATTATTTTTGGACAAATGTCCCCGGAAAAACCCAATGCGGGAAAATCGATGCAGCAGAGGAGGATTTTATTAATCAGTTATTCTTGAGTACAACTAGGTGCCAAACTGGCTTACCCAACAAAGATAAATTCTCCAGCACCTCTTCCGGACTCAGCGTCAAACTTGCGGACCTCTGCGCAGCTCCCAGACCCTTTGCATCAGCTCCTTCCTCTCTACGTCAGCACTGGGCCTCTCTGCGTCATCCACGCAGGCCCTCCAGTGACTGCACAATCCTGCTGCCTCTACATCTGCCTGAGAGGCTCTGCGTTTGCCTCTCTGATCCCTGCACTGATCTTCTGGTACTGATCCTGCCTCTCTGTTCCGTACTCGCTACCTCATGCTGCACTCCAAAACTCTAGTTCGAATTTCTCAGCAAACCCTGCTCCAGAAATCGAACTGACTGGTCTCCCGCAGTATATCTCCAACTAACCCTCAAGTCCCCTTTTATACTTTTCCTATTGATGAATCAACGCCGAGATTAAGTCCCTAATCAACGGCCGAGATTAAGTACCTAATCAACAGCTAAGATTAAAATAGACTTGATCCTTATCTTTTGGAAGCTTCTCATCCTTATCTTTATTAATACCCATTAATATTTTTATTTCCCTAAGTCTAAACTTAGGAACTCATTTAAAATATTAATTATTTTAATAACTCTTCATCTGAATGAATTTTTCCAAAATGATTTCTGGGTTTTGGAGATCTCATGTGCTTTAGCCTCTCCACCAATTTTCATGGCTAGAGCAGTTCCAATGCTACCCCAAATCAACACTCCCTCTTAGCTAGGACTATGCTCTAGTAATGCTCCATACTGAGAATCACTCTGATTATACGGCACAGATACTTGTGTTGATGCTAGGCCTCCCCGCCCAACATCCTCTGCATTGCGGCATCCTCTACTGCTACCCATGGCTCTGCCACTGCCACTGTTGCATCCGTACGACAACTCCCTCTGCATCTGTGTTGTTGTTGGTCCTTCTTCCTAACACTGCATCTGCACTGCAACTCCCTCTGCATCCGTGCTGCAGTTGGTCCTTCTTACCAACACTGCATCTGCAATGCAACCCCTTCTCATCATGTTGCATCGTGTTACCGCTGACTGCTACTGCACTGCAACCCCTTCTCATCATGTTGCATCGTGCTACTACTGACTACCACTGCACTGCAACATCATACCCATTTATGCTACTGAAATGGATTCTTTATCATCCCCATTTTCTCCTTGAAATAATCAAACTTTGTTCTTCCAAAGGCCTTGGTAAGGATGTCTACCACCTGTTTTCCTGTAGGAGTGTAGCTCAACTGTACAACTCCTCGTTGGACACAGTCTCTAACAATGTGACACCGAATATCAATATGCTTTGACCGTTCGTGAAATATTGGATTCTCAAAGAGATTGATGCAACTTTGATTATCACACATGACCCTGGTTGCCTCCATCTTTCTTCTGAATAGGTTCACAAGCAATTTTCTAAGCCATATGGCTTCACACCAAATTGTGCTTGCATCCATATATTCTGCTTCAACTGAGCTCAGAGCTATGAATTTATGTTTCCTACTGCACCAAGAGGTCATTCCCGATCCAATGTTGAAACAGTACCCAAAGGTACTTTTCCGATCCACTGAACTTCCAACCCAATCTGCATCAGTAAATCCACTCAATCTGATATCCTTACTCCTGGTGTACAAGACTCCATAATCGACTGTTCCCTGTATATATCTGAGAACATGTTCGACTGCTTCCCAGTGCACCCTCTTCGGTTCCACCATGAACTGACTAAGGGTGTTGACAGCGTAACAAATGTTTGGCCTAGTATTGACCAGATACATCAAGGACCCTATGAGCTGCCTGTATAAGGTGGGATCAACATCCTTGTCTTCTGATGCATCAATTTTCTTCCAATTGGTGATCATTGGAGTAGCCATGGGTCTACAATCCTGCATCCTGAATCTCTTCAGAATTTCTATAGCATATCTCCCTTGCCCAAGGAAGATCTCCCCCTTTTGCTACCAAACTTCCAACCCCAGGAAATAATGCATTTGTCCCAAATCCTTCATGTCAAATTCTGTGGCTAGATTCTTCTTGCAGTCCCCAATGAGCCTGGATGATCCTGTCAAGAAGAGATCATCCACATATAATACTAGGATTAGAGGCTCATTCTCTACAACCAAATAGTAGAGATTTGGATCTGCGTCACTCTTGACAAATCCCATCTTCTGCAAGTAGCCATCAATTCGACCATACCATGCTCTAGGTGCTTGTTTCAGCCCATACAAGGCTTTCTTCAATCTGCATACATGAGACTTCTTCTCATGTGTCTCAAAGCCTTCTGGTTGTTCAATGTATACCTCCTCTTCTATCACCCCATTTAGGAATGTCGTTTTGACATCCATCTGATGAATCTCCCATCCCATCTGTGCTGCAAGAGATATCACGGTTCTAATAGATGTATACCTGGCTACTGGGGCGAAGGTCTCTTCGTAGTCAATTCCTTCCTTCTGAGCATACCCCTTAGCCACAAACCTAGCTTTGTATTTTTCCACACTGTCGTCTGCAGCGTATTTAATCTTGTAGATCCATCTTGAACCTACCACCGATCTGTCTTGAGGCCTCGACACTACCTCCCAGACATCGTTCACCATTATAGAGTTGTATTCCTCCACCATCGCATCCAACCAAACCTGATGTTGAGCAGCCTCCTGAAAACTGGCAGGCTCCCCATCCTGAGCTACTAATGCTTGATATCTATCTGGTTGTTTTCACTCCCTTTTATTGTTTCTTGGTGCACCGATGAAATCCTCTGCATCTCGTAGAATCTGACGAAGTTCCCTGCTCGTTCTTCCTCTGGTAGCAGGTGCTTCTGTTAGCTCCTCCTCCTCTTGTGATTCTTCCTGATCCGAGGAAGAATTATTGTCTTCCGTTGGTTGAAGTGGTTTGACCAACGGCTCATCTTTTCACTGCTCCTCAGAAGGCATTTCTCGAGATTTTTTGAAGGCCCTATCCTCCATGAACTTCACATCTCGTCGAACTACTACCTTCCTGCTCCCTGGAAGATAGATTCTATATGCCTTAGCATTCTCACTATATCCCACTAGATATCCTTTCTCTACAATTTCATCCAACTTCTTCCTCTTTTCCTCAGGTATGCGGCAATATGCTAAGCTCCCAAATATCTTGAAATGACTGACTTCATTTGTCTTCCCTGTGAAGACTTTCTATGGAGAATTCTTGCCCAATGCCCAATGAGGAGTTTTATTCTGAACATAGATTGTCGTGTTGCATGCTTCTGCCCACAGGAATTTTGGCATATCCTAATCATACATCATGGCCCTGGTTACTTCCACGATAGTCCAGTTCTTCCTTTCTGCCACTCCATTCTGCTCCGGATTGTACGAAGTTGTCCACTCTCTTCTGATCCCCTCCCTAGCGCAAAAGTCTATGAAGTCCTTGTCGACATATTCTCCACCATTATCTGAGCGCAAAACTTTTATTTTCTTTCCAGTCAAATTCTCCACCAGAGCCTTGAACTCTTTGAATCAATAGAAAACCTCATCCTTGGTTTTCAAAAAATAAATCCAAGTTTTCCTAGAGTGGTCATCGATGAAGGTGACGAAGTATTCGGCACCACTAAGAGCTTTAGTGGACATTGGTCCGTAGATATCTGAGTGTATCAATCCTAGTACACTCTTGGCCCTGTTTTTACTTCTAGGAAATGCTGCTTTGGCATACTTGCCCAAAGCACATCCTCTACATACATCATCTCTCTCTGTACTAAGATCTGGAACCCCTGTTACAGTTTTCCTGAGGATTCTCAGAGCCCCATGGTGCAAATGTCCCATTCATCTATGCCATAGTTCATTCAGATCCTTGTCCCCATGACTGCCTATCAGTGCCACTGGTGATTCTAGTTGTAACCTGTACAACCTATTACTCCTGATTCCGATTTGCACTTTCTTTTTCTAGCTTGGGTGTTTGACGTACACTTTCTCCTTGATGAAGAAAACGTCGTAGCCCTTGCTTTGAAGTTGTGATACGTATATTAAGTTCATCCCCAATCCTAGCACATGCAGCGAATTGGTGGCCTGGAATCGCTCTCTTGTTTCTATTCGAAACATTATGGTCCCCTTTCCTACTGGAGTACACTTTGCCTTATTCCCCATGGTGATCTGAAAATTTATCCTCTCCTCCTGATACTTAGAGAAACATTCCCGGATTCCTATCATATGCCAGAAGGCTCCGTTGTCTATATACCATACCTCAGATGATGCCGAGCTTGTTACACAAGCAACTTCTTCTTCCAATCTGGAAGCCAACATAGAGAAATCAAGATTTCTATCCCTTGTGCAATTTTTCAAAAATCTGCATGAGTCTCCTGATGTTGATGCCTCTGCATCATGATCTCGACCCATAATTGATTTTCCCTTCATGTCTCTGATTCCTTGCTCTGATACCATGTGAAAATTCTATTACTACAGCAACTGATTTATTTTTCCTACTTATTCTTCAATAAGTTATTTACAAAATCGCTTCAGTAAATATTAAAATAAACTCTACTACAGATATCACACCATAGAACATAAACAAATACATGCACAAAAACCAAACACATCAACACAGTTATTTTTAGACAAATGTCCCCGGAAAAACCCAATGTGGGAAAACTGGTGCAGCAAAGGAGGATTTTATTAATCAGTTATTCTTGAGTACAACTAGGTGCCAAATTGGCTTACCCAACAAAGATAAATTCTCCAGCACCTCTTCCGGACTCAGCGTCAAACTTGCGGACCTCTGCGCAGCTCCTAGACCCTCTGCGTCAGCTCCTGCCTCTCTACGTCAGCACTGGGCCTCTCTGCATCACCCACGCAGGCCCTCCAGTGACTGCGCAGTCCTGCTGCCTCTGCGTCTGCCTCTCTGATCCCTGCGCTGATCTTCTAGTATTGATCCTACCTCTCTGTTCCATACTCGCTACCTCTTGCTGCACTCCAAACCTCTAGTTCGAATTTCTCAACAAACCCCACTCCAGAAATCGAACTGACTGGTCTCCCTCAGTATATCTCCAACTGACCCTCAAGTCCCCTTTTATACTTTTCTTGTTGATGAATCAACGGCCGAGATTAAGTCCCTAATCAATAGCTAAGATTAAAATAGACTTGATCCTTATCTTTTGGAAGCTTCTCATCCTTATCTTTATTAATACCCATTAATATTTTTATTTCCCTAAGTTTAGACTTAGGAACTCATTAAAAATATTAATTATTTTAATAACTCTTCATTTGGATGGATTTTTCCAAAATGATTTCTGGGTTTTGGAGATCTCATGTGCTTTAGCCTCTCCACCAATTTTCATGGCTAGAGCACATCCGATGCTACCCCAAATCAACACCTTGTTTTTCTTCCTGGGACACTTTTATGCATAATGTCCCAACTCCCCACAATGGAAGCACTTCACCTTGGAGATGTCCTTCTTCTTCTTCTTCCCTTGTTTTCCCATAGATGCTAGAGCCGCATCCTCCTCCTCTTTCTTGGTTCGACCTCCCTTGCCACTACTCCCCACCTTAGCCATCCTCCTGATCTCTTCCTGTCGAAGCGCTGCCCACATCTCCTCCCAACCAGGAAGAGTAACCCTGCCCAAAATACTTTGGACAAATGTCTCCCACTCCTCGGAGACTGCATTCAGGGTTGTCCCAACCATAAACTCTGGATCCGGCGTAGACCCCACGGAAGTAAGTTGGTCGTGAATCTCCTACAACCTGAGAAGGAATAGATCTATCTGCTCTCCCTTATGCATCTGATATGACCACAACTAATTCTCCAATAGCATCTTCCGTTGCACGGAAGTGCCCTAATACAAGGTCGTCAAAGTGTCCCACAATCCACATCTCCTTTGTGGTGTTCTTCTCAGCAATATGTGGTATGACATGATCTTTGACCCCGTCAAGGATCATGCACTTCGCCCTCACCATTGCATCCTCATACTTTTCGTTCTCAGCTGGGTCGACTAGAATAGCCACAGTTTTTAAGGAAAAGTCCTTGATGCGATGTCAATCCAGGACTACCAAGATCCTGACCTTTTAGATGATAAAGTTGGAAGCTCCGTCCAACTTGTCCTGATCCCTCACTCTATTCACTGTCATTTCAGCTCCTCTTTTGGATTCCCTCTGAGTCTTGACTCCCCTCCTAGAAATCTCCCTCTAAGTCCTGATTTCCCTCCTAGAAATCCTCTGGCCAGCTGTCAAACTGCTCCTCTCCAATCCTCCTTGCAACTGCAAGGAGGATATGGATTTCTTGGCTATAAATACGTCAAAGTAGTGACTCCCTCTACCTTGGTTCCGTCTCCTTAGACACTATTCTATATCGACAGAAACAGCGTCCCACCAGCTCCCCAAGCCCCAGCAACTGAAGAAACTAAGCCTTTCAGGCTCTACGCAATCCCAGCAAACGTTGAATCTACTCCTCCTGGCCACAATGCTGATCCTTCCTGCCTAAGAAAGATGATCAGGCACTGCGTAGGTCTGATCTGCCCCTCTTTGCCTCTGCGCTGACCCTCTTCCTAGCTCGAAATGTTGACGCAGGCTCTACATCACTTCTTCTCTAGTTTCTTCTGCTCTGGAACAATGCTGTCTCTCGGAACAGCTGCTACTGCTGCAAATTTCAGATTTATGTTGGTGCCTTCAGTGCTCATGTGATCTGTAATGCTTTGATACCATGTTGAAATTTCTAAGTCTGACATGTCAGAAATTCCTACTGCATTATCTAGTTTATTATCTCCTACTTGTTCTTTCCATTAACAAGTTATTTATAAATATAAATACCGAAATAAACACAAATGCAGCCTCAACACATATACAGATCAGCAACTGAAATAACTGAGACAATCACACAAGGGACACCATTATTTTTGGACAATCGTCCCCGGAAAAACCCAATGCGGAAAAACCGGTGCAGCAGATATGAGGGTTTTATTATCATGCAATTTTTTAATACTAGGGTGCGAGAAATGGCTAACCCTATAGAGATTTTCCTTGGCAATAGTACCTCTCTTCAGAGACAGATATTTCGGCTAATTAGCAACCAAATGATGAACTCCACAGTGACTTCAACAGTTCCTTAGCTAGACAACGATAGTTGCTCCAAGCTTCTCTCTGGAGCTGCATCACCCTCTAGATTCTGCGTCACCATCCTATGGCTCTGCGTCAGCTCACCAGCACTCAGTCTACCCAGCCCAACGCAGCCTCTTCTACCCAGTGTCAGCTCTACAAGCCTCTGCGTTAGCATCTTGGCCCCCTGCGTCTTCTGCGCTAGCCTTCTCATCCTCTATGTCAATCCCAGCTACCTCTGCGTCAACTCTGTTGCCTCCGCGTCAGCTCTCCTTGGCTCTGCATTGTCTCTCCGGCACTATCTCTGCCTCTCTGTTATGGATTCTCGGCCTCCTGCCGAACTGCCCCTCGCTGCAACAGATCACTGGTTCAATTTTCTCAGCAAACCCTGCTCCAAAAAATCGAACTGACCGATCAATTTTGGTGTATCTCCCACTGACCCTCAAGCCTCCTCTTATACTTTTCCTGTTGACGATTCAACGGCCGAGATTAAGACCCTAATCAACGGCTCAGATTAGATTTGGCTTGATCCTCGTCTCTTGGAATACACATTAATATTTTAATTTTCCTAAATTTATACTTAGGACCCCATTAAAAATATTAATTATTTTAATATCTCCTCATCCGGGTAGAATTTCTCCAAACGATTTCTGGGTTTTGGAGAACTCATATGCTTTAGCCTCTCCACCAATTTTCATGGGTAGAGCACATTCGATGCTACCACAAATCAACAGAAGTAATTAATTATTTTAATAAAATTGTCTTTGGGTGGAATTTCCCGAAACGATTTCTGGGTATTGTGAAATGCATGTGTCCAAGCCTCCCTGCAAATTTTGAGGCTTAGAGCACATCCGATGCTACTAGAAATCAACACTAAACAGCATACATCTTTGACCCTGACCAGTATGTTGAGACATCTAAGTCCCACAAGGAATCATTAAACATGTTTTTTGTACCTGAAGATCAGGTAGACCCTCAAACCTCAAGCAACCTATAGGTAAGGTGAAGTGGCTTATTTCATGTGAGTCCTGAACAATTCACTGCATGTCAGTCTAGTATAGTATTGATGATGAAACTTGTTCACAAACAAGTTGTGAACTAGCCTTTGATAATCCGTATCTTGTATTTTTCATCTCAAGCATTTCGATTTGGTCTGAAATTAAAAGGGTATTCGGCCTTCTACTTCAGGAAGAGCGAAGAAGAATTAAAGCTATCTTTGACTGTGATTTGGTTCATCATTCTGGGGTTCAGTGCTACACAAAGGGCTCATGTGTATCTCTATTTTGTCTCAGTGCTGATTGAAGCTTACTCTGTCCTGTACTATATCTCTAAAGTTGACCAAGATGATTTGAGCTAATCTCCTCCTCCGTTCATTGATTATCTCAGGAAGAATTTCGGCCTCATAGTGCAATACGTAAAGTACCCGTGTGTTGGCTGTGATCAAGCACGATTTAAGTACAATCTCTGCAATTATTCCTCTGAGATCATCATTCAGTTCTATGCATTTGGCACAGCTCATTTGTGAATCATAGTGGTATGATAGAAATGGGCATATTTATATGGCACTATAGAGAAGTGAATGCTGTTCATATTCATCTCTGTCTTGCACATTAGCAACAGGCATCCAATGGAGTAAGCATTTGATTCTTGTAATGGAATCAATCATCTTTCAGCCTTAAGAGGAAGCTTTAAGTGGCAGAGCTGAGATTATGTCAGTAGGAAAAGATCATAGTAGAAATAATCCTCCTGGAAGTTTGAAGATCTGAAGCTGTTATAAACCTCACTATTATTTACATAAGGTCTGCTATGTGAGGCAGTTCTCTATGAATGGCAACCCAACATCTCTTATGGTCTGTTCAGCATTATGTAAACCCTGGATATCGATGACAGTATTATAGTCTTGTTCACAATCGAAGTTGTGAACAAGACAGATGTAAATCTTGGATACCTTATCTTCTGATTTTGGATGATCATTTGTGGAGGTATGCAAGAAACCTCTTATCAGTAAGCTAGAGTTTATGACTTGTTGAGAAGCGTTAAACTCTTGTGGATGTCATCCTGAGCAAGGCTTTCAATATTCAGTCCTGATTTGTAATAGGAGGTTCTGTTTGTAATAGCAACAGTTGCATCAAGGTTTGCGGTATAAAGTCTGTATGGCAGTAAGAGTGCTTACTTTGCATATTTCTGAATATGTATCAGTTTCATTAGCACCTGCTTTCAGTAAAGAAGATTGCAGTTGTTGTATTGACTGTCATCAAGGGTATTGATTCAGAATTAAATCCAGCATCCCATTATTCTGGCAGACTACAGAAGGTATCTATGCAAGGGTGATTTTACAGTTTCACTTGTTCAGTACCTTGATACAAAGACTCTAAGTCGATATATGGTCAAGCCATGTATATTGGATAAGTTGCTCATTAAGATTATCTAAAAGTATGGTGCTGATCTGGCAGTACAATAAATGAAAAGAGCATATCTAAGTGCTATATATGTGTTGAGGACCACCTTTGCTTCCTAAATAAATTAAAGTCTGAAGTCTGTTACTCTAAAGCAGTGTTGAAAATATTGGTATCGGGAAAATATTGGTGAGGGTCCAGAAAATATCTTATCGGCAATATCGCAAAAATATCGGCAAATATCGGCAAGCATAAAAAATGCATAATATATTCATTTTTTTCAGATTTTTAAACATATAAAGCAATAACAACATGAAAAAAACACATTGGCACATAAATATGAAGAAAGCACTGATATATATGATGTCAAATAGAAATGATACATCAAAGGCAATACCAAATCCTGCTGATCCCTTATAATTGTCCATTCAAGGACTCAAATGTGGAGAACCAATACAAAATAACATCACATATATAAAAGTATCTCATCATCATGAGTTATATGTAGCATAACAAATAAAACTAGCAGGCTAGCAGCTATCTATCTGAAATCACTGCCCTCTCCCCCTTTTACGGGAAAACATGATGGGCTGTTTGCCAGGCCTGCCCCTAGTAGTAGAAGGCCCTGACCCTGCCTCTGCACCTAATGTCAAATAATGAGTGCTAGGTATGGGGCTATGCTCTCCTATATCTATAGCAGATGGTGTTGATGTTGATGCTCCCGCAGTGTCCTCCTCCTCCTCCTCCTCCTCCTCCTCTGAGTGCTGCTGCTCCTCCGAGTCCTCCTCCTCTTGCTGCCCCTGTTCTAATGGATCATCTGCCACTGGCTCTAACCATGAAGGTGACTCCTCCAAGATGGGCTCCTCAGACTCCACCCTCCACTGAGACAATACATCAATATTGTCTAAGGAAATGGCATCTGGATCCATTGGTGATTCTATTTGCCTCACTCGAAGTCGGATGTTATAATGCACATACACCAAATCGTTGAGGCATGCGAACTCCAACTTGTAAGAGTGTCAAAAAAAGTAATGAGTCTTGACTCTTGACTCTTGACACTTGAAGGTCATAAATTAAAAATTAAAAATTACAATAAGTGTAATTGCTCAACTGAAGGCTGGAGCTCAAAGTTATACCTGTTGCGCTTTTTTGCGTGTATTTTCTCAAATACACTCCAATTGCGCTCACACCCTGAAGAGCTACATGTTTGACTCAAGATTCGTATGGCCAATTTCTGCAAATTTGGTGCCCTTGCACCATAGCTTCGCCACCAAATATCTACAACAAAATAATGAAATAAAAAATTCAAAAACTTAAAACATAATTAAACTTTCAAATAAAAGTTACATAATTGAATTTTTAAAAAATAGAATTATAAGTAAGGAAATTCTAATTTCTAATGAGTGATGACTTGTCACTTACGTGGCATGAAGAGGGTCCTTTCCCTAATAGCATCATCAAAGCCAAATAGGCCAACACAATCCCGATAAGACTGTATCTCGCGATTGATTTTGCTACGAAGCTCAGGATCAGGTACCATCCTCTGAATACAGGAATGGAGCCCTTCCATCACCTCGCCATCAAAATCAAAGCCGCATTTGTATGAAAATGCAGGGTTGAGGAAGAGTGTTGCTGCATGAATGGGTCGATGAAGCATCCCTGTCCACCGACTATCAATCACATCCCATAACATCATCTGCCTATCAAGGCCAACAGAACCCTTGTCTACATAATAAGAACGAATGGCCTCCTTGGCCTTATCCATGCCCTCATACAAATAAGCCATTGCAGGCTTTTCCCCATCCACCAATCTCAAAACCTTTACTATAGGTTCACTAACTGTGCATGCTTCTTCTACTCCATGCCAAAACGTCTCAGATTACACCATTTTTGCAATGGCTTTCCCGTCCTGTCTCCTGTTGTATCTACAATTACACCAATCATCAGACACAAACATTTGCTTCAACTCGAACTGACATCAAAGCAAAGACTACAGAGTAATAAAGTTTGTGGCAAAACGTGTGATCGCAGGACGCCGCAACTCCTTGTTTCTAGTGAACCTCCTCATGAGGCTAAGAACAAAAGCATGGTTATAAATAAACTTGGGGACGCTCCTAGCCATATCAACCGACTCTCCCCATATCCTCAAGCAACAAATCAAGACAATGTTTTGCACACGGAGTCCAGAACAATGTGGGATGCCTCTCCATAAGCATCTTGCCGGCAGACACATAATTAGTTGCATTGTCTGTTATGACTTGCACCACATTCTGCACACCAATCTCCCGAATGAACCCATCTAACAACTCACATATCGTTGCTGCATCTTTGATATGTTCTGATGCATCCAACGATTTAATAAACATGGTACCTTTAGGACAATGTACCAAGAAATTTAGAAGGGTCCTACCTTTCCTATCTGTCCAACCATCAGACATCACTGTGCATCCAATAACTTCCCATGTCTTTTTCAACTCCGCCAATCTAGAGTTGATGTCTTGCTTTTCTGCTTGAAGAATTGGCCCCCGCAACTCCTCATATGTGGCACTTTTGTACCCTAGGCCCACAACAGCAATAGCATCACACATTGTCTGCCAAAATGGATTGGTTTTGGTGATGCTGAGAGGTAAGTCACTCCAGAAAATACACCTCCCCATGACTTTATCTGCTTCTTGCTTCTCCTTTTTTTTAACAAGCGATTTTATGCCAGGTTGTGCTCCAGGTCCTGTTCGTGGAACAAAAAATGATGACCTCACACTAGCAGTAGCAGGTGATGATGTGCCAGTGCCAGCTATGGAGCCCCTCTCACTACCCTCAACATCAAAATCAGGAAAAGATATCTCGAAAGATCTACCTGCATGTTCAACTTTGTTTCTTTTTGCCTCTTCCTTCTTTCTATCTTTTCCATCAATTGCCTCAAGAGCTTTTTGTATAAGCTCCGGACTAGAAACTGTACAAATCCCAACATCATGTCCACTGAGTCTAGCAAGATGGTATTTCAGTCATGTAACCCCACCTGTCATCCTGGTCCCACACAATTTGCATGTAAGATATGCACGATTTGTCCCACCATCAGGGTTCCCATACTCCCAAAATGGGTCCAAGGCTTTTGGTAGATTTGTATTTTGTAGTGGGCTAACTCAAACCTAAGGCACCAAAAAAACAATTGGAATTAGTAACTTAAGAAGTAATAACCACATCATTTTACAAAGCAGTTTTTTTGCTACATTATTTGCAATTTTGCAATGTGAATTGAAAATTGAAAATTCAATGAAAAACCATAAATGACAATAAGAGGGTGTATTTGAAAGTTAAAAAAAAAAATGCAGTTTGCTCTCGAATATCAAAGAAATCTTTAAGGGAAACACCAAGTAGATAATCATGGCTACATGAATAAACAACACTGTCAATAAGAGGAGGAATACGTTTCACTTCGAAGGCATTACACAACATCCAATATTGAGCACATCATTTCATAAATTCATACATAGAAATAGGCAAACGGTAAACCTACCTCACTGTTCACATTGCACAATAAGAAACTAATTTCTAAGGTGAAGAAATTTTATAGAGATGAACCCCTAATATATAATAAAATTAATAAATAGCCTCTGCAGCTATGAACTCAAAAAAAATGGAGTTTGCTCTCCAAATATGGAGAAAACTTGAAAACTTAAAAACTTAAAACCCTTGCATTTGCTCATGGGCATGAAAATCTTTTCAAATGGAAAAAAAAATCAAGCAAAATGATTGTAGGCAAATAGGCAAGCAAGAACAATCCTAAAACTAACAAAAAATTCATTAAAATAGGGGTTTATTTGAACATACCTGTTAATGGAAGAAATGAAATTGTCTCACTGTTCTTGAAGCTTAGATCAATGAAATCTTCGTTGTTGGTGGCGATAATAGCTATGGAACGCTCAAACACTCCTTGGCAGCAAGCACATAGCTCTCCCCTTCCTTCTCCAGCAATCAGAAATGAAAATGATTCATAAAAAACCAAAATCCGAATTTTATAACCCGCGCGGATATTTTCTACTGTCTCTCGGTGATAAATTGCATCGTCACGCGATATTTTGCCGAAATATCGGCGATATTTCAGAAATATCGCGATATTTTCTCGGCGATATTTCGGCTCGCTGAAAATATCACGATATTTACGAATATCGCCGATATTTCAATGATATTTACGAATATTGCCGATATTTCGGCGATATTATCAACACTACTCTAAAGCACTATTGAAGCTGAATGTATGAATTTAAGGAAACTCTTCAGCAATCATTTATGCACATATTGTTGTATATTGCAGAATAGGATTCAAAGAATCCAGTGTCTCACATGTTGACACCAAATATCACTTTATATGGTACAGCAAAGGACATTCCAGTTTGGATGGATAGATCTCATGATGAGCAGGTTGCCTGATGGACACTTTGCACTCTGAAAAGACAAGCTTAGGCTTGTGGTCTCCCTGAGTAAGAGGGAGTAAGATCAATGAAATATTTCTTCATCAAGATATGCAAGACGCAGAGGATTGCCAAGTGTTGCCAAGATCTCTGCTGTAAATCAATATGTTTGTTGTGTATAGATCTATATGCTGCTAGATGGAGCTATGAGGCTCCCATTGACGATTTGATACCATCACCAAGATCTATTCTTGATTTTCAGAAAGCAGCCTGGAACTATTCCCTATATGAAGGGATCTTTGGGTAAGATTGAACATTGAACTCTGGGAGCTCCTAGGGGCTTGGGGTACCTATTGAGCTGTAAGCAACCATATGGTGAGTGGTTCACCTTCCCCTACTGTTGATGACATATGCATAGGATGAGTGGTTCACCTTCCCCTACTGTTGATGACATATGCATAGGATGAGTGGTTCACCTTCCCCTACTGTTGATGACATATGCATAGGATGAGTGGTTCACCTTCTCCTATGCATATGAGCAGGATGAGTGGTTCACCTTCTCCTACGGATACCCTAGTGAGAGATGCATATAGGTATCTGTTGACATGTCAGTGGGACGTGGTTCATCCTTTCCCCAAATGTAGAATGCTCATTCCCTACGATTGTTGGTTGACATGTCAGTGGGACGTGGTTCATCTTTTCCCCACATGTAGGATCCTTCCTACGATTAATAGTTGTGACTTGTGTTTGTAGGACGTGGTTCATCCTTTCCCTACTCTCAGTGATTTGCATACATAGGATGTGGTTCGTCCTTTCCCTACATATGATTGTGATGTGTGATTGTAGGATGTGGTTCATCCTTTCCCTACGTGTGGTTGTGAGCAGGATGTGATACATTCTTTCCCTGCTATTGATTCAGTATCATCCTACCCATGTAGTCTGGGACACATGGGAAGTACCTCTCATCTGGCCAATGAGTTGGGAAAAGTGGTTAAGGACCATAGCACTACCGATGGACGCATCGGGTACTGCCATACTCCCTATGACTAGGATGCATGATGTTTTTCAACTTGATCTGGGATCAAGTTTGATTGAGGTTTTACCTCTAGACTGACTTTTGTCAGTGGAGAGTGGTAAGGTCTTGTGACTCACTCTTGATCAATTCTTCTTCATTATTACATCAATGTTCAGCAAATCAGAGCAGAGCAGAGACAAGATACAGAGATGGTTCATGGTGACAGGATGGCATGATGATCAGTGAAAATGACTGATGGTTTGACAGGTGAAATTCTCCCTAGTTGAGAGGGAGTGTTAAAATTGGCAACTAGGGCCTAATTCCACTTTGGACAACTCCTATGGGAAATATTATTATAGCATTGAATTCCTCTTTTAGAGAGGACCAAAATCGATCTAAAGATCGCTAAATTTATGTTTCTCTCATATAAATTATCAAGGTCGGCTTCCTTCATATGTTGGCTCATCAAGTCTAATGGTCATGTCTCTTGACGCCCATCAAACTATATATATAGAGGTACTTCCAATCTCATTTGGGACATCAAGAGAAGCGAAAATTCTTCTGAAATGAAGTGCGGGTCTGAGGTTTGGGTGTACAAGAGCAGGAGCCATGTTTGTGTCAAGATAATCTCTGTTTGGGTTCAGTTTTCCTGTGGAAGAGAGGCCGCAATTGTTTAAGGGTTGTAGTGGTTGTTTGAACACTGTTTGGGGCTGGGCATTCTTACTATCTCAGGCCGCAATTTAGAGAAGAGGTAAGGTCTTCGATGCTTGTATTTGTATCCTCTTTGTTTTTGTTCAAGCCGCAGGAAGGGATCATCTACCAGCAGGTTGGATCACTTGTTTGAAGATTTGTAAGGCCTTGGAAGGCTCCTCCCTTCAAGCTGCAGTCACAAAAGGATACAGCGCAGTCGTTCAAAGGCTTCTTCTTTAGTTTTGGGGCTACTTCATCCACCTGTCGGTAAAAGGTTGTTGTAGGGTGCATTGAGAAGGAATCTCAAACCCTAGATCAGTGAATGGTCATCCATAAGTGGACTACAAAGGAGCAGACCTGTGTGAGGAATATTCACCGTGTTTTGAATATTGGTTTAGGACTATTGAAGTACCCTAACCAGTCTTATTGGTGCACAAAAGATAGTAGATCTTAATCTTCATTGTACTCTCTCTTGGGGTTTTTCCCTGGCTTGAGCCAATCCATGTGTTCTCTTGTCTTGGCTTGTCTTGGCTTGTCTTCTGCATTTTCATTAGATGTTCTTTCATCAGTTACTGTTGTAAGTTTATGGCTAATACGAATAGAAATACAATAATGGAATCAATAATGGGCTAAAGAAGTGTTTGTGCAAGATCATGTTAAGCCTAAAATTAACACAACCCCTTTCCAATTTTTACTATTCGAGAGGAGATTGTGGTTCCTAGGTTGAAGTCCACTGTATTCAATGAATTATGGTTTTCAGGCTTAGTTATGTTATGATCATCTCTATCGAAATGTTGCTCATTAACCAAATCCTTCTCCTGATTGTGTAGTTCATCATGACTTTGGAGGAAGTTATTTATTTCTTCATTGTTTTTTAATACAGGCCAATGCTCTTCATAATCAGATATGGAAGGTCGATATATAGTGTCAATAACACATCTTCCTAGCTTGGAAATATTGTCATCAATGCTTTGGAAATTAGATGCAGCTACAGCTAAGGCATTGGCAATGAAGTTAAGGGTTCGAGGGAGAGCTCGAAAGGACACCTCTTGAAAACTTTCGATCATATGGGTAATCCTTTCCCTATATGGTTTCTCAAGCTTGGTGTTGAAAGTCCCTCTTATTTGTGAAACAACCAGGTCAGAGTCTCCTATTATAAGTAATCGTTGAATTCCTTGATTGAGCAGCCTCAAGCCCTAGTAATAGGGCTTCATATTCAGCCACATTGTTAGTGCATTCAAATTGAAGTCTCAAGGAAAACATCAAATAAGCCTCAAATAGAGAAACGAGAACAATACTAACCCCAGAGCCCGGCTCAGAGTTAGCCCCATAAAAATACATTATCCAAATCCCTAGAGGTGGGGCTTCAATGGGTTCGCTTTTAAAAATCCTCCATTCACCAAGCTCAACATTTTCTTCATTCAAGTCCTCATCAGAATCTTGCAAACAAGTAATCATAGGGGCTGAAAATTCATGTCTAGGGATAGATGCGTAAGAGTTCTCCCCATAGGGAGATATATACTAGACTTATTTTCGTTGGTGGAAATTTTCAAATCCTCCACTAGTTCCTTGGATAAAATTATTCCCCATGATGGAAGTGTTTCTACTACGACTATGCTCATGGTGATTTGTTTCTCGAGATAGTCATGGAAGCAGAACCTTTCCCCTTCTATCACCCCATGCACCTTGGCTTCCTCGGAATTCAAAATTAACTTATCAATGCACTCTTTGGAAATTTTAAGTCTTAGATTTTGCATTATCTTTAAGGGCATGATGTGGACAAGCCTTCCTAAATTTAAGATGAAAGTTCTCAAAATGTGATCATTGATATCTAGTGCAATTTAGAAAGGATCACTCATATCTAAAGTTATCTTGATGAGGAGGTTCACGACAGTGTGACCAAGAGGTCTTTCCTTGTACTTTTTTATTTTTACTCTTTTAGTTTTTGGCAAAATCCTATCTTCATTGAGTGATGAGTCGTTATCTTCCGTGTTGATTTGGTGTAGCATTGAATGTGCTCTAGCCATGAAAATTGGTGGGGAGGCTAAAGCATATGAGATCTCCAAGACCCATAAATGGTTTGGGGAAATTCTACCTGGTGAAGGAGATATTAAAATAATTAATATTTTTAATGGGTTCCTAAGTCTAAACTTAGGAAAATAAAAATATTAATGGGTATTAATATAAAACTGGGTTAGAAAGTTCTAAATGACATGGATCAAGCCAGATCTAATCTTAGCCATTGATTAGAGATGTAATCTCGGTCGTTGAAGACTCATCAGAAAAAGTATAAGAGGAGGCTTGAGGTTCAGTTGGAGACACACCAGAGTGATCAGTCAATTCGATTTTCTAAAGTGGGGTTTGATAAGAGAAATTGAAGCAGTGACCAGTTGCAGCGAGGGGCAATGAGTGCATAGTAGAGAGGCAGAGATAGTGTCGGAAGACTAGCGCAGAGGCAGAGAGACAGAGATAGTGTCGGAAGACCAGCACAGAGGCAGAGAGGCAGACGCAGAGCCAAAGGAAGCCACGCAAAGGCCAGCAGTGATTGCGTAGAGGGCCAGAGGGCCTGCGTGAGTGACGCAGAGGCCGCAAAAGTGACGCAAAGGACCAGAGAGGTTGTCCAGAGCCTCAGAGGGCTAACGCAAAGGCCAGGAGGGCTGACGCAGTGCCTCAGAGAGGCGCTGGAGAGGGTTTCGTGGAGCAAACTTTCAGAATATCTGCTTCCGAAGAGAGGTATTACTGCCAGATTATTTTCTTTGTAGGGTGAGCCAGTTTGGCACCTAGTTGTACTCAGAAAAGTTGCATAATAATAAAACCCTCAAAACTGTTGCACCGGTTTTCCCAAGTTGGGTTTTTCCAGGGACGATTGTCCAAAAATAACGGTGTCCCTTGTGTGTTTGTCTATTTCTTTCAGTTGTTGATCTGTAGATGGTTGAGACTGCATTGTGTTTATTTCAGTATTTATATGGTTAAATAACTTGTTCAGTAATTAAACAAGTAGGAGAAATAAACCAGATAGTGCAGGAAAATTTCTAATGAGTTAGACTTAGAAATTTCAACATTCCGTAGGAATGTTAGGATCATCAATTTGCACAATGTTTACTAATGTTTCCTTCATAGCTTGATCAAGATCAAAAGTATTGTTTTGGGCTTGAAAAAGGTCAGTGGGTTTCTTATTCCTGACATTGAAAGCTAATTTTCCAGTAAAGGCATTGAAGTAGGCAACAAGAATCACTTCTTTTGGGGGCCTAAGCTCCTTAGGGATCAAATGGACCATGGTGTTGAATCTTTAGTTGAATTCTTTGATGGGTTCTTCCTCGTCCCTTTTACTAGAGAGGAAACCTTTATATAATTCCACCACATCCCTTTCATGAAACCATTTCCTTTTTAATGCATTAGCAAAGTCATCCCATGATGAAATAGATGATGGGGTTAAGGTTTAATACCATATGCGAGCATCGCCTTCAAGTGTCATGGCGAATGAAATCATGTGAGCATCTTTGCTATATGATGAGTCACATACTTGGCATTTGAATTTGGTAAGATGCTCTTGGGAATCTTCTTTTCCAGTAAATATTGGCCTGTGTGGATTTTTAGGAGGTGGGTGTAGAAGGGCCCCAAGAATATTCAAGAAATCTAAAGGAATGAAAAACTCATGTTTACACTTACTTTTATTAGCCACCGTATCAAAGAAAGGAGTATGAATAGGCTCATTAGCTCTTTGTTGATTAGTCAGAATTTCAGGGTTCTCCATTTCAATGAGGGTATTATGGAGTCGTCAGAGGAATACTTATAATGTCGTCAATGAACCAATCCCTCAATGATTCACAAGAGAGGTAGACTTGTTTGATCCTCGGCAACAGCGCCAAAAATGTTACTACTCAATTTAGCAGGGGTCTTAGGAGGGGTTCCAAAGGGACTACTACTATATCAAGTGGCAACAATGGGACAAGGACCCATTGTCACCTCAATCGATGTCCCTCGCTCTTTACGGACTTTCACCAATGGGAGGAGTCACAGTACGAGGAAATCACTAGGAATGATGAGTCAAGGATAGGATATGTAATGATTTCCAAAGCCCATTCACAAGAGAGACTCAAATAATAGGGTTTGCTTGCTTTAGAAGCAAGATGAAGGGCTCTCTAAGAAAGGCTTAACGGATGCCTAGACCTAGGGCTTAGAGGTATTATTTAATGAGGGATGCCTTAGACCTAAGATTCCTTTTAGAAACAAGGTTTCTCGGTGGCCTTTTGAGATAAAGAATGACGAGGATATGGGACCATAGAGAGACCTTGGGAAGGTCCAAACTTGACCTAGGGTTTGAATGATTCCTAGAAGGGTGTCTAGGTCAAGGTAGGATAAGGAGAGGTCTCTAGAATGTTTAACTTCCATTGATTTTTTGAGCAAGTAGACCTTCCAAAATGCCACTAACCAAGGACACCCAAGGACAACAATGGAGTTGAGGATAGGACTTAGGATATCTCGAGATCTAGCCACGAGATTTCGATGAAATTTGGAGGACAACTAGAGAAAACCCTAGCGTATTAGAGGACCAACTCGCACTTGAAGAGGAGCTCTCTAATGCAATTTGCACTAGGCCCTAGAGGGTACAAGGGTTAGGGCAAGGAAAGGGAGAAAAGAGGAGAAAAGAAAGGTTTAATGTGATCACCAAGACAAGGATCAGTGCCTAGCCTATTGGGAGAATGGAGTCAAGAATGAAATTTGATTTTTAGACCTTTGCTTCATCAAGGAGTCCAATATGTAACTTCGCTTGTCTAGGGACTTCGTTTTGCAAAGCTAGATGGAGTTTCAAGGTTGAACCACCTAAGTTAACCCCTAGGAACATTCACTCTTATTGCCAAATGAATAACGCATGCAATAGATCAAGATTACCAAGTGATTCAAGATTTTCGCATAAATTTAGAGCACAAGCAACACCATGATGCAGTGTTCCATACATTAGACATATAATCAAAAATTTTGCATAAAAGAGAAACTTACATAAAAAATAGTATATCCATCCATCATATTTGCAAGAGAGAAGCTCCAAGATAGAGTAGCAATAATCCAAACATCAAAATGCATTAAAGATCCTCCAATTCGTCCATCAATAGGTAGTGCGAAGTTCTCAAGAAGAGAAAGATACAAATCCAAGTGATGATGAGGAATGAAATGAACCTCTCATCAATTTATACGATCCTCTAAGGGATTTGAATTGCCTAACTAGGCCTAATGATGCCCCTAATAATAAAAAAATGTACAAATAACAACCTTTTGGTGACAAGCACACCAAATAGCTCCATAATATGAAAAATAAGCCTCTCAAGAGGGTCGTAATGATAATACAATAGCTAGGAGGGTCGTTAAAAGGCCTTGTCAAGTCCAACATGTGCCAAAATGAATGAAAGGGCTCCAAGCAAATGACCTGTCGTGCTACCAAGTGGTTGTGGGGGCACAAAGGAATCCTCATGGGTCTCCAACTGAGTCGAACAAGCATGTATCCCATCTGCAAGGGTTGGAACAATAATGCAATCCCTCCCTTTGTCTCCCATGGTGAGACAAAACCCCATCTAGGCCCTGGATCAACTTCCAAGTGTGTGATGCAAGTGTGTAGCCGACTAGGCAAGGTGGTCCAAGTGCATCATCATCATCAAATAAGTGGAACATGAGCGAGCAATGAGTGGTGTTGAAGGATCCCATGGCATGGCTATCTGCTCTCTGCTATAGTGGAGGCACATGGCTCTCAATGCACACCCAATAAATGCCAATATTGCCCTCTAGAGAGCTTGGACCCCGTATAGGGAGACCAAACCCCAAGATGAAGACCCACCTGCATAAGATCCAATGTGTCTCCTCACCTTCCAGTACAACAAATCATTAGTGTAATTGAGAAAATGAACTTACAAGTCATGGAACCAAGTGGGCACTTCATAGTGGCATGCCCTTCCATAATGGGCTTTAGAGTGTACAGGTGTCTCCAAGTTCAAGGAAGAGGTTAATCAAGGACCCTATTAAGTGGTTTCAACCTCTAAGGGAGTGACAGGTCCATGGTACATATGTCATATGGTTGGTGTCATGTGATATAATGATGGAATGGAGTGGGGCATCAGGGGAAGGCTCCAAGCCACATGCCATGGTACAAGGGTAGCTATGATGAGGGAGGCCCACACTTGGGTGTATAGATGTAGGAGGGAGCAATCATGGTACATGAGTTACCCTAGCCTTTGTTTTTCCACCCTTCTTCATATGCCTTTTGTTTTTTATTGATTTTTCTTTTATAACTGGTGGGGCTCCAGGGAATGAGAGCATGATGTGTAAGGTATAGCAGTGATTACCCCCTTAAGATTGGGCAGTTCATCGCCCACCAGGGGTTGGGACAATCATGGGTTCCTTAATGATGCATGGATCCAATATGAGGGGTCCTAAGAACTAGGGTGATGGCCATGGCGACAGGGATAGAGCTCATGTTGGCTTTTGCCCACGTGCTAAATTTGTATGTCTCGACCATCTTTTGCATTTTATGGTACAATTCTTGTTGAGAGTGGCCAAATTATGCTCTTTACTTTCTTTTTAGTTGCATCAACCTCCAAGGCATAGTTCCAAGCCTGACCCAAAGTGTGGACAAGGGGAGGGGAGGCTAACTCCTCGTGGACCCAATTGATAAATGTGGACCCGGATGGGAAATATGTGAAAAGTGGTTATAATGAGCGGAGGGGAGTGATGTATGTGGTGTCGAGAAGCAAGACCACGCAACCAAAATTTGGATTTCCCATGTAGTGCTACTCCTAAAGCTAATAGCCAATAAAGGAGATCCCATGGGTCTAGGACACAAGGTTAACCACCAAGTTGGACAAGGGGACAAGGAGTACAAACGAAGCCCATACTTTCCACCAAATCCCCCGACTAATCTGTTGAATTTCAATGATCTTGGTGTCTGGATAGAATCTTAAAATCTCTTACGCTACCAAACCAAGAATTTCAACAGAACTACTTTGCACAACGAAATATAAACAGCAGTAAATCACACATGCATAGAATATAGACAACTTTTTACAATTTTCAACGCAACTTTGTTATATTAAACAACATATAATACAACAGTCTAGGGCTTCCGTACTAGGGATAATGGTTGTTGGAATTTCTAAGTCTGACACGTTAGAAACCCTTCATGCACTTTACTGATTTATTCCTACCTACTTGTTCTGTTAATTAACAAGTTATTTACCATGTAAATACTGGAAATAAATACAAATGCATGCTCAACACATTACAAATCATCAACTGAAAGAAATAGAAACAAGCACACAAGTGACACCGTTGTTTTTGGACTAATGTCCCCGGAAAAACCCAATGCGGGAAAACCGGTGCAGCTATCTGAGGGTTTGATTTATTAAGCAGTTTCAGAATACAATCTGGGTGCCAAATCCGACATACCCAACAGAGAAAAATCTCGGCAGTAGTACCTCTCTACTCAGAAGCAGATATTCCGGCTGAAACCCCGGATAAACACTCCGGCAGCTCCACAGCTCCAATCTGCCCCACGAAACCCCAGTGTCAACCTCTAGAGACTACGTCAGCGTCTCTCTAGCAGCGTCAGCCCAATAGCCCCTGCATCAGCCTCTAGAGGCACTGTGTCAGCCCTCTGGCCCTTTGCGTCACCCACGTTGGCTCTCTGAGGCACTGCGCAACTCCTGGCTGCCTCTGCGTGGGCCCTAGCTAGCTCTATGTGGCCTCTAGCTGGCTCTGCGTCCCTCTCTCCTGGCTTCTGCGTTGATCCTCTCGGTACTGTCTCTCTGCCTCTCTACTTCTGTATTCACTACCCCTCAACTGCAACTTTGATCACTCTCTCAACTTTCTCAGCAAACCCAGCCCTAGAAAGTCGAAATCTCTTGACCCTCAAGCCTCCTCTTATACTTTTCTTGTTGACAATCAACGGTCGAGATTAAGTCCTAATCAACGACTAAGATTAGATCTAGCTTGATCCATGACTTTTGGACCATTCTAACGCAGTTTTATATTAATTCACATTAATATTTTATTTTCCCTAAGTTTAGACTTAGGGACTCCATTAAAAATATTAATTATTTTAATATCTCCCAAATTGTTTAGAATCTGCCCAAACCCTTTCTGGGTATTGGAGATCTCATGTGCCTTAGCCTCTTCACCAATTTTCGTGGCTAGATCACATTCGATGCTACCCCAAATCAACAATGGCCCTCATACATCCACTAGTAGAAGATACAAATTGGGGCCTGGTGTTAGTACATCGACAACCAATATGCCCTCAACAAGATACTCTGACCATGAAGTCGACTCTCTCAGCTCCCCTTGGTCGTACCCTGTACCTACCTGGTCCTTCGGCTCCAGATCTGCAGCACTACCTCTATCAACGATCCAAGTCCATCTGACCACTGGATATCAGCTATCCAATCTGCTCACTAGTTGATCGTTCCTCCATCAACGCATCAACTCATCGGAAATCCTGTAGAGTTGTTCACAACTCCACTTGTGAACAACTCTCGATCTGCCCACTATTTCTCCTTAGCTACTCAGGGACTTCAGCCCACTATGGTCTTCCTGTGTTGCACCGATGAAGACCAACATAGGGCATGGAGGGTTGCCACCTATCACTGCAAGATGTCCATCTCCCACAATGAACACGGGCTAGGAGGACTGCCCATCATCTGCTGTAGAAGTCCTTCTCCACACACAAGTCTAGGGCTCCACAAACTGCTCCTGGTTGATCAAACCCTTGAGCTCCAACAACTGCCACTCTAGCAACTACTTTTGTCCATCAAAGTGTTGCACATCGGGCTCCAACTTGGACACTATCACGTTGTCCTCCAGCAGACCATAAGTTCCCAATCCACGTTCACACTTGGTCCACTCTCACGCTGCCCTCCAACAGTCCATGAGTGACCAAGTCCACATTGTAGCATTTGCACCTAGTTAGGGCATCCTCACACCTAAGAGACCCTTACACACGGCTGCCAACAGACTTCTCCATATCTACCCTTTGCTCTGCAATAGAGGAGCTATGCATAAATCTAGGCTTCAACGCTTCACTGCAAGTTCTGCTCCTAGTTGGGGTTCCTTCATGCCCAAGGCAACTCCAACAAATGGCTCCCAACAAACTGGTCCAAGACACTAATCTTCACTGTGGAAACTGCCCACTGGTTAGGGCTTCTGACCTGCACGTCAGCGCTCCCTCCTTGGCTTTCATAGGCTGCTAGATAACCAATCCAAAATAGGTCACAAACTATGACCCAACATACACAAGATGCACCCAAAATGCATACTCCAGCTCACTGTTTTAGGGTCTGCTCCACGCTGCAAATCTGGATTGGTTAGGGCATGAACCACAGTCCCTAACACCCTTCAATCTCAACCCAAAAATGCTCCTTAGAGCTGCAACTATCTCTTCTTTGGAGGTCGTGACACCTAGCTATAGGTTTGGGTTGTTTCTAGCCCTTGAGCAGTCCTCGGCCCTCCTTAATCTCTGTGGCAGGCTTCAGTGAGGGCTCACAAGCCTGTGGCACTTTTGTTTAGAGACAAACCACCCATCAAATAGCCCATAGACACATCCTCCCTGCCTCGGCCCTCTTGCAAAGTCCCTCGGCCCTCCTAACAGCACCTCGACATTTTTGAATTGACATTAAAACAATCCTCTATGACTCGTTGTTCTTGACCTTCATTTGTTGCGGCTAAGACAGAGACTTAGTCTCTCCTCCACGAGTTGTTCACTTGTGTTCTCTTCTATTTGTTGCTTGGCATTAGTCTTGATGATAAGAAACGATAATTCTAAAAGAACAAATAATAATAATGAAAATCATTACAAGATAATGCCATATTAAGAGAAATCGTCTCACTGCCTCACTTTGGATTTCTCAACATGGTATCAAAGCTATGGTCATGGTCAAAGGCAATTTGAATACTATGGTCTTGGTCAAAGACAGTTTGAGCTATGCTCATGGTCATCAGTGAAAGAGTCTGTTTGCATGTGTCTTGAAGAACATATTCACCATATGAAGACACCTTAAAGAAGAAGGTTTTTAGTGTACCACAATGAACTAGTTCGGATTAAAATTCCAGAGAAATAGTATTTTAGTAGATCATAGTGAAGTAATATTTCAGGTTGACCGTTGAAGTATGAACATCCTATTGGGCTACACTAGAACCGAATTTTGGGCTTTTATCACAGGACCGAGAGTATGTGATGCCACTACAGAACCAAAGAAGTCGAGTTATGATAGAAGTGCAAAAATCAAGCTATGATGTCACTACAGAACTGAAGCATGAGACAAATAAAGGGTGATAGAAGTATAATGTTACGGGACCGGAAAACAAAGGAAGTTGTCTCAGGATGCCACAAGAATCAAGTATGAGAAGGCTGCCACATAGTTGAAGCACTAATTAGTGAAGCAATGATAAGATTGAAGTAGTGATTTATATAGAGTAAAGTAGTACATTCAGCCTACAACTCGTTGAGGAAAAGGATATCAGAGTCGCTGTCTATGGAAATCTACCAATGATCTGAGGTATCTATGACTACAAAAATTATTCAGTTTGAAAGGAACCTGGAGTCTGTCCCATGAAAAGTACAAGGTACCAACTCAAGAAAATCAAGTAAGTATTGTCACGAGTCTAATAAGATATCAAATCAGAGGTACATAAACACAAGGTATGTATGTTCATAAATTTATTATGGTTCATATAATCCTTATTTATAGCTAGATAACATACTAAAATTAGAATCATAATCCTTATCTTCTAAGGGTTTACGAGTAGTCTAGGATTTCAAGCAAAGGTCCTAATGTTGATTGAAAGAGTGAATAACTTGATCTTCGATATCATAGGATTCCACCCTCCATGGTTATCTAACTTGAGAAATTAAATCATGTTCTTGGTATCACATGTTTTGCTTGAGAAGTATGTATTACAGGTATAAAAGATCATGGTTGAAAGCAAGAAGAACACTTCTCCAGGTATGTCCTAGACTATACATCTTATAAAATTCTTTTAATATAAAAAGGCACATTCATCTTATTTTTGTAACATTACTAACATTGTTATGTCTAGTTGTATTGAATCATAATGATTCTTGTTTTGGGTGATTCATCACTCGATAAATCTACCCTCCTCTTATTCTTAATTGATTTTATAGAACCCTAGACAGGTTCTCTAGAAAACCCTAACCTAAGGGTATGATAATGTTAATGTTTGAAACCCTAAAATTGCTTAGGGTTATTGAGAAATGCTATTTGAAGTTTTTGTTGATGATGTCATGTTTGGGGTTTTGGTATGATCATGAAAATCCTAACTTGTTAGGGTTGAAATGGTGTTGTCTGAAATCCCGAACCTTTGAAGTTTTAATATAGTAGGGTTTGCTTTGCTATGTTATGAAACCCTAGATCTTTAGAGTTTGGTTGGGCCTATAAGCAAAACCCTTGTTATGTATTTAAAGTAAGTCCCTAGGAATGAAACCCTAGGTATGTGTCCATTTGGTCGAAACCCTAGCTTGGTCTAGGTCGGTATATGTCTAATGTATTAATATTGCCAGACACATGATGTGCTTATGCATGGTGATGAATTCTTAAATATAAGTGTTGATCTAATTATTGATGGTCATGAGTCCTAGGGTTTGGAAACAAGCCCTAGTCAAAGTTTGATGTTCTAGGATGATGTTGTTTGGTAAATCTAGGGTTTTGAAGCTAAATCCTAGTAGTAGTTAAATTCTCTGGTATGTGTGATGTTAGGACCCTATAATACTAGTGATTCCCCCATTATTATTGTCATTGTAGCCCCTATTGTTATTATTGTACCCCTATTGTCCCCATATTGTTATTAGTGTACCCCATAGAAGCCCACTATAGTTATTGTTGTGCCCTTATATTATTATTGTTATGTCGGCTTTGATTATATTGTGATCCCTTAGACTCCTATATATAGAAAGGAGGTTTAGTCATTTGTATCATCCAAGAATAGTTCATTTGTGTAATATAAAGGAGGTTGTTGCCTCAAAGAGGCTAATTTTGAAGTCGTTGGTCTATTTTTTCTATCTTTTTGTGAGTTGGTTCATAACATTTGGTATCAGAGCTTTGGATTCTAAGGTTTCGCTGCTCCAAACAGGTCATCGTGGAATTTTCACTATAATTTTTTTTCTGCGACATTTCAAAAGCTAAAAAAAACCATTTGAGCCGAAATCTTGATGATCCTCGGATCCGAATTTCAAATCTTGTCTCGCTATATTTTCGGAGATATGATCTAGGAAAGTTAGGGTGTTTACAGGCTCCTGAATTACATCCCAAACAGGTGACCTTGGGAAAATCATCATAACTTTCTCTCTGAGTATCAGATTGAAATTTTGTAAGAAGTTACAAAAAGAGGATGGATTGTAGTTTTTTGTTCATCGTTTTCAAGTCCGAAGGTTGAAACAATGACACATGGCACTTCGTACAAGTTCGCTCTACTGAAAAAGTGTATAATCAGGTCATCTTGGGAGATTGGGCATAACTCTTTCTTGGAGAATCCAATTTCGATCAGACTAGTGGTGTTCGAAAGAGGACTCAAAGGGCTACCACAGTTCGCAATTTCAGACCTTGTAGATCCTAAATTTCAGAGATACATCAAATTCAATATCGAGCTCCTACAAAGTGAAAAAATGTGTGTAGTTTTTTTTTTTTTTGTGCATAAGTTTGGTTTGAAAAATTAGTTTGAATGAATTCAAAGGGCATAGTGAAGCATAATTATCATTAATTGATGCCCCAAAGAAAGAAAATGGAAACACCTAGTAAGCAACTTAAAGCTCTAGCATGACTCATGAAGAAGAGGAAGAAATGCAACATGATATATCAAAATTACGAGACCAAGTGCAACAAAATTCACTCTCACAAAAAGTAACAGAAGCTAAGATGAATGGTTTAAAGAAAGGTGTGGAAGCTAAGATGGATGGCGTGGAAGATAAGATGGATGGTTTAAAGAAAGGTATGGAAGCTAAGATGAATGACATGGAAGCTAAGATAGATGGTTTAAAGAAAAACGTGGAAGCTAAGATGAATGACGTGGAAGCTAAGATGGAAGGCAAAATGGAAGATTTGAAGATAGATTTGACAAAGTTGCTACAAGAAATGTTTACTAATGGTGAAAGGGTAGTAAAGAAAACTCATGATGAAAACAAAAGAAATGTTAATCATGATTTCATAGACTCTAACGTTGGATTGAAGACCCGCCATGTTCCAAAAATCGATATGAGGAAGTTTGATGGCAAGGATCCCGTAACATGGATACTACAGATGGAGCAATATTTCGATCTCCATAGTGTGCAAAACACACAAAAGGTACGCATTGCAACTTCATATTTGGAACCAAATCAGTTTCTATGGTATCGATGGCTTTGCTCTCGTAAACAAATTGTCACTTGGGCAATTTTTACGGAAAAAATGATAGCACATTATGAGGATACAAAAAGAAACATCTTTTTTAGCCAATTAATAAATCACAAACGAAAGGGTTCAATGATAGAGCACATTGAGGACTTCCAAAAATTGAATATAAGAGTAAAGGATATTCCAGAGGAGCATAGGATTGATGTGTTCATAGGGACTTTAAAGGATAACATCCAACATGAGGTTCACCTTTGGGAACCTGATTCATTGGAGAAGGCATTCAGGTTGGCAAGAAAAATGGAAAGCAAAATTATGGAAACCAGGAAGCCTACCACTCACAACTATAAAGATGGAAGTGTTGTTGCCCCTAGCCTTCCACAACCTACAAGGTTGACACCACAACAATTGGAAGAAAAAAGAACAAAAGGGCTTTGTTACAGTTGTGATAGCAAATACACTAAAGGTCATAAGTGTGCTAAGAAGAAATTATTGTACATAGATTGTGAAGAAGAGGGAGAAAAGGAACAAGAAATGTCAAAAGAAGAAGATATACACCAGGATCAAACCCAAGAGAAAGAAGAAATGAATCAGACCATATCTTGTAATGCATTGGCTAAAATTACCACTCCTCAAACTATCAAGATAGAAGGACATATCAAGAAGAAAAAGGTAATAGTGTTAATTGATTCGGGCAGTACCCATAATTTTATTCATTGTAAGGCAGCCAAGGAATTCAATTGCTTCCTATATCCATCACCAGAGTGTCAAGTGATGGTTGCAAGTGGAGGAACCATAAATTGCTCTGGAAAGTGCCATAATATCAAGCTATCCATGGGAGAATATGTATTGAATAGCCCAATGCTTTCCATTCCAATGGGTGGTGCTAATGTTGTACTAGGAATCCAATGGCTACAATCCTTGGGTACAATAGCTTTTAATTTTCAAGAACTTTTCATTAAATTTTGTTCGGAAGGAAAGGAAATTGAATTAAAGAGTATCGCAGGGGAAATCGAGAAAGATTATCAGCTCTAACAGAATAACAAAGCTTCTAAAGAAAGAACAACGAGGCGTAATTACACAATTATGTTAGCTAGAGGTTCCCACATCGAAATCATCTATTTCTCCAGATCTCCAAAAAGCCTTAGACAATCATTCCAACATATTTGAGACTCCCAAAGGCCTCCAAACATCAGGCCTTACAGATATCCCTATGCCCAAAAGAGTGAAATTGAACATATGGTTGCAGAAATGCTAGAGGCTGGTATAATTCAACCTAGTCAAAGTTCTTTCTTTGCTCCAGTAGAATTGGTGCACAAGAAGGATGGATCATGGCGCATGTGTCTGGATTATAGGGAGCTCAACAAGCTCGCTATTAAAGATAAATTTCCCATTCCTGTCATTGATGAATTATTGGATGAATTGCATGGATCAATTAACTTCACCAAGTTGGATCTTCATTTAAGATATCATCAAATCCGAATGAAGACTGAAGACATTCCGAAAACAACATTTAGAACTCACGAGGGTCATTATGAATTTTTGGTCATGCCTTTTGGCCTTACCAATGCACTTTCTACATTTCAAGGTTTGATGAATTCCATTTTCAAACCCTTCCTTAGAAAATTTGTGTTAGTATTTTTTGATGATATACTAATCTACAGCAAATCTTGGAAGGATCATGTTCAACATGTTGATAGGGTGCTCAAACTATTAGAGGAGAAAAAATTATATGCAAAAAGCTCCAAATGTTTTTTTGGAGTACAAGAGGTGGAATATCTTAGTCATATTGTATCTCATGAAAGTGTTAAGGTAGACCCTAGCAAAATTAAAGCCATTAAGAAATGGAAAATCCCCACATCCATAAAGCATCTGCAAGGATTTCTTGGGTTGACAAGGCATTATCGCAAGTTTGTTAAGAATTATGGGAGAATAGCAGCACCTCTAACAACATTATTGAAGAAAGATGCATTTTCATGGACTCCAGAAGCAACAAAGGCCTTTGAACATCTTAAAGAGGCAATGTGCCAAGCACCGGTCTTAGCTACGCCGGACTTCACAAAAACCATTATTGTGGAATGTGATCCCTCAGTAAATGGAATTGGTGTTGTTTTAATGCAAGATGAAAGACCCATTGCTTTCGAAAGTCGTCCAATCAAAGGAAAGTATTTACACAAAGCTATTTACAAGAAGGAAATGTTGGCAATACTACATGCACTTAAGAAATGGTGACCCTACCTAATGGGAAGACACTTCAAGGTAAAAATGGATCATGATAGTCTTATATACTTTTTCGAACAAAGATTATCTTCAGAAGAGCAGCAAAAATGGGTCACAAAGATGTTGGGTTATGACTTTGAAATCATCTACAAAAAAGGGAAGCAAAATGTTGTGGCAGATGCACTCTCAAGAAAGGATGAGGATGTGGAAACATTGCTTTGCACCATTTCTATTATCCAATCAAATTGGATAAACGAAGCAAGGGATGAATGGAAGAATGACGAAGAAGTGTGGGCACTCATTCAAAAGTTACAACAAGATCCCAGTGCATCTGATACATTTAGCTGGAAAAATAATTCGTTATGGTACAAAGATCGTTTATACCTATGTAAGAATTCCCAACTCAAACAAAAGATTCTTATGGAATTTCACACTTCTCCCTTAGGAGGGCACTGAGGATTTTTAAGAACTTACCACAGGGTTAAGAAGGAATTTTCACAGGATGGCCTTAAATCAGATATTCAAAAGTTTGTGGCAGAATGTTTGGTTTGCCAACAAAATAAAGTTGAAACAATTAAGACCCCAAAATAAAGTTGAAACAATTAAGACCCCAGGTCTATTACAACCTTTATCCATTCCAAGACAACATTGGGACAAGGTTTCAATGGATTTTATCACAAGTTTACCCAAGTCCGAAGGAAAGAGTGTCATCATGGTGGTAGTTGACAGACTTACCAAGTATGCACACTTTTGTGCATTATCTCATCCATTTAAAGCTAGTACAATTTCTACTGCATTTATGGAAACAATTCAAAAGCTACATGGAAACCCAAAGATTATTGTAAGCGACATAGATCCTATTTTCACTGGAAATTTTTGGACAGAATTATTTTTGTGTCTCGGTACTCAGTTAGCTCATAGCTCATCTTATCATCCTCAATCTGATGGGCAAACTAAGGTAGTAAACAAATGTTTGGAAGGATACCTTCGTTGCTTTGTCTTTGATAAACAAACACAATGGGTCAAATGGTTGCCTCTAGCTGAATGGTGGTATAACACTTCCTTCCATACTGCAGCAAAAATGACCCCATTTATGGCACTTTATGGATATCATCCACCATCCATCACATCATATTTAAGAGAAAATTCCAAGGTTCAAGCAGTGGAAGATCACATCGAGCATCAACAACAAGTTCTCCAACTCTTAAAGGATAACCTCACTTTGGCGCAAAATAGAATGAAACAATAGGCAGATCAACATCGCAGCGAAAGAAATTTTGATGTAGGTGACTGGTTATTCCTATGGCTACAACCATATAAACAAATGTCCCTCAAGCAAGCTAAGAAAGATAATAAATTATCACCAAAGTATTATGGTCCATACAAGGTGTTGCAAAAGATTGGTACTATGGCATACAAATTGGAGCTTCCTACAGCTTCCCGAGTGCACCCAGTTTTCCATGTTTCATGTTTAAAGAAGATTATAGGTGACAAACTCCCAGTTCAAACAATATTGCCAAAACTTGACGAGGAAGGCAAAATCATATTGGAACCTGAAGCAGTCACAGAAGCAAGAACTCGATAGCTACGAAATCAATCAATTTCGAAGTATCTCATCAAGTAGAAGAACTTACCCACTGAAGATTCCACATGGGAGAATGAGAATTTTATACAGAAGCATCCAGAACTACTCAAGTGTTAAGGACAACACTTTTTTGAAGGAGAGGGGCATGTTAGGTCCCTATAATACTAGTGATTCCCCCATTACTATTGTCATTGTAGCCCTTATTGTTATTATTGTGCCCCTATTGTCCCCATATTGTTATTAATGTGCCCCATAGAAACCCACTATTGTTATTGTTGTGCCCTTATATTATTATTGTTATGTCGGCTTTGATTATATTGTGACCCCTTAGACTCCTATATATAGAAAGGGGGTTTAATCAGTTGTATCATCCAAGAATAGTTCATTTGTGTAATATAAAGGAGGTTGCTCCCTCGAAGAGGCTGATTTTGAAGTCGTCGATCTATCTTTTCTATCTTTTTGTGAGCTAGTTCATAACATGTGATATGACAATCTAGAATCTATGAATCTATATAGTGATTGTTGAGATTGTGAAAATGAAAAATCTAGGGTGAACATCAAACCCTAGTAGAAGCTAGTTATGTTGTTGATTAAGCTATGATCGGTTTTGATTGTTGGAGCTCATGTATAAAATCTAGGGTTTACATGAAATCCTAGTAGGTAGTCTAACCTATGAATTCTGAAAGGTGTTAGATTCATTGATCTGATTTGTTTCTAGGGTTTGCTATATGAAAGAACTTGTCATGTCATTGAAAGAATATTGAAACCCTAGATATAATGAGCTTGATATCTTGATGAGTTGTGGATGTGATTTAGGGTTTGTAACAAAACCTGGGCAAGAAGTTGAAGTATAGTCTCTTGTTGATTATGTTTGTAAATTCTAATGCTTTTGTGATCCTTATATGACTAACTTCATGATTCTATAAATTTAGTTGTACTTGTTATCTAAGTTGTACAAGAACACAATCTTTAAGATGGTGAAGATGTTCATAAAATAAAGTTGAAGTGATAAGCGTGATGTGAATAGTGATGGTAATAACTTTGATGAGATGGTTGGAAGCCACGAAAGATTCTTCAATGATGAAAAGAAGAAGTTGATCTCCCTAGGTTAAGAGGGAGCCTGAATAAAAGAAATCTCCCTGAAGTTAAGAGGGAGCTTAGATAGAGGAAATCTCCCTGGTTGAGAGGGAGAGCATAGCTGTGATTGGAGAATGAATTTTGAAGGATATGTTGCTGCATGTGAAGTAGGAAAGGAAAGTATATGATTGAGGAATCTTCTGTCAAAGATTTGGTTGATAGTCCTATTGTGTTGAGAAGCAACATTTGTTGTCTAGAAGACCCCGAAGGTTTGTATTTGATTATGTACATGTGAAAGTATATTATTGATTGGGGTTGTGTTTGTACAGGTAAATCTCTCGAAGGTTTTTTATAGCATGCTGGTTACCGATCAGTTTGATCGAGAAAGATTTGTTGTCCTTGATCTACTAGATCAAGGGGTGATGAGGCTTTGTGAGTGAAGCATTGCCTGGGAGGACATTTGGTCAGCACTTTGTGTTGATGTCTAGGTCCCAAAGTTGGAAAGGTGGCGTTGGTCATTGAGCTCTGACACGCACCTGGATCTCTGGGTTGATGGTTAGCAAGTAAGCCTGATGGTACCTAGAGAGGCTGAAAGCTTGAGTCCATCTTAGTCCCACCCGGATAGATTGCCCTGGTCAGGAATCTAGTTCGTGGCATTGCGGTGCCTAAATTGTTGAGAGACCAATGGATAGATTGCCCTGATCAAGAATCTAGTCCATGGCATTGCGATGCCTAAACTTCTTCGTAGATGATGTGCTTTGAGATCTTCCATGTACCTCTTTGGTTATATGTAAATATGAATACCTCCCTAGTTAAGAGGGAGTGTTGAAGAATGTAACTAGGTTCGATCTTCATAAATTGTACTTGGGTCAAAATATAATATTTGTCAAAAGAAAAGCAAAAAGAATTTTTATTATTATTAAATTGACTTGTTAAAGCATGGGTTTCATGCTTGGGTCAATTTTCATAGGTCAAGCCTCCATTGTAGGCTTTAGGATTATTTATTTGGGTCAAAGTCAATTTGTTTATTGGTCAAAGACTCCTCCATCAAGTCTCCTCCTGTCGGCTTCAAATAGATCATCATCATGTCAACTTCATTCAAGTGAAATCATGTCAGCCTGATCTTAAATAAAGACACAACCTTTCATGAAGTCATGTCGGCTCATTTATGATGGTCGAACCACTATATATACAAGCCTAGGACTTCACATAAAAACACAGAACAGAAGCTCGCATCTCAGAGAAGGTTTCGGTGAACACAGTAAGATAATTTCGGTGAATTTCAGAAAGGATGTTTCGGTGACAATCACAGAAGTTCGGATCTCAGAAGGGAAGTTTCGGTGCCATCTCAGAGAGGAAGTTTCGGGCTATTACAGTGACAGTTTCGGTGCTATAACAGAGTTCGGACAAGGCATTTCAAAGACAAATTTTCGGTGTCTTTACAAGAGCTCAGATAGGGTACAGAGACTACAGTTCGGTGATATGATAACCACAGTTTGGTGCTGCTACAGATTCGGTGTTACCACAGTTCGGAGATACCACAACGAGAAGGGATTGGAGATCTCACAGTTTCGTTGTTATTACAGTTTGATGCTACCTCAGTGAAAAGGTCTCTATACTACTACAGAGAAAGGGTCACGGTGCAACTACAGTAATGAGGTCTCAGTGATAAGATCTCGGTGTTATTACAGTGATGAGAACTTGGTGCTATTATGAGGTCTCGGTGCATCACAGTGTCAAGGATTCAATGCTAACATAGTGACATGGTTTCTGGAATGCAAACACAGTGAAAAGGAAGAACAAGCAAGGATGACTTGATGGAGGTAGTCTCGAGTCTAAGTTGTAAGGGTCTTGGTCATCTCATATTAAATCTACTGAAAGAAGAATTTTGACTGGGTTTTCCCCTAAAGAGGGGTTTTGCCCTGGCAATGTGCCTACATCTTGTGTTCTCTTCTATTTGTTGCTTGGCATTAATCTTGATGATAAGAAAAGATAATTCTAAAAGAACAAATAATAATAATGAAAATGATCACAAGATAATGTCATATTAAGAGAAATTGTATCACTGCCTCACGTTGGATTTCTCAACGATAACAATGTTATGGTTAGGTACCAACAATTTAATTTGATCTAGTTTTGGCTAACCATTGTACATGTGCCTGTGACTAGTTTCCATCTATCGAATTTTATCCCACTATGATTCATGCAAATTATATGCATATCTTATTTCAACATTCTATGCCTTAGATCTAGTCATAATTTTCTAAGGGCTCTTAAACTTAACATGGTGATTCTAATGTGACACTTTTGACATGGAAATGTTCACATGGAAACCAATATATAAAATAGGCATTGATCGTTAACAAAGCAAACCCCTATGACTACATAAGGAAGAATCACAAGTGGAGTTATACTCCATTCAACCAAGTGATGAATTTGGGTTATTTTCAAACTAATTGGGTATTAATCATATAATGCTATTCAACCTACCTTTTATTCATAGCTAGTATGATCCTCTTTAGGAGTATGAATCCTCTTGTTGTTTAGCAAACACATTATGTAATGTAATTGGACCTTGGGCATTTGTTTATTTCTTCTTGAAGGCATAATGTTTTTTAGCTAGTGCTAAATGAAAAAAACTAAATGATCGAAAAGGCCAATAGAAAGAAACCCAAAAACTTGTTAACAAGATTTTATGCAAGACTCAAAGTATAATTTGTATGGCCCATGTTGGTTAGAGTTCTCTCTATTGAAGGGTTGATTATAAGGTCACAACAAGCGACAAGAAAGATAGAGAGAGTTATAGTAGAACCAATAAACAAGATACCCTAAAAACTCAAAAGTGATAATTGTATTATCTTCTAATGTTCTTATGAAGTTCATCACATATTTATGATTATGAGTGAGGGATCCCTATTAGAACAAGTAAACTAAGGATATACAAGAAACCCATGAAATCTCAAAATATATCTGTACTCTATTCAAGACACTCCAAATAGGAATTGATTACACATGTATAGATCTTATCTACTTTCCTAACACTAGTAGGTTGTCTTCTCTAAAACAAGACACTCTCCTTTTAGAACAAGTCTCATGTCCCCATGTTGGACACCTGGGACCTAAATATTAGACACTCGCATGACACATGTCCCATGTATGTCTAACACCCAACTCACCTGTGTCCCGTTGTTGGCAAATGGTTAATGTCCTGTGCATTGGCATTGGCCAATTATTTTCAAAGTATTAATACTTAGATCTCAAAGCCTTGGTTCTAGAGTCAATTGCTTTTAATGATGGTGATCCTCTTGAGGATTCATCTGTCACACAAACAAATGTAACACTTGGATTCGACATGTTAGAGGAAGAGGGTAGAGAGAATAATGGTAGTGGCAGTGTTAGTAGTGGTGATACTAATGATTTTGATTATGAGATCTAGGAGGACGAGATATGAGCTACTATGTCTTGTATTTTCCATTGGCACTCTCATCCATCATCTTATGTAATAGGTTTCGATGAAATCAAATGAAAAAACTCCATTCATGATTCTATATCTAGGATCTATGTTGTATTCTTATATATTTTGATAGGTAGTTTTACTTTCTAAATATTCAAAAAAAATTACATCTTAAATCTATATATGTGTCCATGTGTCACCTAGCAGAATTCTACATATCTCGTGTCAGACAACTCTGTCCCCATGTCACCCGACTTAGGTTGTCTCACATATTTTCTAAGTCGTATAGTCACATTGATATTAATATGGAACTAAGTCATCAACCAGGCACCTGCCATTTAGAATAAGGTGTCACACAAATAGCAATTACGAGGAGGGCCACAAGACAAACAGGCACGCCTAAGCAATGTTAGTGCCAGAGCTAGCGAGAAGAGGATGCTCTAGGATAAAATACTGATTTCCAATTCCAGTAATTGGCATGCATTGAAATTAAAACAAAATTATTTGTATCTACATATGTTCAATTCAACAAAATTTACTCACTACATAAAATAAGAGTACCTACATAAATTTTTTACTAAATAGGTAACAATTGAGCTATTACATTAATATAGCGTGACAACCAAACTCGTTTAAGCATGATCATTTGAATGAATTGGATTTCTTTATCTAAGGGGCCCTTAAATATTTCAGATTTCTCAAGTCGGTCGCGACTATATTATCTGCGTTGTTGAAGAGCAGAATCAAATATCTATGCCTCTTTTATAGTCATGAGGCGAGGAATGCTGGATTCTTGTGGCAGGATAAGGTGAAGGAGAGCGTGCAAACCTGTCCCACAACTGCGGCGAGAGGAAAATATTGGCGCCCATACTCGTTTTTCTCAAAGTCGGGGGGAGAAAGAGCTGTTCCATTGCTTGTATTACAACGAGCAAACCCGAGTCGCCGAGGAAAGCGCGTCTGTGGGAACCAGCATTTGTTAAAAAGAAATCCTGATCCTTTAAATGATGATAGGCATGAAGTTTCTTTGAAGGCTAATCTTCTTCCCCTGGTATACGAGGCCGTGGCCGAGGCGGAGAGTGCCATGGCCGTGCACCACTCACTCACTTCGAAGTGGTCAATCCAATTGAGTATATTTTTATTTTATTTCTACAGGACACGGTAGCGGGGTGTTGCAGCGGATAGAGTAAATGAAATCCCAAATCTATCATTTAGTGACATGATAAATCTATAAATTTATTTTTATTGAGTAAGGTAAAGTTTTCTTGAGAAAAAAAAAATATTGATTGATTTTTTATATTTATTAAATATTTTAACAATTATTTGAATCGGTTGTTGAATGCAAGATAGATGACCTCTCTCAAGTGGTTTGGAGGTGTTATGATTAATCACATCATGTAATTCCTTTGGTTAGTGTGTAGAATGTACTAGTTTAGGATGGATTTTAATGATTGAAATGGGTAATTTGGATGGTGCTTGTGGGAATGATGAGGGTTGAGTAATGGTTTAGTTTACCATTGTGATAGGATCTCATAACTAGTGTTAGTATTGGATAGGCAAACTTTGCAACGAAGGCTATAGCACTAATTTGTCCTAGGACCGGGAGAATTCGGCTTACCATGTGTAACTAGAGGTTATTTTCATTAACCCTAGTTAGTATATTTCTTCATGTTTACCCAGCTTAGGTTTCCATCTAGTTTTGCTTTGGTCATCTATCAAGGGTTAGGTCTAACAAGAATTTGAGTTTCCTCCGCAACAAGGGTGGTTTATGGAAAGAGCACCTTGCTACTTCCATATCCCAAACCCCAATCATTCCCTTTTCTTTGAGTCGTAGCACATTTTCTTTCTATCTAATTTTATCCTTGATCTTTGTTGGTATTATGTCCCCCAATACTTTAAGAATTTAACCCTTTGTAATTCTAGGGTGTGGTTTGATTAGGACTGTCACCCTCTAGTCCTCATTAATATCAATAGAATTACTCTTACAAGGGATTCTAAAAACTAGACAAGTACAAAACGCTAAACCATCTCCCTATGTTTAAAATCTTGGTCAATACTCAAAATTTGAGCCTTCCCCTCCCACGGGATCTTACTCTTTTAAGATTTTGGTGTGGATTATTGCTTTGTTTCTCCTGTGGGTGTTGTTCTTCCAAAACCTCTTTTTCACTGGTTTTTCCTCCTTCACTTCTAATCTTACCCTTATAGTAGTCATGAAACTCATTGGCATTATTGTTGTAAAATACCCAACCCCTTAAAGCTTGATTAAGGATGTGTGGTGTCCAAACCTGACCTCCAAGGTTAACTTAGGGAGATAGGGTTGTCATATTTTTGGTTCCTTCAACCACCTTAAAACTCATTTCTATGGCGACCATCATCTTCTATTCATTGGCAGCTTTCCAATAATATTAATTTCATCTCAATCTGAGCTCTAGACACAAAATTATGCCCATTTGAAAATTTGTCTTCCAAGTGTCATGTTAGTGTCCATTCCATGCCATATTGCAAACATGTGACAGTGCTTGTCCACATGTCACCATCTCATAGGGCCATGTCCTAAACCATACCACAGCAACTACCACCTCAACAATATTCACACTCTAATCCATGTTATTCTAGGCCACAACATCTCATGGCATCATTCACCACACCAACATGTCACAACAGCTAAGATGTGCCTTCATGCCACATTGACCTACCACTTGGCATGACATGTTAGACCTTATCATGGTCTAACAACTTCGGGAGGAAACCTAATAGATGGTGACTCAACCTCCTAATACTCGACCATTGAAAGCCCGACACAATATAGTTAATATTCAATCTCTTTACAAGTCAACATCTCGATACCCTGAAGGTTGTGTGTATGAAAATTCCTTGAAATTGCAGCAACTGGAAATTTATTCTTCTAACTGATTAATTATGCATTTTATTTGTTACGAAAAATAACAAATAAATCACATTGTGATTCTTCACAATAAAATTACGTTGTAGAAAATAAATTGGAACTGAGAAAATAGATGCACACACAAAATAAAAATGACACCAATATTTTTGGACTAATAGCCCCCGGAAACACCCTGAAGGGAAAACTGGTGTAGCAGATGAGGGTTTATTTTTGTTATTATGCAGCAATAAAATATGAGTACAATAATCTGGATGCCTCACTGGCAATCCTCCAGCAAAATAATCTAGCCAAAATATGTGAGACAAATTGTGTCACTCCACAATTGATCCGACTCCAACAACTAGCTTAGCAGAGCTACTCGAAATGCCCTTGTGTCAGCCTCTGCGCAGTGCTTGCGTAGGCCCTACTCGCACTACCTATGGAGCTACTTGGAATCTGTCGTTTTTCCTAACTCTAGCCTCTAGAAATGACTCGTTTGGCCTCCTTGAAATTTTCTCAGGCACTAGCACCTGAATCTTTATTCTCTTCAACGGAATCGAACTACCCTCTGAAGCTTCTACGTTTCCCTTGCACAGCCTCACCAAGGAAATAATGGTGCCCTCCTGTCGCTGACTCTCCGGCACTGGAACCCCAATGGAAATCACTATTCTCTCTCCCTCAATTATTGTTTCTCTGGCTCGAGCTCTTCTTCCTACCGAATCACTGCAATGGATAGCTTGATTAGCCCAAGGAACTCACTCTCCCTCTAATTTGATGTGTCTATCTCCAACCCTATCAACCTGCTCTTATAATCTCTCATTGGATCACCAACGACCATGATTAAAACATTATCAACAACTAAAATCATCTCAAACTCAATCTGTGTGAGTTTCTAGAGCTTTCTCAACTTTCCTTAATTAATTCCTATTAATTAACCAGTTTTCCTAAGTTAGACTTAGGAAAATTTTTAATGATGGTTAATTAATTTAATTAAGGCATTTCGCAAGCTTATCCCATGAAACCTTTTTAGGGTTTTGGAGATCTTGTGTTCTTAGCCTCTCTAACACAAAACGAGACTAGAACACATGTTTGATGCTACAAAAACTAACATTCCCTCTTAGTGAGGAAGGTGTTCTCTCTAACAACATCTTCCCTCAAGTTGTTGATGTTTGACACCCATAACAACCTATCACTATCCATCAACCTATTGTGCATACTCTGATTCATCTGCTAACTCTGTAGTTGAACCATCCTACAATTGCGTTTTTGCTGACACTACACTGTGCCACCTTGCATTGTTGCCAACTCTACTCTGCAATGCATCTGATTTCATGTTGTTGTTGCTACTGCAACTAAGTCATGATTAATTGATCCACTATGTCCCTATACTAGCTCTACAACTGTCCCTTGAGTCTCTAATTGCAACTAGTATTTGCACTATCTATTGAGTAACTGAATACCCCCTAATTGTTTTTGCGCCCCTCTAGTAACTCACTGCAACTAATCTTTGTAATTGTACCTCAAGATTTGATTGTGCCTATTGACACTGATTATCTTACTACTGAAAACTATGTGACCCCCCATCTCCAAGGTAATGGTCCATGAGGAAACATTTGTTTGATGTTTTCCTCCTTGGACAATGCCCAATCCTGCAACTCTGAAGTACTAGGCTCCACCTTCATCTGGAGGTATAACTACTACTAATGCAAACTCCTCCAACCTGGAGGTGAACTCATCCATGTTTGTTGAATCTATTGTTCATTTCTCCCCCTTCTTGTCCTTCTTTTTCTTGGGAAATTGAGTGTTGTAGTGACCAAACTCACCACACTTGAAGCATTTGATCTTCGATAGATCCTTCTTCTTCTTCTCTCCCCCCTTGAGCTTTGTCCCTGATTGAGACCCTTCTTTGCCTTTCCCTTACTAGCAAGGGCTACATTTGCCTCCTCCTTCTCAACCTTCGGCCCTTTGCTATTGTTGTTGGTAGTACACTTGACAAGGCTGAGCCTTATATCCTCTTGTGTGAAATCACTCCATAGGTGTTCCCAATTAGGCATTTTTTCTCATCCGGTAATTCCCTGAATGAACGTGGCCCACTCGTTGGTAAACCCATTTAGTGTTATTCGCACAAATTCATTGTCATCTAGTTTCTCCCTTACAACTGCTAGCTCATCTCGAACATCTCAAATTCTGGTGAGGTACAAAGTTGTGCCTTCACCCTTTATCATCTTTGTGGTCCTTAACTTCTCCTTGAGAACCATTTTATGATTCTCTAATGGATCCTAGTATAGCTTCACGATGACATCCCACATGTCTTTTGTTGTTGCTTTCTCTACAATATGTGGAACAACATGATCTCAGAGTCCATCCAAGACCATCCTCTTTGCTTTGGCCATATCCTTCCTATACTTTTGGAACTTGATAGGGTTTGTTGGTACAACTACAATTCATGTCATGAACTCTTTCAAGTCATGCTCATCCAATAGGAATAACATCCTAGCCTTCCAGATGCTAAAGTTTGAGCCCATGTAAAGCCTATTATGCGGGATTTACGATTGCGGACAAAAGTATCTCCCCTAGGTTTGGTGGCTAACATAGGACAACATAGAGACAAGGAACACAATGTTTTCCTTAAAGTAGATAGATAACAAAATGAAACCTACCTGGAATCTGTCACTAGATTTGCTCCTTCTATAGCTTGGTTGCTCTAATTCCAACTCTGATTGCCAAAATCATAACATGCACAGTCAGTAACACAAGCCAAGAAACTACGAGATCTATGTAGCATCATCTATCTACTTCATTCAACAGATCAACATGGTATTGAAATACATGAAATAATGACATCACATATAGGAAAACAAATAACTCTTTGTATTGATATAAATGGAGTGAGTTACAACCATAAATAGGTGTTGATCTTGTAGAAGAGCTCCTCCAAGTTGTTGACTTGTCCTTCCTTTGTCACAAAGTGCACCTCCAATCACCCTAAATGCATGAAAGGATAACTCTCACAACAACAACATAAGGGTAGAATCACTCTCCAAAATCCAACCCCTTGCATATGGAAGATTGTAAATATATAGAGGAGTGAGGTAAGTTGGGAGTTCTTATCCTTTTACCAATCTTGGGATTGAGATCCACTCTTGATGGGAGGATGAGATCTAAGGATAAGGGATGGAAACTCCAAGGTAGGATAGGATAGGATTCGAAAGTTTTATCTGAGGTAAATGGTTACAACAGATCCTAGAAGCTTCTGGAAATGGAGGCTTCGAGATTCTCTCTCTTTTTCCTGAATTTCTAGAACCAACATAGGTGCAAAGGGGAGCAACTTGTAGGTGATCAACGCAAACCACAGTGGAGCAACCTATAGGTGAACATTGTCTAGCAAGAGGTCAAGGTGCGTTGGTCCTAAAACTAGCTCAGATGATGCAGTTTAGGGCAGAAACTCTGGGGAATGAGAGAGTCATGCATAGGGCTTTGTGCAATGATGATGTAAAGGGGGAATAGGATGTTGATTGATCCCATTAGGAGGTTGATTGATTATATGAGACAAAATAGCCTATAACAAAGTCTATCCTGATCTTTGAGACCTGTTGCAACCATCTCTGAGAAAACTCAAAACTGGGAAATAAATAAGAATCTCCTCCTTTTCTTGCTCGACCTCTCTCTACTATTGTCTCCTCCTTTTGGAATGTGCATATTTGTTATCGTCTACCTCAATATGTCCCTTCTCTGGTACTGGAAATTGCTATGTATTTCTGCAACTGGAAATCTCAGATCTCCCCCTGGAAACTAGATATGGAAACCCTTGAAGAAACTCTAGAAATTCCTCTTCCTCTGTGTGATTTTCTCTTCCACCCAACATTGATCTGTTGTTGCAAACCAACTGCACCTAGATATTCTCTACAAACTGACTAATATGCTCATTGGAACCCTCTATCCAACAAATCCACACCTGGAAATCTCTATTTCTGAGGATGATCAGATTTTCCTCCAACCTGGATCTGAAAATCGAACCCTCTACAATTTGCACTTCCTAGTGGCCTACATAGATCTGAAAAATTATGCTTTAGATATCCCTCTGAATCTGAAAAATTTTCTCCCTCTCGCTACTAAGCCTCCGAAATGATCAAAATAGCTTTGATAAGATGTGAAAATTCCTTGAAATTGCAGCAACCAGAAATTTATTCTTCTAATATTATATAGTTTATTAAATCACACTCTAATTCTTCACAATAAAATTACACTGTAGAAAATAAACTAGAACTGAGAAAATAGATGCGCACACAATAAAAATGACACCAATATTTTTGGACTAATAGTCCATAGAAAAATTGCGAAGGGAAAACCGGTGCAGTAGATGAGGGTTTATTTTTTTTATTATGTAGCAATAAAATATGAGTACAATAATTTGGATGCATGACTGGAAATCCTCCAACAAAATAATCTGGCCAAAATACATGTGAGACAAATTGTCTCACTCCACAGTTGATCTGGATCCAACAACTTTCTTATCAGAGTTACTCGAAATTCCCTTGTGTCAACCATTGAGCAGTGCTTGCACATGCCCTACTCGCACTTCCTGTGGAGTTGCTCGAAATCAGTCATTATGCCTGAGTCTACCTCTGGAAATGAATCACTTGGCCTCATGGAAATTTTCTTGAGAACTAGCACTTGAAATTGCCTGTGGAGCTACCTAAAATTTGTTGTTTTGCCTAACTCTGCCTGTGGAAATGACTCGCTTGGCCTCCTGGAAATTTTCCCAAGCATTAACATCTGAATCAATCTTCTCTTCAGCTGAATCAAACTGCCCTTTGAAGCTTTTGTGTTGCCCCTACACAACCTCACTGAGGAAATAATGCGGCTCTCTTGTTTCTCACTCTTCGACACTCGAACTCCACCAAAAATCACTGTTGTTTCTCCCTCAATTATTGCTTCTCTAGCTCAAGCTCTTATTCCTACCGAATCATTGCACGGGATAGATCGATCTGCCCAAAGAACTCACACTCCCTCTAATTTGATGTGTCTATCTCCAACCCCATCGACCTGCTCTTATAATCTCTCGTTGGATCGCCAATGACCATGATTGGAATGTTATCAATGGCTAAGATCATCTCAAACTCAATTCATGTGAGTTTCTAGAGCTTTCTCAACTTTACTTAATTAATTCCTACTAATTAACTAGTATTCCTAAGTTAGACTTAGGAACAATTTAAATTATAGTTAATTAATTTGATTAAGGAGTTTCACAAGCTTATCTCGTGAAACCTTTTTTGGGTTTTGGAGATCCCGTGTTCTTACCCTCTTTGACACGAAATGAGACTAGAACACATGCCTTATGCTAGAAAAACTATAAATATTCAATCTCGATACTCAACCATTAAAAGCCCGACACCTGATAGCCAATATTCATTCTCTTGACGAGTCAACATCTTGATACCCTAAAGCTTGATGTCTAAGTAAATTGATACCCAATAACAACCATCAACTAATGTTTCAAGGTCTATCAGTATAAAGGGTTGCATTGGAGATTGATGTCCCATTTTCCCAACACCTATTCGCCCAAACTTTTTATCTTTGTTCACTTCACTTGTCCACCAACCCATTAAGCTATCGAGGCTTCATGTCAACAACACCCACCTAGCCTGATTAACAAATGTTAACTGATAACAAAATCTTTTTTAGTTGACATTTGCATAAGGTTTTGTCGATATCGAGAATTTAATTTGGATGTGGCTCAAAGTATTTCTCAATATCCAACACTCGAAAGCCTAATAACCCCAAAGTTGATAACTAACGTCCTGATAGGTGAAGGATAATACACTGTAGTTGACTAACGAGATATCTTCATTATCTAACAATCATTACTAGGATCCACCAATATTAGGGATTCATGTTGTTTGTTGTTTAAAGTATTCACTGACATCTAACGCCCAATACTTTGATAGCCTAATATCTTGTCCTCTCGGACTTAAGCCTCTTTATCTAATCTCTTGGTCATGACTCTCTTACCAACCCATATGAAAAGGGGTTGGGGTTGGAACCTCCAGTCCCAAAATTTCTAAACAACCTGAAACCAATATATATCAATCCTTGAATTTCCAAATGATCAAAGCTTAGAGTTAAGCAGGTTTACAAAGGGATTTAATTTGTCCAAAGGACTGAAACATAATTTGATAGAGAAATGGACTGCCTAGAAGACATCTAAAGCTACAAAGGCCCTCACTAACCATGAATACATCTAAAATCCTCCTTGTCACTGAAAAATACCAATCCTTTCATCAAGGAGTAAAAAGAGGCCATTATTCACAATTTAACCTCATTTGAAGCCTTCAAACCTTTTCATTCCAACAAATCAAGAGTCCTCTAGTTAAATTTGTAACACTTTGCCTCGTATGTTCTATGAGGACTCCTTCCTTTGAGTCTCTACTCTACAATCAAAGATTATACTCTTTCATCTAAGTCCATATCATGAAAAGCACATCATAAGAACACATTAAAGATTAGCAAGTAGGCATATGAATATCCATAAACATCACAGTCACATTTACCACATCATATCATAAATGGGAAACACATGGACCATAATGTCCATTTAGTAGACAAGCACATAAATATGCACATTTTATCAACATCATTTACATTTCATTGAACATGATTTACACTAGAGAGTTGAAGTCCACAAGGGCACTTATCTAATTAAGATTAATTATTACATGGGATTGATGAAGGGTGAGAAATGGTCCACCCCACCATAGGTTCAACTACACTACAATTTGTCTTATATTTGGACACCCTCGAGCTAGACCAAGAAGGCATGAAGGGATTTCTCACTCTACATTATAATGTGGAGAGTCATGGATGCCATTCTCATTCATAAAATCAAACTCATCAATAGTGTGAGGATGAAAGCCATTCTCCTTCATCGACAAAAAACTAGTATGAAGTATTTCAACCTATTGAGCAAAGGCCTATTCACACTCACAATGTGGCCACAATGGGCCTACACATCACAAAAGGAGCCTTTCATTAAGCCAATATTTATGTTGGTGCTTCCCTTTTAGTTCTTTTGTGCATAGTCCAAACAAATTCATTCACAATGTGGCCATAATGGGCCTACACAACATAAAGAAAATCTTTTACAAAGCCAATAGTTCCCTTGGTGCTTCCCTTTTTAGTTCTTTTGTGCACAAACCAGGAAAACTCATCAACAACTCTAGCTAGCCCTCTAACTTAGATTATAGAATCTATGCTAACTTTATTCACCAAACTAGGTGAACTAAATTCATGCATAGATTTCTAAGTCAGCTGCAGAGTTTCTTGTCCACACAATACCCTCCTCTATCTCTCTACTTAGTTCTTGCTAGGGCTCATTCCCCATATTCATATTTTGCAACTCCTTTTGTCCATCTTATCTGCTCTCCTCTCTTCTCTCACACCACCATGATGCTTCCCTCAATCACACAATTCCATTCATGAGAATTTGGGTTCCCTCGCTTCAATCGTGTGGTCATTTTGAATACTCTGAAACCTCTACATAGCCCATACTTTGGAGAAGTTTTGGTACCACTTCCCCCATTATTCTCATAATTGTTGGAAATTAGGCCACTCAACCACTAGGTCAAAAATCAAAACAATTAATCCATGGTTAAAAAGGAACATCCCTAAATCCCCCTTATAGTTTCCCTCCTCCTCATGGCTTCCCATGGTTCATATCAAGGCTCCACCTCTCCATTAGTTATCTTTAAAGTATCATTACAATTATTATGTGTCTTTTAACCCATTTACATTTACTTCCTCATGCAAGCATCACTAACATAACTAATTACATTTACAATATCAACATGGCATTAAATGTTGGCATGTTGCAATCCCCTCCCCCTAAACGAACATCATCCTCGATGTTCACACCAATACAAGTGTCGTCCTCAACAAAAATATCACCATTTCAAGTGTCTTTTGTTCATTGCAGCAATATGTAGAAAACTCCTTTTCAGTTGCACTCACACCACTGCTCTTACTCATCAGTATCATTCTTCGTGTCATTTTCCTTTCCCACCACCTTAGCAATGGTATTTGTCTTCACATTTTTTCACCTTTAGACTTATGGCATACCATTAAATGCTACATAAAAAATCCAACAACGCGTGCTACAACCATTTCCACATATAACCATTAGCTATTCCATAGGGGATGTTAATTTCCACAAATCAACTTGCACTTTAACAATTGAAATTTCAAATCAATACTTATCTGTGTGGTTGGCCTTTGCTCTATCAAGATTCCACAAGTAAAAAATTTAGATCACTACATGTATCAGACACATATTTTCACACTCATGATCCTAGTGAGCATGTAACATAAGTTTTTCATAGCTAGTACGTATAAGTCTCCTCTTTTATATAGTTACTCACCATTTTGGGTTTAGGCAGCCCATTCCTCGAGCGATCTACCAGACTAGGGTTTTCTTGCATTGAAATATTAAATAGATTGTTATATTCTTATTGTCATGGCATCCATATAGCTTTCTCTAAAATAGTTTATATGTCATTACTCATGGATTCTTATAGCTAGGGAAATCCTCTGGCTTCCTCTAACATGGATTACCTATCATGGGGCTCCAACGTCACTATAGTGGCCTTGTTCTTGGGCTCTCTACTTCCCAAACCTTATTTATTTCTTCTTGAGTATATTCATCACCTTACAAATATCACAACACACAGTTCCCATGAGATAGAGTCCAAAAATTCACAATCAGAATTTTTTTTTTCCAAACTTGCTTCACATGAAAGGTAGGTCTCACAAACATGAGACCCTTCTCACAATGTTTGGCTTCTTGCAGGTGTTAATATTTCCAACATAAATCATGGGCTTACTTTACATGCCACACCCAAGACATTCTTCCTACAATCTACATTTCTACTTAACCTAACAATGTTAATTTCTCATGCATATAATCCTTTCAACTTAACATCACAATAACAACTAAATTGGTCTTCAAGATCATTCACTTAGTTCGTTATTTGATCATGTTTAGTTGCATATTATGAAAATTGAAAGGGAACATAATTGCTTTACATAATCATTCAATATTATAACACTCATTCCAAAGAATACATATAATGTCAACAAATTAAATTACTTGAAGCTGAGAGTTTCATATTCACTCTCTCCACTGATATATCCATATAAGTATTTATTAGCAATACATTTTCCTGCTTCATTTTCTGTGGGAGTGAGGGATTTATACCACTCACTTCAGTAATAAACAACTACAAAATGAAAGAGTAAGGCATAAAGTTCAAAATGCAAAGGAAATGAAGGGATATAAGTGATAAATTGAAAGCCCAAGTAAAGTGTGAGTTCTACCCCCTCACTATAAGACAATTGCCCCAATTCCTATGTAACGAAAAGCAACCTAAAAGGACTACATAAGATTATCTCTTATTTCCATGTAATAAATACACTAGTAAGAAAATAGGACTCTATGAAATGAAGTAAAAGAAAACAAGAAAAGGGTAACAAGACATAGTGTCAAGAGAGGTACTCATGTGGATGAATATCTTACACGATAATGTAGCATTACTCATGAAGCTAAGCTCCATACCATTCCATCTATCACTACACAGACTCCTTGATTTATTGCTGGGGAGATACTACTCTTCTTGTGTATTGGCACACCTAATAAGGGTCAATGATGATCTTTCCATGCATAAGCTTGGAAATTGGAATGAATTTTATAAGATATTATGAAATTAAAGAGGATACCTAATGTGATCTACCTAATGGCATTTTCATATGACATGACTCACATTTAATGTTGCATTGACTTGTGTACATGCTTTGGAATGAAGGTCACTTCAACACTTGGATCCTCTCCTTGGATGATGTACCTTGCATAGATATGATGTAGACATGCGCTTTAATTCATTTGGAGTACATTGGAAGTTACTTACACCTTTTGGAGGCCACCTACACACATCTTTTAGAGGACATCCCACTTCTTTTAGAGGTCATTCCAGTACTTTAGAAGATGTTGAGCCTTTTGGGGATGTGGCCTACACTGAGAGATGATTTTACCCCACTTAGAGACAACATGGTATGTTTATAGGTGATATGACACTTAGATGATGAAATGTTGTGCCTCTAGGAGAGAATGATTTACTTTTTTAGCCCCCACACACTACTTTGAAGTGATTCGCCCACTATTTGAGGTCATTTATGCCACACATGTGAGATGGGGCATGCATTTATGATGGATGCCTTGTCTCATGGCCACATTTACTTTATTGTTAAGGCATCAATAAGGGTCTTGAGACTTGTCTACTCTTCCACCATGAATATTTTATGCATTGATGCCTTGTGTCTAGTGTTTGTAAGAGACAATGTCATTATTTTATGTTTTTAGGGCTTTTATGAGATGAGAAGGGTGCTTGATCTCTCACCTAAATAAGAGAAGCACTTCTACTTTGTAAATCAATGCTACTTCTAGAGAAACATTTCTACTTGCCTACTTTTAGTCATTTCTTCTTGGTTATGGATGGATAACTTGACTACCTATTGGAGGAGATGTTTTGTGGACGCTTTTGCAACTTATATGGATCTTCATGTCTAGGATTTATGGATGAAAATGATTTTTTGAGTAAGTGGTCTCTCTAAATCTTGTTAAGTATGATTATACTTCTCTAGTGGTAGTGGTGCATTCTCTTCATATTTTTTTGGACATATCCCTTCTTTTAAACCCTTGGAAGATTACTACTAGAGAATCTTCCATTGAATTGGTTTTAAGCTTTTAAGGTACTAGGTGAATTTTCCAGGATTTTGTAGTGGAAAACTTTAGATATCAGTGTAGATCTCTTCACATCCTCTCAAAGGGGTCTGTAACCCCTGGTGCCCCTGGTGCTTGGAAAAATAATAGGGACTACTCTTCTCTCTTTATTCAATCATAAGACTCATTTTATTGTTTTATTTTTTATATTCTAGAGTTAATCTAGGGTTTTGTAATAGAAATAAATTCATTTTCAGCCATAAAAAGGCTATACATTTTGGCATTTATGCATATATTTCATTTTAAATAATCCTTAGACCCTAAATTTGTCTTATTGATTTTTATTTTAGTGCAATTATGGTTGGACATCTAGGTTTTCCTGGTTGTTATATTAATTCATGATTTTAGAATTTTTTAGTTATATAAAACCCTAATTTTATCCATCTTTTAAGACCTCTTTTGTTTGTTTGTTAATTGTTTAAAGGGGTGAAATTATTGTTGGAAATAACAACAAGAAATGTTAAAAATAGAATCCAGAAATTCCAGTTTAATTTGTCCTTGAATTAAACTGAGAATTAAAATCGAATTCTATTCTCATAGCAACTTGTAAATAGTTAATTAAGTTTAACAAACTTAATTAGCTTAGGAATTTCGAGTTGGAAGTCTTTCTGAAGTCATGTCTATGTTCTCCCTATATTTTAGGGGTCTAGTATGAGTTTAATTGAATTGTAATTAGATAACTCGATTTACTTAGTTAAGTTCAGTTAAATTAGTTCCAAACTGTTTGTGGAACTAATAGAGAGTTAACAATCTGTTGGTGCACTAATGCATTCGCTAGTGCTACTCCAGTTAACTGAAGATTCCCCCATCACAAACTCATGCATGTCGTATATGAGAAAGACCCAGTTGAGACTAGAGTGCAGGGACAATGTACTATCAGTTGTTTTATTTACTGAGTTGTATAGATCATGCATGCAATCAGGAACTGAACATAGAAGAGATTGTGCAGTTTTGGATGCACTGGATTCCCATTAATATGGGTTATTCAGCCATACGAATTGCACAAGGAAATAGGGACTTGGAGAGCAGGAGAATTGGCTAAGTGTTGGCCAAGAGTTTGCTTGTGAGTTGGAGATTGATTTGACTAAGTGTTGGGATTTTTCTTGTGAGAACAAGCATTGTATTATCATCTTGGATTTCTGATTAATGCAATATAGATAGTAGGGGTTTTGAGTTGTGGCTTTCCCCAGGAAAACTTATTGTGTTATGTGCCATTGATTTGTCTTCCTCTTGCTATTATTGTTTTCATCGATCTATTGGATTCCGTTGGTTGATAGTAGAAGTAGATTCTTGTCCTATGCTTTAATAAATTGCATGAGCTTATGAATCTATAGGAAAGTTCTACATGGTATCAAAGTTGAGAACAATATACTAGAGGAGATTTCGAATTTTTGAGTTTAGGGTTACAGGTGAAATTCAAATTTGCAATACATACTTCAGGATCGACAGATGGCGTTCTACGGTTTGTGGCTCGAGTATGCCTTAGATGGCAGCTTGAATTATATAGCCTGGAAGGACAGGATGGAGGCCATGTTGGAAGACAATGTCTTGAAGGAATTCATTGATCAAGACATTCCTAAGCCACCAACATCAGATGCTCAGAATCTGGTCGAATGGAAGAAGTGTGTGGCAAGGGTGAGGCAGATAATCCTTGAGGGAGTTTAAGACCACATTGTCTCGAGTCTCCATGGGAAGGAAAATCCGCATGCTATGTGGAAAGCATTGAAGGACCTTTTCCAGAACAACAGTGACCAAAGGAAGTTGGCACTGAAAGATAAACTTCAAAAAATCAAGATGGAGGTGGGTGACTCAATTCCAAATTACTTGACCAAGTTCACTCAATGTCGTGATGAACTTGGAAGTGTTGGAATCACGGTTGTCGAGGATGATATGGTGAGTCTTTCTCTTCTAGGACTCCCAAAGAGTTGGCATAGTTATCAGGACTTTGTCAATGGTCAAGAGAAGCTGCCAGATTGGGAACGACTGTGGTTGGATTTGATGCAAGAGGAGATTAGGAGGAACACCAGAGATGGGACCTCTTCCAAGGAAGTGGAAGAGGATTTTGCCTTAGCGAGTAAGGAAAAGAAGGCTAAGGGAAAGATGTCCCAAGGCGAGGAGGGCAGAAAGAAGATGGAATTGACAAAAGTCAAGTGTTTTCACTATCATGAACATGGGCACTATGCCAAGAACTGCCCACAGAAGAAAGAAAGCAAGAAGGAGCCGACAATAGTGGCAACAGGTGAAGCTCTAGCTTCACAATTTGAACTTGATTTCACTCTCATTGCATGCATGGACGACACTACCATGGGAGGCGTGTGGTATCTTGACAGTGGTGCCTCATTCCATATGATGGTGAATAAAGATCTCTTTAGTGATTTTGAGGAGAAATATCTCCAGTAGAGCATAAAGTTTGGAGATGATGAGAGGTATAGAGCTACTAGGATTGGTACGGTTACCTTTTAGAGGGAGTTTGGATCCTCTCTTAGGATCACAAATGTGATGTATGTTCCAGGACTAAAGAAGAATATTGTTGCAGTCGCGGTATCAGAAGACCGTGGCTATGATGCAATTTTTAGTAAGGGAAAGGTTTTCCTTAGACACATCACCACAGGGAAGGTGAAACAGATCGGTTCACGGGTCAAGAACTTGTATGCTCTTGAGTTTCAAGATTCATGCAAAGCCTTGAGGAGAAAGGCAAGGGTTAGAGACTTGGTGGTTGAGAGGGAGAGTAAATTACCTCTCAACATGCAAACCCAGAAGAAGCCTTAGAAGCAGCTTCAGGAAGTTGTGGAGCAGCCACAACTAGAGAAGCTGAGAGGATACCGAGTGGAGAGATCCACTCAAGAAGAGAAGAAGCAGTCTCAGAAGTTGTGGAGCAGCCACAACTAGAGAAGCTAAGATGAGACTGAGTGGAGGTATACAGTCATGCAGAGACCTTCAGTAGGGGGAAATTTAGAGCCAGGTGGGTAGAGGGATCACATGTAACTATACCTCGACGTGTGAGGTGGGGAGATGTGAAGTGATAGTCCCAAGAGGGTTGAAATTAGGTAGGGTCCATTTAGATATTTTATCTCATGGATCGTACTTTGCTACGGGAGCCCAAAGTACATAGTAGCGGGAGAATCAATGGGATTCATGCAGTCAGAGATCAAAGTGAGAGAGGTTAGAGTAGTCAGATACTGAAGAGCGCATAGAAGGGTTGACAACAGTGCAGAAAGACAGAGTTAGCAGAAGCGCAAAGTTTTCAGTCGACAAAGGCAATAGCAGTCAGAGACTTTGATGATAGAGGCATCATTCTGATTCAGGTGGGATGTTTTTTGTTTCTGGAGTTGGTGGAGCAACAACACTAGAGAGAAGTGTTGCATGTAGAACATTCCAAAGGTTCAGGATTGGGATCGAGTTTAATTCTTTTCTTGTTGAGAGGGAGTGTTGAAAATAGCGACAAGAAATGTTAAAAATAGAATCCAGAAATTCTAGTTTATTTTGTCCTTGAATTAAACTGAGAATTAAAATCGAATTCTATTCTCATATCAACTTATAAAAAGTTAATTAAGTTTAATTAACTTAATTAGCTTAGGAATTTCGAGTTGGAAGTCTTTCTAGAGTCATGTATATGTTCTCCCTATATTTTAGGGGTCTAGTATGAGTTTACTTGTGAGTTTTTAACTCAATTTACTAAGTTAAGTTCAGTTAAATTAGTTCCAAACTATTTCTGGAACTAATAGAGAGATAATAGTCAGTTGGTGCACTGATGCATTCACTAGTGCTACTCTAGTTAACTAAAGATTCCCTCATCAAAAACTCATGCATGTTGATTCTGAGAAAGACCCAGTTGAGACTAGAGTGCAGGGACGGTGTACTATCAATTGTATGATTTACTGAGTTATATAGACCATGCATACAATCAGGAACTGAACCTACAAGGGATTTCGCACTTTTGGATGCACTGGATTCCCATTAATATGGGCTATTCATCCATAGGAATTGCGCTAGGAAATAGGGACTTAGAGAGCAGGGGAATTGGCTAAGTGTTTGCCAAGAGTTTTCTTGTGAGTTGGAGATTTATTTTACTGAGTGATGGGATTGTTCTTGTGAGAACAAACATTGTATTATAACCTTGGATTTCTGATTAATGCAATATAGATAGTAGGGATTTTGAGTTGTGGCTCTCCCTGGGAATACTTATTGCGTTATGTGCCATTGATTTTTCTTCCTCTTGCTATTATTGTTTTCATCGATCGATTGGCTTCCGCTAGTTGATAGTAGAAGTAGATTCTTGTCTCGTGCTTTAGTAAATTGCATGAGCTTGTGAATCTACAGGAAAATTCTTCAATTATTGTTGTTGTAATAGCTTGTTTGTTATTGTAATCCATCATTTTTCTCTCAAGGCATGCAATAACCATTAGATTTTTCTTCTTTTGTAATGTTTGGGGATTCTCTTGTAATAAGTATTGATTTGATAAGCCTTCTGAATTACCCTAGATCCCCATTCATTCAAATCTAAAAATTGCATTGAATGATCACCTTATCCTTATCTTGATTATTATATTCCATTGGTTGTAGATTGAACAAATATATAGGTGTGTTTATACTTGATTTTGTCTTTCCTTAGGAACACTAGGGGCTACTAAGAAAATCTCTCTTCTATTGAATTTGTCTTTCACTAAAATGAGGGAACTTGTTGCTTAGATAACAATGGTAACACTTCCGATGTTCCACTAGTCTTAACACCTTGTGAATGTTGAAGTTTGTAGCTGTGGTTGGTCTTCACGATATATTTTTATCATTGTAAAGCATGTTCTTCATGCTCAAAAGAAAAACTAAATTATGTATTTATCAAAAGAAAAGTTTAAATTTAGAATTTTATTTTTACTCGACAAGTTGTCCAAGTCGACCTTCTTCTCTTCAAGTTGGACCAACTATTCAAGGCACCCTTTCAATCTATGGATTATTTTATATGTGACACTCATCCTCATCTCCAAATTAATTCAATCTGATCAATAACTCACAATTATATTTTTGCAATTAACAAGGGAAGATAAGAAAGAAATGCAGCTGAATTTATGTGGTATCTATCTGCGGTGGATCTGAATTCTCCGTGGCATTTACCTTTGTGTACAAGGTTGAGATCCCTGAGGTTCATCTTTGTGTACAAGGTCGAGATCCCTGAGGTTCATCTTTGTGTATATGATTGAAGATCCCTGAGATTTATCTTTGTGTATAGGCTGAGATCCCTAAGGTTCATCTTTGTGTACAAGACCGAAGATCCTGTGGTTTATCTCTGTGTACAGGGTTGAGATCCCTATGATACATCTCTCTGGAAAAGGGTTGATCATCTATGATTTATCTCTGTGCAATAGGGCCGCATCTCCTATGATTCATCTTTGTGGAAAAGGGAGTTGAATTCTGTATATTATCTTTGTACTCTTGTGGTTGTTACCAGATTGAGGAGGTTTGACTTGGAAACTTGGTGGTGGGAATCCTTGTTGGTTAGTTTTTCCATAGTCTTGACTTTGATATCTATTGTTGAATTAATTCTATAAGGAAATAATTGTTATGTTTTTACCCCAAGTGGGTTTTACCAGGGTAAACATTGTGTTAATTTTGTGCATTGTGAATTTTATTTTTCTTATTCTTAAATGGTTGAATTTCTAAAAGTATAATAGCTTGATGAAGAATGTTAATTTTCTTAAAACTTTGCAGCTACTTAGATGAATTAATAAAAACAAGGCAACTAAAAATTGAAACCAAATTTACTTTCACCAAGATATAGAGTTTCTTAACAATCTATAAGCAGCGAAAAAAGCACCACAGATAAAAACACATGCACACAAAACTGACACGCTTGTTTTAACCAGGAAACCCAAAAGGGAAAACCTACTTTCTTTGTTGTGGTATTTTGTTGATTGTTCTTTAGAAATTAGATCTATTACAATTCACGTTGCCACTATAGCCAATAATCTATCTCTGAGAAATAGTCTCAACTTGCCCTCAGAAACCATGATACCTGCTCCATAATCATAACGAATGTGGCTTTAATTTTCTTGCGCACTTGAAGCTCTTATTTCCTTGCACACTTGAAGCCCTTATTTCCTTTCACACTTGAAGCCCTTATTTCCTTGCACAGTTGGAGCTCCTATTTCCTATCACACAATCTCCTATTTCCTAGTGCACAATTTCTCCTCCATTATTCACACTCCACACACAAAGAATAATGTCTCAATTGTACCTTCAACCTTCTCTTTATAGATAGAATTTGAACTATGCAAGGAGGAATAGTTCAATTAGAAGTTCTCACTAGTACCACGCGCTGTGATTGTGAGTTAACTGAGAACTCAACTCATTCTCTCTCTAATCAACGCTAGAGTCTTAACTCACTCTCTCTCCAATCAACATTGAAGTCTTAACTCGTTCTTATTGAACTCTAACTAAACTTGTCACTGCCACCTTGCCATGTAGTCTAACTGAAGAAGACTCCACTTAGATGAAGCTTCAAAACTACAAATGAAAACTTGATGACCATTCCAGTAAACTGGAAATCAACTCATCATAATTGAAGTCTATCTCATGAACTCACACTCATTATAGAAAAAAATAAATTTTAGATCTTCACTGGCTAAGGCATAGTGAAAAGACCTTCCATTTGTTAGTTTTCACAACATCTTCTGTGTACTAGTCACAAAACTTGGTGGAGAGTCTAAAATACATGAGATTCTCAAAACCCATAAATCGTTTATGGAGATTCCACCTAGAGATGGCTTAATTAGATTATTAGCCAATTTTTAAATATTTCCTAAGTCTAAACTTAGGGAATATAGTTAATTAATCATAATTAATTAAGTCAAGGTGAGAATAGTCTAGAAAATCACACGGATCGACCTCAAGATGATCCTATCCCTTGATTAAGATTTAATATTGGTCTTTGTAGTCCCAACAAAGGATTATAGGAAGAAGTCGATGTGTATCTGGAGAATACACTTGAGCAACAATTCCCTATGCAAATCGAGCTAGCAACACTAGAGTTCGATCCAGAGAGGGACGTAGTGTTAGTGAGGGGCAGGGACAATGATCTGAGGAAGTTTTCCAGATCCGGAGAGGCAACAACAAATGGTCGAGTTATTCCCAGTGAGGTAGGGCAGATGACTGCGGAGTCAGCTTCAAAGGGCTATTTGATTTAGTTGGAGGAAAATTTGATTTAGCTTCCACAGGCTGGGAAAGTCTTCCAGAAGGTTAGAGAATCATTTTCCTTAGAAAAGACAGGCATAACGACTTGATCAGAGGCAGTTATGGGCTAGACGTCCAAGGGTTTGCACAAGCACTGCGTAGAAGCTAACGTGAGAATTCCAGGAGGACGAGTTTTTGAAGATAAGTTGTGTTGGGGTTGCTTGTGGAGGAAGGGACATTCCCTTAGATAATTTTGGCCATAGTTTCTTGCTAGTTAGATTACCAGTTGGGAATCCATAGATTGTACTTAGATTTCATTGTTGCATAATAATAAAACCCTCAACTGCTGTGTCGGTTTTCCCAAGTTGGGTTTTTTCAGGGGACATTTGTCCAAAAATAATTGTATATATTTTTATATGTGTGCTAGATTTTCTTAGTTTCCAACGCTATTTTTCTTCCACGGTGAAAATCACATTGTGAATTATTTGATATTTGTCGTAGTAGAAAATAAATAAACTATTAAATAAAATAACAATTAATAAAATAATTTATAGTTATTGTGATATATGAAATTTTCACATGGTATCAGAGCCAAGTTATCAACTAGGAAGCTCAAAAGCGAAGGAAAGAATTTCGCTGTTCAGAGGGAGCAACATGCTGAAATTCTTAGAGGTTGTGCACTTCCTTGACAAGTAGGCTGAATTGTTGGGTCAGAAGTTCGATTTTCAGTTGCAAGGTTGCAGAAAAGTCAAATTTCCTGGGATAATGATTCCAATAGTCAGAGGGAGCACGAGGAGCTCATATTTTCACTAAGCAGATCCTTGGTTGGATGCAAAGGATTTTGCAGTACTTTCTGTTGTAGAATCAGTGTCAGGTGGAAGAGAAATTGCACATGCAGAGGGAGATTTCTCTCAGAGGGTTTCTAGCCAAGAAATCTGGTTTTCCAAGTTGCAGATTGGCAGTCACAACTAGTAGATTTGTGCATTCCAGGAGGGAGTGTGAGTAGCAGAGAACCAACCAAGCAACGAAAGAGAGAGTTTCCAGATCATATCAGAGATGGCAACAATTGAGCTTAGAGATCAGGATAGGTTGGAGGGAGCCGCCAATTATGTCATCTAGAAGGCTAGAATGTCCTTCCTTCTAGATGATTATGAAATCCTATATAGATAATGTGGTGGCAGTTCCCCAGGATGAGAATTAGCTGAAAGAATACAGGAAGGAAATGGCGAAGGCAAATCAGTTGGTCTTGGATGGAGTCTGAGATCATATAGTCTCACATGTGGCAGACAAAGGAACGTCCAAGGAAATGTGTGATGCTCTCTCCACGCTATGTCAGGGTACTTTCGAGCAACGAAACGTGTTCATGGAAGAAAAGATAAGATGCATCAGGATGCAAAAGGGAAAATGCATAGACTCCTTCCTCGCCAGGATTCAGGAAGTCTGAGATCAACTTGTAGTTGTTGGAGAAACACCTCAACCATCAGAGCTAGTGCAATTGGCACTAAATAATGTCTCATAGGATTGGCAAGTGTTTGTCCAAAGTATATTGGGTAAAGACACTTTGCCAAGCTGGGACAGGATGTGGGCCGATTTGCAGCAAGAGGAGTTGAGGTGAGTTTTCTTAAAGAGCTCCATCAACGACAACAATAGCAGCAGATCAAAGAGTCTGAAGGAGGAGGGGAATGTGGCCATTGCATCTAAGGGTCCCAGTCAGGGGTAAGGGGAGTAGAAGAAAAATAAGAAGGGCTATCTAAGTTCAAGTGCTTCAGGTGTGGCGAGTTTGGCCACTACAATACCTAGTGTCCTCTCAGGAAGAAGGACAAGTAGGAGGAGTAGGACCAGGCAACAACACATGCTAAGATAGATAGGTTATCCTCTAGGTTGGAGGAAGATTTTGCGATGTTCACAAATATACCTCCAGGAGTGAGGTGGAGTGACTTAGTGCAGTAGCCCCAGAGTGATACAGAGATGGGCAAGGTCATTGAGAAGTCCACCTCATGCATAATTACCTTGCTATGGGGCCCACAGTATTCAGTAGCAAGATGGATCAGTGTCAGGAAAAGCAATCAGATATCAAAGTGACAACTGCAGACTAGTGGCAGTTAGGTGCTGACGAGCACAGTGCAGTGTTAACAGCAGAGCAGAAGGCTCAACGCAGAGTCAGCAGTAGCACAAATTCTTCAGTGATAGTGCAGAGGCTAGTAGAAGTCAGGACTTAGGAGACAGATGCAATAGACATAGATGATTCAATATTTTAGATGCTTCTCAGCTGCAGTAGTTGCAGTTACAACAACAACAGATGAGAGGGAGTTGCAGTGCAGATGCAGAGTTGACAACAATATAGCAGTGTCAACAAGAGAACATATTCAACATCAGAGTTGCGTAATGGTTGATGGGAAGTGGTAGGAAGTCACGTGGCTAGACATCAGCAAAGTGACAGAGGGATGATACAGAGACAAAGTGTTGTAGCAGGGTGTGCAACACTAGAACATAGTCCTCGCTAAGAGGGAGTGTTATATTTTGTAGCATCGGATGTGTTTGATCTGTTTTTGTATGATTAGTTTTTATGTGCTAATAACAATCACAGATTTATAAACATGTGCTTGCTTCTTTCTTTTTGTGCTGAGGTTTCCTTAGTTGTTGATGCTTACAAATAGGTAAATTTCCTTAAGTTAAAAAAGACATTCATGAACAAATAACTTCAAAATGAATAATCAACATCAAACATGTATAGTGCAACAAACCATCAAAGAGACATATTAACACAATATTTTGATGAAGGAGTTTACCCCTCTTGGGCTACATCTCCTTGGTACAGTTTCCATGGCTTGGGCCTTTGTATTAGCTCAATGTGGAAAAAATGATATTTACAAAGCTCTATGGCTTTTGATACCTACACCAATGTGTTCAGAAGGTCCAAGTTAGCCAAGAACACTTCTTTCTGATCTCAATTTGGTCGAAAATTTCTCAAGCTATGCTGCATTCAATTTTTTCCTAGGAATCCTTGCTAAATTTGGAGAGGCTTCGGTTAAGTCCGCCAAAACTGGCAGTTTTTGCCGAATTTGGCGCATCGCCAACTTATTCTGAATTTCAAGCAGGTTTAATTAAGGCTTAAATGGAATTAGTTTAATAGAATGTGATTAGCGCTAAGCTCTTCCATTCGCTAGCCCTCGGTCGCACACTTGTGGTCGCATGGGGTGGGGGTTAGCCCATTAGTTTAATAGAATGTGATTAGTGCTAAGTGCTTCCATTCGCTAGCCCTTGGTCGCGCACTTGTGGTCGCATGGGGTGGGGGCTAGCTCGCAGTGTTGGCTCCCACCACCCCGTCGTCGGACTTAACTACAACAATAAATATAGGTTCGCGGGTATGTATGTCAAATCTTGATGTGGTGGTTCGTTGGTATGGCGTAGGGTTTGGGTGGAGGAGGTTACAGGTTCAAACTTGCCTTTGCCCATCCCATATGCTTTTGCAATATAAAATGCATACAACATGAAACATATATTTGCCATATAAAATTCGAACTTTGAACTTATATGATTCAGACTTTGGCATAAAGTTTGGATTTAATGAGTGCGCATTTCCAATACTTTGACTTTGCATATACCATACCACAACACATTTAAATGCGGATTTAATAATTACTGTTCAATATTTAAATATATAGTATCATATATATATAGTTAAAAACTATATAATATAAATAATAACTATATATAATATATAATAATATTTAAATAAAAACAAATTCAAATTCCACTTTGGAGTCAACTAGGTAATTTTCACTTCTCACAACCAAACTAGCGAATTTAAAGGTGAACTTCTCACAACCAAACTGGCGAATCCGGAGGTGACACTTGTTATAGCCTCATTGGACAAAAATTGAAGAAAAATCCCCTTGTTGACTGGATTTCCATATCATCCTTCTGTCCCATTCTGCAAATTTTTTAGTTTTTTATGAAAAAGAACAGCAGGCCTTTTCTCCTTCATCCAAACTCTGTTTTCGATGAAATGAATTGCGTTGCAATTGTCTTGACGAGTTGGACGCATTTGTACCATTTTCAAGCCAATCTAAGAACTTTTATTTTTGAGCTAAATACTGAGCACCTGATCAGTGTTCTAGTAACAAAAATTGGTGGAGATGATAAAATACATGGCATCTCCAAAACCCAGAATTGTTTTTGGAAATTCCACCTAGAGATGGCTTAATTATATCATTAGCCGATTTTTAAATATTTCCTAAGTCTAAACTTAGGGAATATGGTTAATTAATCAAAATGAATTAAGTCAAGGTGAGAATAGTCTATAAACTCACACGGATCAACCTCAAGATGATCCTAGCTTTTGATTAAGATTTCATCTTGGCTGTTGGAGTCCCAACAGAGGATTATAAGAAGAAGTTGATGGGCATTCAGAGAATACACTTGAGTAGCAGTTCTTTGTACAGATCGAGCTAGCAATAGTTGAGTTCGAGCCAGAGAGGGACGCAATGTCAATGAGGGGCAGGGATAGTGATTTGGAGGAATTTTTCCAGATTCGTAGAGGCAGCAACAAGAGGCCAAGTTATTCCCAGCGCGACAGCGTAAAGGATTGCACAGTCGGCTTCAGAAGGCAATTCTATTTAGTTGGAGGAAAAATTAATTTAGCTTCCAGAGGCCTAGAAAGTGTTCCAGAAAGCTGAAAAATCATTTCCTCAACAAAGACAGGCATAACAGCTTGATTAGAGGCAGTTCCGGGCTAGACGTACAAGGGTCTGCGCAAGCACTGCATAGAAGCCAGCATGAGGGGTCCAAGAGGATGAATTTCTTAAGATAAGTTATGTTAGGGTTGCTTGTGGAGGAAGGGAAATTCCCTTAGATAATTTTGGCTAGATTTTCTTTATGTTTGGATTTCCAGTTGGGCATCCATAGATTTTACTCAGATTTCGTTGTTGCATAATAATAAAACCCTCAATTTTCCCAAGTTGGATTTTTCTAGGGACATTTGCCCAAAAATATCTGTGTACATTTTTATGTGTGTGTGCTAGATTTTCTCAGTTTCCAACACTATTTTTCCTCCGCAGTTTATTTGTGAAAATCACAGTGTGAATTAGTTGATATTTTCCATAGCAGACAACAAATAAATTTACAATTAGGAAAATAATTTCCAATTGTTGTGAATCATAGATGAAATTTTCACACCATCGCTACATTTTCAACAAAGAAGTTGCAAATGCTAAAAGAAGACACATAATCATCAAAAGTACTTGTCAGTGTTAAAAAATAACTGCTAGTCTATATTGCACTTGAAAAATTAACAATGAATGCATTGCACTAAGGTGTTATATTTTATGATAATCGTTCTATTATATCTCAATGGTTTTTGGGACTTCGAATTCAATTCATGGCTTCAAAAGAAACTTATGAGAATTAGAAACATTTATTTTAGTAAGGTTTCATTTTAAAAGTATATGTGGAACATAGTGCACCATTAGCCAAAGGAATCTTTATTTACTCTGTATAATATTAAACAAGATAAAAGGAGGTAATTTATGGTTATGATTTCAACAATGCATTATGGCTTATTCTGAATAATGCTTTGTTCATGGTTTCACCATATCCTAAAGGGTTTTGGAATTTCCAAATCAATTGAGGCAAAACAACATACAAAAGTGGCAATTTGTGGCCATTTATGTCTATGGTTTTAGTCAAATTTTGGTCATGAATTATAGGTTTTTCTAAAAGTATGATTTTCCCATGGTTTCATTATTTTTTCCTAGATAATATATTGTGAGAAAATTGAATCATGGTTCTTCTAAAATAGTGATCTGCTCATGGTTTCATCATTTTTTTCTAGATAATGCATGTTAGGAATTTTTATTTTTTTTTGTAAGCTTGGTAGGACCTTTCTATTCATTATCTATCAAAAAAGGGAAAGTTACATCCAAATTCCAGATGGTTAGGTGGCCTCAACTTGCCTAGAGGGAAACTAGGTTTGTTGACCACCTAACGACATGATAAGCCATCCAAAAGAAAAATATTATAAGTCTAGCAAGCCACGCTAAATAAGTCTAAGTGTTCTTATACTTCCTAGAATCTAAACAACTATAAACATATTGAAAAGTGTGAAACTACCGCATACAATAAAATTCAAAACAAGGGGTGCAACATCAAACTACTCATCATTAGCTGAATCAACATGAGCAGGATCCTTCACACTTGAGCCTAGAAGCTTAGTTTGAGGGATACACAAAATATGCTGCTCGATGCGATTGAGGTGTCCATTCTGCTTTTGGAGTTGAAATTGAATCTTCTAAAAATCCTTACTATAATCTAGGAACCTTTGAGAAGACGAGGGTGTGCCATAAGGGAAATGCTCCAAAGCTTTAACCAGGAGGTTCTTCATCATCCACTACAAATGAATAATTTGTTTATACTGAGAAGATCTTCCCCAAGAATGTCTGGGCTCAGGCACCAAAGTTTGCCTATCATCCAAGTCTATATCCAAAATACCAACTTTCTAATTGAGCTCCTCTTCCCATTCTGCTATAAGCTGATGGACCTAGGCAGTGTTGCCCTCATGATATGCATGTCCTCTTCATTAATAATTCGGGATGCAGACTTTCGGCCACGGGCTTTACCAACTGATGTGTTGGGCTGACTGATCTCAGGGGATTCTTTAGGTTGTTTACCTCGACCATGAGAACCCTAGGTGGTCTTGCCTTTTCCAGAGGCGGCAAGAGCCATGGATCTAAAGTATCTGCAATGCCTGTTGACAACTAACTTGAACCCTGTGAGTTGACTCGAGGGGAGCTTATACCCAAGAGCAATAAGCTTCCAGGGGTCACTCCAAACCAGGGAACCTTCCAATGTAACTACATGTGAGGGAAATAACTGAAACATAAACCAAATCATTCTCTTGTTGCAGACAAGAAACCAAAAATAAAAATAGTCCTTGAGCCGAACATGAATCCAACTTTACCCGATATATCTGACGGTGTAGTTATAAATTGAACCGCCCACATACCAAAACCCTGAAGATTCATGGCCTAAACGACAGACACATAAAAAATAAATAAAGTCCTTGCACCAGGGACAGAAACAAGAAGAGAACCAAGAAAGACCCATAGGCCTAACCCAAGAAATGCCCATCCATGACAACGAGATGCCAAAGAACACAAACACAAGAATACAATAAACAAAAGAACCCTCACACAATTCTACAAATGTCGTATGGGAATCCGGGTAGGGATCCTTCCAAACCATCCAATTTAAAACATAACCATTCATCCTGAGGACTAGTAGACATATATAACAATCCATATGAGTAGGGATACAGGGTTTGCGACTGAAAACATAAGCGTGAAAGGAGGCCTGAACCAACTGTAATTGAACCAGTGCCCAGTGAAGACTCACGAAGGATGCCTTCCCTAGGTTGTTGTGCTACTCGGACCAGAGGTAATACGAACAAGATTCATAAAGAGAAAACTTGCAAAACTTATCGGTGAAAAATCCGAAAACATTCGTTGCTATAATGCCTCTACCACCTTCAGGGATGACATTAATTGAGACCATGCGCAAGGCCACCTCTCCATGTTCTTCGTGCACGTGGAGGGTGGTGGAAGATCATCTTGGGATTTTCATAGTGAGCGATGGGAAGGGGTAGGTCTTATGCTCTCCAACTCACATCCTGATCAGGGAATATATGTTAGCAAAAATAAATCATGATATTTTTTGAAATTATGATATGCTCATGGTTTTACCAATTATTTTTAGGATTTTTTTTTCAAATAAAATATTTCTTCTAGGCACTTCCCCTTGTTTTTATGATGGTACCTATTACTGCACAATCTAGCAAGGGTCCTAGGAGGGTTTCCAAAGGGGAAACTACTAGACCAAGTGGCAACAATGGGACAAGGAACCACTGTCACCTTAGTTGATGTCTCCTGCTCTTTACAGGATTTCACCGATGGGGGGTCCTAGTATAAATAAATCACAAGAAGGGATAAGTCAATGATAGGATATATAGTGATTTCTAAGTCCCATTCACAAGAGAGACTCAAATAAAGGCTGTCTTGCCTTTTAGGGCAAGGTAAGGGGATTTATAAGAAAGACCCAAGGGAGGTTTAGACTTAGGTTATGATGGATAAAATTGATGGCTATGCTTAGACCAAATCTTTCCAAGGAGAAGGGAATGATCTCTATTGAAGTTCTTGTAAGATGATTTGTCATATAAATAACATGACCACAAAGAGACCAAGGATACCCAAAGAAGAACTAGGGTTTAGGGTGTACTCTTCAACCAAGAATCTAGGTCAAGCAAGGGTGAAGAAGGGATCAATAATAGGTAAAATTCCTTTGGTTTTTCAAGCACAATATATCCCTTAGAATGACGCTAACGTAGAAAGACCAAGAACCAAACGATTTTGGAGCCAAGGCATGGTGTTTCTTAGAAATTGATTGTAGGATTGGCTTCAATTTTGGAGTGCATATAGGAGACACCCCAACACAGTTCCTCACCAAATCATTGTGCAAGATGATGGCTCTAATGGAATTCTTTGGATGCCCTAGCTAGGTCGTCTAGGGTTAGGACATAATATTTGTAAAAAGGAGAAGAATTTAGAGTGATCACTAAGGATTGAGACTAGTGCCTAGGAAATTATGGAGAATGGAGTCAAAGTGAATTTTGTTTTAGGATTTTCTCTCTACTAATGAGTCCTATTGCAACTTTTCTAGCCCTAGAGAGGCAGCTACAAGGACACAACATGGAATTTATAATTCACTTTGCAAATTTTATGGAGTTTCAAGGTGAAAGGTATCAACCCACACCTGGGAATAATTTGATCTTCTTGCCAAGATGAGTAACATACACAACGAGCCAAGATTACAAGTGTTCATGAATTTTGCATTAATAATTAGGGCACAAACATAGTTAAGGCATAATGTTCCATACATTAGACATAAAACATGAAAAATTTCGCATAAGATAGAACTTACATGACAAAAATATTCCATCCATCCATTAGATTTGGAGCAATGAAGCTCCAAGATAAGATAACAATTACCCAAACATCAAAATGTATCAATAGACCTCCAATTCGTCCATCAATAATAGGTCTGAGTTCTTTTCTCCAAAGAGACACAAATCCAAGTGATGATCAAAGGTGAAATGATCTTCTCTCATATTTATACACTCCTTTAAGGAGTTCAAATGGCTAAATTAGGCCTAATAATGCCCCTACAATAAAAATAATGTGCAAAACAACATCCTTTTAGTGACAAGCTCACCAAATAACTCCATAATATGAAAAATAAGCCTCTCAAGAGGGCCAACATGATAGATAAGTAGCTAGGAGGGAAGTTGGGAGGTCAAATGAAGTCCAACATGTGCCAAAATGAATAGAAGGGCTGCAAAAATAATTATGAAGGGGGCGGCCCCTTGATCTCCGAGAAAATGACTTGTTGTGTTCACAAGTGGTCGTGGGGGCACAAAATCATCCTCATGGATCTCCAAGTGAATCGAACAAGCATGTATCCAATTTGCAAGGGATGGAATAATGATACAAACCATCCCTTTATCTCCCATTGTGACACATAATCCCATTTGAGCCCTGGATGAATTTCCAAGTGTGTGGTGCAAGATTCTAGTCAGACAGACAAGGTGGTCTAGGTGCATCATCATCATCATCAAATAAGTGGTAGATTAACGAGCAATTAATGCTGTCGAAGGATCCCATGGCATGGATATCTTCTCTCTGCTATAGTGGAAGCCAATGGCTTTCGACGCACACCCTATAAATGCCAATACGACCCTTTGGAGGGCTTGGACCCCGTATAGGGAGACCAAACCCCAAGATGAAGACCTTTCTGTAATCCTACATAAGATATAATGTGTCCCCTCACCTTCCAGTACAACAAATCATTAGTCTAATTGAGTAAATGAGCTTACAAGTCATGGAACCAAGTGGGCACTTCATAGTTGCATGCCCTTCCATAATAGGCTTTAGAGTATATAAGTGTCCCCAAGTTCAAGAAGGAGGTTAATCAAAATTTCTATTAGGTAGTTTCAACCCTTAAGGGAGAGGTAGGTCCATGGTACATCTGTCATATGGCTGGCGTCATGTGATATAATGATGGAAAAAAGTGGGGCATCAAGGGAAGGATACAAGCCACATGTCATGGTACAAGGATAGCTATTATGAGGGAAGTCCACACTTGGGTGTATAGATGTAGGAGGGAGCAATCATGGTACATGAGTTACCTTGGCCTTTATTTTTCCACCCTTCTTCATATACCTTTTTCCTTTTTATTTATTTTTCTTTATAATTGCTCGGGGCTCCAGGGGATAAGAGCATGATGTGAATGATATAACAATGAATGCCCCCTTAAGATTGGGTAATTCATCGCCCACCAGGGGTTCCTTAATGATGTAGGGGGGCGATGTAGGGGCCCTAGGAACTAGGGTGATGGCCATAATGATAGAGGGTACAACTCAAGTTGGCTTTTGCCCATGTGCTAAATTTGCATGTCCCAACCTTGTTTTACATTTTATGGTGCATTTTCCTATTGAGAGTGGCCAAATTGTTCTTTTTACTTTCTTTTTATCTACATTAGCCATCAGGGCATCATTCCAGTCCCAACCCAAATTGTTGACAAGGGGAAGGGGAGGCTAGCTGTTTATGGACTCAATTGACAAATGTGGACCCATATGGGAAATATGTGGGGGGTTATAATGAACTGAGGGGAGTGATGTATGTGATGCTGGGAAGTGGGACCATGCAACCAAAATAAGGGTTTCCCATGTAGTGCCACTCCTAAATCTAGTAGCCAATATAGGAAATCCCATAGGACTAGGATGCAAAGTTAACCACCAAGTTGGACAAGGGGACAAGAGTATAGACCAAGCCCATTATTTCCGCTGAATTCCCCCACTAATCCATGCCTATAAGTGTCCATAATAAGTACAAAAAAATACTCAACTACATAATGAAATTCATACCTTCAGGTTTGGAAGGCCCACCTTCAAACATATGATCATGACAGATGGGCGAGGGTGCATAATGGTTGGCTCTGGTTGCAAGGACGGTGGCACATCGAGCTATCTGGGGGCTACAAGGGGCCATTAGCTGTCAGCTGAAGAAAATCTAGGAGAAATATTTCTCCTATGGGTGTCACCGACAGGTGGTGGGTAACATTTGGCTCCAATTGGGTCGTGATCTGCCATTATAGTGCATGAACCTACTCAAACGCAGAGTTCATGAGGACACCAACAATATCTTAGGACCGTAGACCTGTTACTTGAACATCATAGACTAAGCACATGGGGCAACATGTTTTTGCAGCGTCTTATGATCGCCCTTGCTTATGTTAGGCCATAAACATCAACAGAAAATAAAATCTCAAAATCTATATGCAATTTTAATCCAAATTCAGCTACTCTAGTATGATAAAAAAAGAACATGATGTTAGTTCTAATGTGAAAATCAACATGCAATGCATCTATTCTAACATGCATATAATACAATATCAAGTATCAAGGAAAAGGGTGGTACGACTTAATTTGATCGGTTGTGGCCAAATTTAATCATCAAGTTTAGCTCTTTAGTAAAAAGCCTCACCGAACTTACCGTGAATCTTGACGGGGATAGGATTCTTGTCAACCAACACAACATCCCCTATGTTGAATTTCCTTTTTGGCTTCCATTTCTTGCTTTGCTTTTGATTTGGCCTTTTAAGGATGCAAAATTATTGAGAGGGAAGGATGGGAGATGGTTTCACAACCTCGAGCATCTTGTAATATGGAATAGGACCTGATTTTACCACATAAGTTGGGTGCAAAGGTTCCCTATAGAGAGTGAAAGGGGTTCCATCGGACTGCGGGATGGTGACATAAGATACGTCCATTTGAAGTTGTCCACCTACTGTAGCACCCCACTTCCTAGACAATAAAATTCCCCACACCTCAGGAATATCTATGACCACAACATCCATGAGTAATGAGATGTCACGGTTCATGGCTAATGATACCTTGATATCTTTTATGAGGCCTTCCACTTCAACAGGTTGGGAGTTGAACCCACATACATTCTTATACCTACAAATGTTGTTAAGATTGAGTTTCTTCATGACTTTTAAAGGCATGATATTTGCGAAAGCCCCAAAATCCAACATATGATTATACAATAGGAGGTCATTAATTACTAAGGTGAGAAAAAATGGCTCATGACCAAGGTTAGCATTGGAAAGGTGTATATTTTGTAATGTGATTGGTGTGTCCTATTCTTCAAACCTGAAGGATTTCTTGGTTTGCCATTGGTGGCATGGGAGTTTCACTAGCTCCTTTAAGGGAACTTGCATAGTCATCTTTCCTATAGCATTGCTTATATCAACATCAAGCTCGACCTCTTTTACTTTAGTTTTATGCTTAGGTTCTTCCTTTGGAGGATCATTTTGGGCTTTATTCTTCTTGGGAGGATTATTCTTTGAAGGCACCTTAGGAGGAGGCTCTTTTGGAGGAGACTTCTTAGGAGGTGATTATTTCTTGTTAGGTTCTTCAGATCTTGTGGGGGTGACTTTGTTCTTTAGTGAATATTAGACCCCTTTAAACCTCCCACTACCATCGACATTGAGGTTTGACTCATCATTTTATTCTTTAAGGGTTACTTCACTAATCAAAGGATGATTGTATGTGCCACCCAACATAATGTTGAAGCTGTGGGATTCCACAGTGTTTGCTTTCTCATTACCCTCCTCATCTTCACTTTCTTCACTCTCAGAACACGATTCTTGTTCCATAGCATTAGTTGGGGATAAAATGTTAGGAACTTGGGATGAGCTTTGCTTTCCCTCATCATTAGTTTTCCTAGGAAAAGGCTTATTCTTGGGAATAAAGTTTGATTTTTGAGCTTTTTCAAGGGTGGTGAACTTATTCATGTAAATAATATCCCTTAAGTTCATTTCCTCAGATAGTTTGTCAAACTTCTTAAGGACTAAAACAAGGGTTTCCTTATTTTGATCTTTAGACTTATTCTTCTTAGCTCCCACCTTGGCTTTAGGATGCTCAAACGTCTCCATTTTAGAAATGTTTAAGTTTTGTTCAACCTCCGTGACAATTTCTTTGGCCTCAACAAGACTCTTAGGTTTCTTATCTTTTAATGCATATGTTAGATGACCACCCACAACCTTAGTGAATTTGTCAAGGATGATTGCATAAGGAGGCCTAAGGTTATCGAGGATGTATCTAGCTACTTCGTTAATTTTTTGGATAAACTCTTTGATGTTTTTCTTCCCTTATTTATGTGGTAAAAAATTTCTATGTTGAAATACCCTTGGGCATCATATGACCATCTCCTCATAAAATAATCTTCAAATTGGTTAGGGTCACTTATGTGACCCTAAGGGAGACTAAGATACCATTCCCTTACTTTTCCCTCAAAGGATAAAGTGAATAACATCATGATCCTATCATCATCATCCATTAATCTAGGGGAAATCATACAATAGAATTCATAAACATGAGCATGAGCACTTTTGGTGGCATCCCCTTTGAATTTTGGCAACTAGTCATGATATTTCTCAAGCAAAGGTTCAAGATTGTTACTCAATTTCAAAGGTCCAAAAGCACGAGCCAAGTGCCTCTGACTTCTTGGGACTTTGGGTTTCTTTTGATTTTGGTTAGCATTGGAGGTGGTCACCATATCAAGAGTTGAATTAACAACCTTTTCAAATTTAGGGAGAAGGTTAGTTCTCATAGGTGATGGAGTTCGTTCTCCCTTTTTTGCATCATCCCAAGTTAAAAGAGGAATGTTGTCAACTTCAAGAAAACTAGGGGATTGCACAATGAATTGAGTTGCCAGAGGAATATTTGAAATGTCGTCAATGAATAAATACCTTAGTTATTCACGAGGGAGACAAACCTTCTTCCTCCCTGACAACGAAGCCAACAATGCTACTACTCAATCTAGCAGGGGTCCTAGGAGGGGTTCAAAAGGGGAAAGTACTAGACCAAATGGCAACAATGGGAAATAGACCCACTATCACCTTGGTCGATGTCCCTTGCTCTTTACGAAATCTTTTTGTTGGAAGGAGTCTCGATATAAAGAAATCACAAGGAGGGATAAGTCAATGATAGAATATATAGTGATTTCTAAGGTCCATTCACAAGGGAGACTCAAATAAAGGATTTCTTGCCTTTTAGGGCAAGGTAAGTGGCTCTTTAAGAAATGCTCAAGGGAGGCTTAGACCTAGGTAATGATGGATCAACTTGATGGCTATGCCTAGACCAAAGAGTTCCAAGGATAAGGGAATAATCTTTATTGAAGTTTTTGTAAGATGACTTGTCATATAAAAATGGGACCACAAAGAGACCAAGGATACCCAAACAATACCTAGGGTTTAGGGTGTAGTCTTCAACCAAGAACATAGGTCAAGCAAGGGTGAAGAAGGGATCAATAATAGGTGAAATTATTTTGAGTTTTCAAGAATAATAGATACCTTAGAATACCCCTAACCTAGAAAGACCAAGAACCAAATGATTTTGGAGCCATGGCTTCGTGTTTCTCACAAATCGACCGTAGGATTGGCTTCAATTTTGGAGTGCATGTAAGAGACACCCCATAACATTTTCTCACCAACTCATCAAGAAATATGATGGCTCTAATGGAATTCATTGGATGCCTAGCTAGGTCGTCTAGGGTCAGGGCATAAGATTTGTAACAAGGAGAAGAATTTAGGGTGATCACCAAGGATTGAGATGAGTGCCTAGCCAATTGTGGAGAATGGAGTGAAAGTGAATTTGATTTTAGGATTTTCACTCTATTAGGGAGTCCTATTGCAACTTCACTAGCCCTAGAGAGGTAGCTACAATGTCACAACAAGGAATTTATACTTCGCTTTGCAAAGTTTATGAAGTTTCAAGGTGAAAGGTATCAACCCACCCCTAAGAATAATTTGATATTATTCCCAAGATGAGTAACGTATGCAACGATCCAAGATTACAAGTGTTCATGAATTTCACATCAACAATTACGACACAAACATAATCAAAGCATATTGTTCCATACATTAGACATAAAACATGAAAAATTTCACATAAGAGAGCACTTACATGCCAAAAAGATTATATCCATCCATTAGATTTGCAACAATGAAGCTCCAAGATAAGATAACAATTATTCAAATATCAAAATGCATCAATAAACCTCCATTTCATCCATCAATAGCAGGTCTGAGTTCTTTTCTCCAAAGAGATACAAATCCAAGTGATGATTAGAGGCGAAATACTCCTCTCTCATATTTATAGACTCCTCTAAGGAGTTCAAATGGCTAAGTTCAGCCCAATAAGGCCCATACAATAAAAATAATGTGAAAAACAATGTCCTTTTGATGAAGCTCCATAATATGAAAAATAAGCCTCTCAAGAGGGTCGAAATGATAGACAAGTAGCTAGGATGGTTATTGAAATGCCAAATGAAGTCCAATATGTGACAAAATGAATAGAAGGGCTCCAAAAATATTGATGAGAGGGGCGGCCCCTTGATCTCCAAGCAAATGTCATGTGGTGCCCCTAAGTGGCCGTGGGGGCACAAAATCATCCTCATGAGTCTCCAACTGAATAGAACAAGCATGTATCCCATTTGCAGGGGATGGAACAATGATGCAAGCCATCCCTTTGTCTCCCATGGTGAGACACAACCCCATATGGGCCTTGGATGAACTGCCAAGTGTGTGGTGTAGGAGTGTAGCCGACTAGGCAAGGTGGTCCATATGCATCATCATCATCAAATAAGTGGGACATGAGCAAGCAAGGAATGGTGTTGAAGAATCCCATGGCATGGTTATCTTGTCTCTGGTATAGTGGAGGCCCGTGGCTCTCAACCCACACCCTATAAATGCCAGTATGACCCTTTGAAGGGCTTGGACCCCGTATAGGGAGACCAAACCCCAAGATGAATACATGCTTGCAATCCTGCATAAGATCCAATGTGTCTTCTCACCTTAAAGTACAACAAATCATTAGTGTAATTGAGCGAATGAGCTTACAAGTTATGAAATCAAGTGGGCACTTCATAGTGGCATGCCCTTCCATAATGGGATTTAAAGTGTACAAGTGTCCCTAAGTTCAAGAAGGAGGTTAATAAAGGACACTATTAGGTGGTTTCAACCTATAAGGGAGGGGCAGGTCCATGGAACATCTATCATATGGCTAGCATCATGTGATATAATGATGCAAAAAAGTGGGGCATTAGGGGAAGGCTTCAAGCCAAATGCCACAGTACAAGGGCAACTATGATGGGGGAAGCCCATACTTGGGTGTATAGAGGTAGGATGAAGTAATCATGGTACATGATTTACCCTGGCCTTTGTTTTTCCACCCTTCTGCATATACCTTTTTTCTTTTTATTGACTTTTCTTTTATAACTGCTCAAGGCTCCAAGGGATGAGAGCATGATGTGAATGATATAATAATGAATATGCCCTTAAGGTTGGGTAGTTCATCACCCACTAGGGGTTGGGACAATCATGGGTTCCTTAATGATGCAAGGGGTCGATGTAGGGGCCCTAGGAACTAGGTTGATGGGCATAATGATAGAGGGTAGAGCTCATGTTGGCTTTTTCCCACATGCTAAAATTATATGTCCCGACCATAGTTTGCATTTTATAGTGCATTTCCTATTGAGAGTGGAAAAATTGTGCTTTTTTTTCTTTTTAGTTTCATCAACCTTCTAGACATCATTCTAGGCTTGACCCAAAGTGTGGACAAGTGGAGGGGGAGGCTAGCTCCTTATGGACCCAATAGACAAATGTTGACCCAAATAGGAAATATGTGGAAAGGGGTTATAATGAGTAAAGGGGACTGATGTATGTGATGTCAGGAAGTGGGACCACACAACCAAAATAAAGGTTTCCAATATAGTGTCACTCTTAAAGCTAGTGGCCAATATAGGAGATCCCATAGGACTAGGATACAAGGTTAACAACCAAGTTGGACAAGGGGACACGAGTATAGACCAAGCCCATTCTTTTCACCAAATACCCATAGTAATCCATACCAAGAAGTGTCCATAATAAGTAAGAAAAAATACCCAACTACATAATGAAATCCATACCTTTGAGGTTGGAAGACCCACCTTCAAACATATGATCATGAAAAATGGGCAAAGGTGCATAATGGTTGGATCAAGTGGAAGAGATGGTGGCACATCAAGCTATCTGGGGGTTGCAAGGGGAAATTTGCTACCGGCTAAAGACAATATAGGAGAAAAAGGCAGAACTTGATAAGTTTTTTTACTCAATCATGAAAAATAAACATATAAATCATTAATTATCTTATTTTTCTCTAAGAATGATTAATTAGTCACTAATTAATAATTATTCTTTGTTAAATTTGACTAAATCCCTTAGGAATAATTAAATAAATACTTATTTATTTATTATTCCTTAACTAATTCCTTGAGATGATAAATAAATCATTTATTTATTTATTATTTCTAAATAAAAGTTTAAATACTTTTTCCCTCCTAACCAAATATAATAAAATATTCCAAGAATGGGATCAATAATATTTTATTATTGCTCATTATTCGAGGATAACTCAATATTTTGTTATAAATAGAAGGGTTTTCCATTCATTATTCACTTTTGATTATTTTCATTGTTACACTCACTGTTGTAACTCTGATTATTTTCATTGTCGCACACCATATTTTTGTTGGGTTTACACATTATAGAGGAGAGAGACTCTACACAAGCTGAAGACGTTTGAGGATAGCCAAGAACCCATCCCATAGAGGGGGACTGGTAACATTTATTTGTTCCCTTCACAGGTGTTATAATAAAACAATTCTTTGTATATCTGGTTTATAACAACATATTTTTAACTATGATTGTAGCACAGATCCAGACTTTGGCAGGTTTTATTTCTATCAGTTGCTGCAAATCTACAATGTTTAGCAGCCATTTATATTGTTAAGATTATTTGTCATCAACAATGTTAAGTGGGTTCTTTTCGTACATCTTTGAGAAGAAAACACTACAACAAAATTGGCGACTTCACTGGGTTTTATACTTTAGATCCAGAAACCTGGGTGACCTTCAGTTTTCAGCTTAGAGTTTCTTCTTTTTTCAAAATGTTTCCTAGTTTTTTAACCCTAGATTTGTTAAATTTCTGACTTTCGCAAGCTTTTTGGTCGTTTCTGCAGGTCACAGGAACCAGCCGCGACAAAGGCGACACTTTTTTCCCGAGATTTTCCGATTAGGATCCACGGAGTAGAAATCACACTTTTTGGCCCAAAAAGTGTGATCTGGAGGCCAGAGCGCACTTATCAGCCCAAAAAGTGTGATCCCTACTGGAAAACAGGTCAATACCTGCGATTTCTGGGTTTTAGGGTTTTTCTCAGATCTATTTCTGGGTTTTGCAGAGAGTTGTCTGCTGGGTTGTCTAACCTCTATCTCATCCCACTTAGGCCTTGATCTACTCTGATTTACTCGTCGAAGTCGAATTTATCCCTCCTAGGGCTTCTAGTATGCTTTCACCTTTATAGGAGGAGTTTAGCTGAGTGAGAGTTAGAAATAATTAATTCCTAATTGTCTATGGTTGTAGTTCTCCATTTGAGGAGTTTGTTCCTACATAATAGGAATTAGCTAGAATATAGTTTCTCCTAGTTTAGTGTGTGGTTGAGAGAATCTCTCAACCACACTACTGTACGTCTAAGATAGAATTCCTATCTTGAGACTATTGCTTGTACAAATATGTGTGTAATTTCCTTGATGTAATAATATAGAATTTTTCTGTTGTGTGCTATTTTATCTTGGTATCAGAGCTTCAGAGCCCGTAAGGGCCTAGGCCTGGGCCCCTCCTGGGCTGAGGGAAAATAAAAAGTTTAGTATATGTTGTTTGTCCATCAATTTTTTTTTTTTTTTTTTTTGTGTGGTCTGTTCAAGTTCTTGAGCGGCTGTTTGAAATCGTGTTAAGCACGCTGTTGCCCTAGTCCGACGTATAAAGGACGTTGTAAACTCCGTTGCCATAGCCAATTTCGTTGTGTTGGCATAGGTATCCATTGCTCCAATCGTCATGCTTATTGTAGTGGCCTTGACAATGGATCTATGCAGGGGAAGCGTGGATGCTCTCTCACTATGTGTGGTAGCGCTGCAAGGAGTGTGGTTGGTGGTGCATTGTAAGAGAGTAAGATCCTTGCAGGTGCCTGGTGCCTTCAATTACTGCAGGTCGTGGTGTTGATACTAGTAGAACCTCCAAGATCGGCAACCTTGGTGTGTCTACCAATCAGAGAGTGAGATCCGAGCAGTGTGGCAGCAGATCGGTTAATTAGGGTAGCCGAGCCGACGAACTGCAGATCGTAGGCTGAGTGGATCACTCGTGGGGTGGTTCGATCTGTCAGTGGATTGGATGGAAGACTGCATATGGTGATCGGAAAGTCTGAGTGATTTTTTATTTATTTATCTTTTCCCCAAATAATTGACCATGGCAGATGGCAGGAGGAATAATTTCCATCAGCAGGAATGCAATTGCTGTCACAGAAACGCGAGTAGATCGAACCTGTGTTGATCGTCGAGTTGATCTCACTGTGTTTACCATGGAGGCATTGTCTCTTGTACGCGTGGACGAGGTCGCAACAAGGTGGATCTGTCAGGTTCTAATGGATTGAAGGTCGACACCCTCTTTGTTGGAGCACTTCACCGTGAAGGAGGAGGTGCAGTTTAACCGCTGCGTGGATATGCTGTCGATTGAGTGAGTTAATCTTCTTTAGTGGTGGAGTGATTTGATCTATCAAAAAAATCAGGTGTTGTTGAATTTGTGTTGTGGCAGATCGGTGGTAGCCTGCGGGCGTCTTTATAGAGCGAAGGAAAGAAGATCAACATATTGGCGGATTAAGTGAATCAGAAGAACCGAGATCTGTTGCTGGATTTGCGGCATCTTCAAAGCCAGAGATCTGCATGTATGCAGTCGTGCGTGGCTGCTAATAGATATTTTTTGCCTTGTTGGCGTTGAGCTGCTGGAATGAGAGATGCAGCCTGCGGAGAAGACCTCTATGTAGCACATAGTTGTATATTGAAGAGAAATGGTGGTTGTGGCGATTGATCCCTAAGATTTGTGATCAAATCTGCGGCTCTATCACTGTGCAGGTTGATCTTCAAGTGGATCATATTTTGTAGATGATTTTCATGGGCTGTGTGAGGGATCAGAGTGCGAGTGCGGGTTTTCTTTCATTTTTTCTTTGATGTGGCCCGAGTTTGCTGTTCCCCAAGGAGGTTTATGCAACAGAGGAGGTGGAGCAGCAGCAGTGGGGTTCTTTCTTCTTTGTCAGGCCTTTGAGAGGCGCGAGGAAAATGCGTTCTTTGATGAGAGTGATCAGCCATCCATAGGCGCACATTGCCAGAGCTGTCTTGCGGCTCTTGGAGTGGAGGTGGAGGCAAGCTCGGCTATTCTGTTCATAGAACAATCATCTGTGGCTTTGAAGAGGCGTGAAGCCTGTAATTGCGGCCAGATCTGAGCCAGTGTGCTGTGAGGAGGTGCGAGCAAAGAAACAGAGGACAAGGGTGTTTGGACAAGGGCATTTGGGCTGAAGGATGATATTATGCCAATCATGCACGATAACGATCATTATGAGCTCGTTAAAGATATTGGATCATAGGCGTTCTGTGATCTAATGCAGGATGTGATTCATGTTGAATTGAAATTGTGAGATGCGCTGGTGCAGAGTTTGGTGAAGTGTGGAGAGTGTTTCCACTGTCTTAGAAATCTTATATTGACTGTGCTGCTGTAGAGTGGCAGAATTCTTGAAGTTCTTGCTGGAGCCTGGGCGGAGGTGTATTCCAACAGTGATGCCATGATGACCAGTTGTGTTGCAGTTGTTGTTTGATTGGGGCCAATTTTCTGCTTGCTGTGGAGGACTGCATGTTGGTGTTGTGGAGCACTGCATGCTGGTTGACTAAGGTTGTTTGAAGTTTGTCCGAGGGCTGGAGAGCTCAACTGCATGTGGCGAGCGTGGACAGTCGTGGTTGTGAGTCTGCCTGAAATTCAAAGCGAACTAGGAACAGAGTTGTCAGATTCGTCGGATCAGTGCCAGTGAGGAGCAAAGATGTCTTTGCTGTGCCTTGTGAAGCATTCGAAGTAGCGCTCCAGTTCATCCCTCATATGGAGCTGCCACAGCGTGTAGATTTCCATATAAGTGAGCTGGGTGCACCAGAGCGATTTTATCCGTAAGCATTGTTGGGATACGGAGCACCGACTGGTGTGAGCCGAGGCTTATGGTTGTCAAGTGCCTTTGGAGAGATCAGTCCATAGGAGGAGTTGCAGATCCATCAAAGTGGAAAATTCGTTGAATTCAATTGAAGCCATGGAGAATTTGGTTCAGCTTTCAGAATCTCTGCAGTAGATCGTTGCCCTGCTGGAAGCAGAGGAGTTGTCAACGAAGAATTTTACTTTCGTCAACGTTGTGCCTATCGGCAATGTTGGTGCTGGAAATTCAGTTGTATTAAGCAGTCTGGTTAGTCATCCTGTGCTGCCTACAGGAGAAAATGGAGCTGCTCGATATATAGAGAAGTTGATGCTATTGTCGAAATGTATTTTTTTTTTTAATTCTCTGATGATGTTGCAATATATTGATTAACTGTCATGAAAATAAAACTAGTTGTAATTTAAGTGACATTAGTATGACCAACTATTGTCACAATGCTGAGTGTGTTGGAACTGGTTATTCCAACACTAAGCAAATTTGCAGGGAATGATGAACACATGACAATGAAAAACGACATCAATTGGAGCTACATCAGAGATTGGAGGATGATCGAGATCGTGTTGCAGATTGTTAGCAAGCATGAGGCAGTATGCTTGAGAACAATGACTAGCCTTGATACTGTGAGTAGGGGAAGTGGCATTATGTTGCGATGCCAGGAGAATTGGATACTCATGGAGGATTGGACCGTGGAGTCCTGGATTATTGTTCTTGAAGGGAAAATTGTGTTCTCTTCGTGTGGCTGTGAGTGCCTATGTTCTGGTTTCTTTATCAGTGGACCCATCACAGATGAGGTAAAGGAGCAACGATAACGTTTATGGTGGACAACAAAGTAGATGTTTGTTTAAGTTAGTGTGGTTTGTGGAATAGAATCCCTAACATGTTATAAGCAAGTCCAGTTGTTGTAATGGTCATTGTATGTACCCAGAAACTCCAAAATTTTGAATGAAATGTAAAAGGTATTTGAAAGTTCGTGGTGATCTTAAAACCACTTTGTAATGGATTGCCTTTTTGTCTGGTTGGTGGTGAGCCAAAAACCATCCATAGAGCCTTAGTGGCTACAGAATTTGCCCGAAGGTGGCACATTTAAGTTCCGGATTTTCCCGGTGGTGGTAGATTGGACTTGCCTGGAGGTGGCACATTTAAGTTTTGGATTTTCCCGGTGGTGGCAGATCGGACTTGCCCGGTGGTGGCAGAGCCTTAGCGGCTACAGGATTTTCCCGGTGGTGGCAGATCGGACTTTCCCGGTGGTGGCATATTGCCTGAGTGGCTAACGTGTACACGGGAGCTTTGTGCTTGTAGGAGCAGGTGGACTGCAGTAACACCTGGCTCATGGTCTCAGATATTGGTGTGTCTGAGCATAAGAGGGTTGGTGCACTTTTCTATCTGACAGTTGCGTCGAAAGGCGCAATCAGCGCAACTGTTTGCGATTGTTACATGAATATTTGGCTTAGAAAGGCACTGATCTCTCTTTGTTTTTGGAAGTTCTGCACATGAAATTCGCCTGATGGTGGTGGATTTGTAGGTACATATATGCAGTGATAATGGTCGACAGAATCACGTATGCAAAAGGACTAGCGGTTACAACAGTTGGTACCCATACATTCCGGTGGATGTTTGCTCTTTTATATGGACGTAGACATATTTTTTGTTGTTGTTGTTGTTATGTTTGACCACAACCAGACTTTGTGAATCACTAGCATGACAAGTAGTCATTAAGGGGGGGAGTTAGAAATAATTAATTCCTACTTGTCTATGGTTGTAATTCTCCATTTGAGGAGTTTGTTCCTACATAATAGGAATTAGCTAGAATATAGTTTCTCCTAGTTTAGTGTGTGGTTGAGAGAATCTCTCAACCACACTATTGTACGTCTAAGATAGAATTCCTATCTTGAGACTATTGCTTGTACAAATATGTGTGTAATTTCCTTGATGTAATAATATAGAATTTTTTTGCTGTGTGCTATTTTATCAGTGAGTAGTTTGAGTTTCTACAACGCTTTCAACCACATTTTTCAAATATGTATCCTTCTATTTCAGATCTGTAAATATAGGTTGCCACCATCCATAGTTTCACATTTAAACTTGTTTGGTCATTGACCTTAGGCTCCCATCGGTTGCCCTAGGTGTTTTGCCCATCTCCCTATCTTTTTGCAGTGATCTTCCCCTTTGGTTTTTTGATGTTGCTGCACCACTTTCCAGCAGCTTAGTGTCACACCGACATTTAGATCTCTTGACCATTTTAGTGTATTTTCAGTCGATTTAGCCACCAACCAACACAGTGTTTGCAAACCCAATTTGGGTGGGGTTTAGTTAATTATTTTGTTGTTTATTTTCTGTTGTTAATTTCAATTTATTTTCAACAAGATTTTTTCTTTTTTTACAAACACGATTTGGGCTTAATCAATAAATACACTTGCACACACAGGCACACCTTAAGTGAAGGGTGCTTGGTTTACACCGCTAAGCCAAGACTTAACATAATAAATTTATCCTCCCGCATCGAGACAAAGGCATATTTTTGATCTCCCTTTGCCATTTCCAGTCATGTGTGTCTTACCACCATTGCACCAGCAAGGCATTTGTCATGGAGACTATTAGGCCTTCACCCCCAGTTTTTGCTTGGGCGTATTAGCCCCCCCCATTGGGTTTGAGTTCATAGCCCTCCGAGTCCCCATACCGACTCTTTTATTGGTTCATCTGATTCCTCGTCTGAGTTCAAGCCTCCTTCACCACATATCGTCAACATGTCTGGACCCACAACTAGTATAGGATCCCAACCTAGTGTTGGCTCCGGTTCTATTCTGGTGGTCACATCAAGCGGAAAAGTCTTAGGAACCGTTCCGGAAGCCTCCATGCTCCCCTTTATCGCTGGGTTAAGCCTACTGAATTTTGACCAGTTGATAAACGACTCCATACACCATGATGCTGGTTGGCCTTCTATGTCGACTAAGCTTCCCTCAGACATCCTGAAGTTTGAGGGTAATGTTGGAGATAATCCTACCAACCATGTTCGATCCTTCCACATGTGGTGTTCGTCCAACTCCATAACCGATGACTCCATTCGTCTTTGGCTATTCTAACACACGCTTACTGGAGACGTTGCAAAATGGTATGTAGACCAGCCCGCCACATCTCTTTCTGTTTTCGTGATGCTTGCTAAAGTGTTATTCTCATATTTCCAGTTACCTCTCCGGTACGACACTGGTACGGAGCTATTGACCTCATTCCGTTAGTCCTCCGCCACTTGCCTTTCTGACCATGTTCAAGAGTGGTGTCGAAGGACGAGCACCTACCATGCCCCGCCCTTCGAAGACCGTGTCTACCTAGATTGGTTTCTTAGGAGCCTTTTATCACCCATTGAAAAGATGTTGCGTCCAATTTTCCTCAAGCCAAGGAAGAAGCTCTGCAAACCTCTTTGTGATATGACCTGATTTATACGCAATCCGGTTATGTCTATACCGTCATTCCATACCTCCCTTGTCCTAGAAGTGCCAATGCACCAGGGGCATCTCATGCCACCAACGGTATCATTGGAACCCTTTCACACCCTACACCATATACTTAACAAAGTTATGGCTATTCACGGGGGGAGACCCGTTCCTCTATGGCTATGCCCCTCCTATTAGCAACATGTTTTCAGGGCCCCAACCTGTCTACCAAACCGTTGCTCCTCCTTATGCATAGTTGAGCGCTCTAGCCCCTCAAGCATTAGTGCAACAACTTCCCATGCATCCTCAACCCCAACAGCCACCGCCCCCTTAAGGTAAAGTGTTTGCGCAACAGAGTGTGACCAATCCCCAAAATTCGAAGAAAAGGATCAAGGGGAAAGGTAACAAAGGTAACTAGGGTAATCAAGGTAATCAACCTAGTGAACCCCAGGGGAACCAACCTAACACTAACAACTAGCAACAGGGAAACCAACCCAAGCAGAACAAGGTTATTCGTACGAACAAGCCTTGTGCATGTTGTGGTGTACATGGCCATTATACACATGAGTGTCCTCTCTTACCCCAGATGCGCCAAATGTGGGAAGCTCAAGCAACTTCTAGAGGTCAACAATTGCCTCAGAATCCTGCGCCATCTCAACCGACAGTGCTCACAAATCCTTTCCCTCAACAAGGATTTGTTTCTACTCAACCTCAGCCAGGTCAAGCAGCCCATCCCCCCCAACCTTCTGGTCTTGGTGACTACCAGATCCTTATGATGAATTTTGATGAGGTTAACCCCTCCAATATCAACCTGCAAACTCGGTCGCGTCAATATGACAAGCCATCGACTTCGTCCGCCACTGAGTCCAAAACCAAAGCATATGTTGAGCCTCTTATGACACCAAATGGTCCATTATAGATCCCTCAACCTAAATTTGAGGCCATTCCCAAGATCCCAAAGGGACCATTACGTCGTAATGCGACTTCTAACCGAGCTGCCCATACATATAGTATAGTAGATGACTTGGCACAATCACCTGCTACCATGTCGACACTGGAAGTCCTCCAGTCATGCCCATCTCAAAAGAAAGCTCTACTAACTACCTTGGGTGCAGTAGATCCTTCTAACGATCATTTGATTGTCTTCCCGGTTGATACATCAGAACATCCCCCATTGCCTTCATCTATTGCTTTCCAGATACCAGTCCGAGTCCGTAATGCCATCATCTCCTGATGCATTATTGACGAAGGTGCATCCACCTGTGTGATGTCCATTGCTGTTTGGAAACAACTTAAGTCACCTGAGTTGTCCCCCTCCACCATCACTTTGCGTGCTTGGGATGGACACTCTTCCCAGCCCCTTGGCATGTACCGCAACTGTCCAGTGACCCTTGCGGGCAAGGCTATGTCAACATTGAATTCATCAATGCCCCTTTGGATTACAACATTCTCTTAGGTCATAGTTACACATATGCCATGTCAGTCGTCGTGTCTGCGGTGTTCCGGAAGATGTGCTTCCCCCATGAAGGGAAGATCGTTACCATCAATCAATTGACTTACTACAAGCCGTCATTCGTGACCTCCCCCAAGTCCATTATCTCGTCGGTGTCCGATAAACAACCTTCAACTCCTCTCACCAGTGTTTCACCTGGAGTCTATAAAGATTCCTCATTGTTGGGTGCTTTCCCTGGTCCTCCCCCTCCCATTTCAGAGCCTAACTCTATGAGTGTTTGCATGTTACAAGCGTCACGGGCTACCCTTAAGCAGTCTGGTACACCTGATCAACAACCAGCTCCTCAGCACCTTGCTGTTGCCCTCCCAGCTGAGCCCTCTAGATCCACCCCCCCAAGACCTCCTCTGTTTATGGGTGCCTCTCCTATGTTTCCACCAAGAACTGTTCCTCTAGGTCTCAACCATCCTGCAGGCCAGATACCTTTCTTATTTCCCCCTCCGAGAGTATTTTCTGTCCCTGTCATGGCTTTGCTACTCCTTCCTAACATGACTATGGGGATCTTAATATGGTACATCGATTCCCCTGCAAGCATTCCGCTTGGTCAGCTAAGACCTTATCATGCTTTGACCCCGGTTCACATAGGGTTCCTTTCACCTATGTTGGGCGAGAGTGAGCGAAATTCACATAGGGTTTGGGGAATATTCTTATCTTTTGGAGTCACTAGAAGTTTCCATCATGTATCAACTCATATGAGCTTGAAAATGGATGAGGAATGAGTTAAGCTGCATCCTATCCTCTCATCCCTTCCTCCATGGAACTAATCCTAAGTATGGAAGGCCATTCAATGCCACCATTAATGACAAAACCTCCTTCATCTTCCTATAAATTGACCACTCATCTAAGTGATTAGGGGTTGGATTATGTTGAATTGTAAGGAGATAATGCTGTTATGAGATTTGGCTTTGAAGCAGGTATTGTAATGCTACAAGTTTGTCATGCTTTTGATGTGATGTGGATGGGATCCAAGTTGGAGGAATGAATTTGAATTAGACACCAATGGTTGTAATTCCTTTTTCTATCTAATAAAGTGTTTGAACCTTTTTCCCATATGTTTGTATTGTTTCATAATGCTTATGTGTGTGAATTGTACATGATTCCTTTCACTTATATTCAATAGATTGTATGCTTTGATCAGTTTTTGTCTTCTGTTATGTATACAGGGTACTTCTCAAGCGGATTAAGTACGGGAAGGAGCGATGAAATTGATACAAGGAAGATGAGAGAAAAGCAGAACTACAGGTAGGCCTTCTATCTTCTCATCTTATCTATTGCTTATAGGAAAAGTCTAAAACACTTTAAACTGTTGTTCTAGATACAACTACTTATCTAGGGAATTAATATTTATTCACAAATGCTAAATTCTCCAAAACAGAGGTCCAGAACAACAGTGGGACCCGGGGATAGGCTATCTGAGTGGCTGACTTGTCTCATGAGGGTTCTGTTGATGACATTGGATGATTGTGTGTGATGTTCGATCGATTCCACTTCCTTAAGGTCACCTATGTTTACCCTGGTTGGCATGGTTACTTGGGTGGATGTGGGAGGAGGGTGTTACACAATTGATATTGAAAAGCCTTTAAAAAGCATAATTATTTAGATAGTTAAATCGTTCTTTGACTTGATGATATACTGGACTTAGGTGATGTCTACTAGTTTGGGTGGAATCTGTTAAAAAGCAGTGTTATGAAACCGTGAATAATTTCGACTCATGGAATGTGTAGTTGTGCAATTATCAAAATCGCTGCAAAAACTTATAGAAGAGGAAGAGACCGATAATCACAAATTGGATTGTGTGAATAAAGCAGAGAAGAAGAAAAACAATGAGCACTTTAAATGCAATTTCCATGGCAGGTGGATTAGTTGCAACTTAAATTGGTGCAAATGTTGGTATTGTTGCATGCAATATATTTGTTCAAATCCAGAGAACATTGAATGAGTGTCAAAGGCCAACATGCAACAAATTTATTTGTGTGATTTAAATGATAAATTTGTTGATTCACTAGGCCTCATTTGAGAGAGAATTTTCATAAATTATAATGCTAAAATCAATAAATATTACATGGAACTCTAAATCTCACAGTTGTTTCTCTTATCTATTTATACTTGGAATCTTTATTCCAATATGAGTAGCTACAGAAGCTTAAACTATTGTAGTTTTTAGTGAATTTTGGTGCAATATCTTTTTGCTTAAATTGACACATTTACTAAGCTGCATATGCAACTTAATGTAGTTATCGTGCTATGATTACATTTGAAAGATGGTTTTTATTTGCAATTTCTTTTGTCATATGTGACTAGAATGTTATTTGTTATTTATGACATACTAGAACATGCTTTCAATGGCCAAGAAACAATATGATAGAAAACCACATTAGTCACCTTTGATCTTTGTTATTTGCACAACACACACACACACACACTCCACTAGCAGTGAATCCAATGTTACTTAATAGTCTATTTAAAATGCTCATTTAGTGGGAAAGAAAATGTAATGAAGGCCTTTGGAAAATGATTGATTGTAATTGTTGTAATCCATGTAATTTCAGAATTTATGACACCCCTTTTGTGTAATATCAATGTGCAAGGTTGTGATAACACGATATTAGTATTACCAAAACTTTATCATGCGCTATTGGGATGCATTATGAATTCATGAATTTTATTATGTTTTATAGCCATACCTTTTATTGATTTTCAATTTGTGACACAAATGTTCATTGTAATTGCAAGATTTGCTCAATTTTCCTTTTGGAACTCATAATGACAAAGCAATAATTGATTGCATGTATACATACACAAATATATTCATGTTAAATACCCCTATATGCAATTCCAGTTCATGCATATTCAAGCTTCTATGCTCAAGAAGACTTGGTTATATATTTTCTTGCTTGCATATTATCCATCTTAGGAGGAATTAGTCTTGAGATTTTTTGTTGTTGTTGAATATTCTCCATGTTACAAGTTGGTCATAAGACCTATCTTTTAAGTTGAATATTCAACACCTAGGGGGGATTTGGGAAACTGGTTACCCTTGGTTCAATGTCGTTTGAACTCAATTTGATAAGTTTAGATGAACCCCTTTTCTAACTGCATATTTTCTATTTTGCATTAAGTATTTGTGTTACTTTGTGTCGACATCAACAACTATCTTCAAAATTTTACATGAAAAAACACTCCTTTATCTTCATGTAATATATTTGGCTTATTGAATTTAGGTAGCGGTTCAATACTAGTTGAATCTATATGCATAAGTTTTGAACTTGAACGTATTCTCTCGAATTTGTGTGACAATTATATTTGGTTATGTAATTTGTTTTTTGTCATCAAAATTTGCATTAGTAACTCATTTTGATTATCTCTATAGAACTATTGCTCCCCAAAAAACTTGTTATATTTCTATTGATTTTTTTGTTTTTGTTTTTTGTTTTTTTTCCTTCGTTTGCTAGCATTTCTTTCATTTGCAAAAATCGCTTATTATCTAAAAAATAGGTGCTCAAACAACACATAGGCCACAAAATAGCACAAAGGGTCACAAATAGTCAAGTAGTTAATGGCAAGTTTTGAAAGATATTCATAAAGTTCAAAATATTATCACTAATGAAAAATATGGCAAAAAGCGGAGTACTTGAAATCTTGGTGGTGAACTTCGAAACCTCATGGTTTTTGCTAGAATCTTGTTTGCAGTTTTGTGCTCTATTTCTTTTAGTGAAATATGCCAATGAAGCATTAGAAATATACAAACAAAAAAATTGATCTTCTTGGAAATTCCATTTTGTGTTTTTTCCAAGAATGTATAGGCCCTGATAGTACTTTGGTTCAAGGTTAATTCAATAATATATCCTTGGAATCTCGAAAACATATTTTTTAAAATCTCAAGTTTCTTTCTAAGATTTATTGTGATAATCTTGGGAGATATTTTCTTGGTAAAAGACACCAAAAAAGCATTAGATACATAAAATTGATTTAAAAAAAAGAAAGAAAAAAAATAGTCTTCCTTGCAACTCTATTGTCCTTGTTCAAGGATGTGGATACTATAGTAGCATATATGTGCATAGCTTCATGGTTATAGTATGTATTTTTGGCTCTTGTCCAGTTAACATAATTATCAAAATATAAAAACATATATACATCTTCTCAAATAGCTCAAGCCCTTATGCATATGAATTACAGGCTCATAAGAATCCACTTGTTCATTATAGTATGGCTTGAATTTCTCTTGTTGCTTTGGTTATTATTGTTTTCTACTTATTGATCGATTGCAAACTATGCAATCTTCAAAGTTCCTTATGATCATTTGCTCTTCTTTTTTGTCACAGTGCTAGGTACTCATTTTTGAAATATTGCCAAACAAAAACTAAGAAAAAAAGTCAGTCACAAAGACAACAAAGACTACATAATATATAGGACATCTAAAAATGTTATACTATGATACCTGGTAATTGAATATTCAATGTGATCCATGCTATTAACACTATAAATCATTGCCACATTTGGACAATTTGACATATTGTCTCAATAGACATCATGGCACTGAAAAATATTTTTGCATCGAATGGATCAAAATTACAAGAAACTGATCACAAGTTATCTAGATTTAGTTTACATGGATTAGAGCATTTCTTCTATTATCCCAGTGACCATGTATTTGACTCATTTGTTGTTGTTCTTCACTTTTGCTATACTTTAGCTGAAACACGTCATGGAATTATAACCCACTTCCGACATTGCCTATCTCATGGACATGATGTTGCTTTGCATTCATTGCATACAAAATTGACTCCTAAATATCTTCAAGATATTCACCATGTTAATGATCTTGAAATGTACTTGCAAGGATTGTCTACACCTTCTTCTATTTGTTCTCCATCTACAATTAGCTTATGGGGGGATGCATTTTGTATCAAATGGTTCTCCAAATGGTTGTCAGTTCCAGTCAATGTTTGGCTATTTATAAATGGCCAAGCATATCTACGTTTCAATCTAGACATTGATTGATATAGATATAATATTTTGCTACATAACCAAAACCTCACATGAGGACATTTTGAACTACTCTTGCTACATAGCACAATAGATATTGTAGCTCCAATAGATAAAGCAATTAGCTCATGCATTTGTCCATACCAATTGCCACTTAGACACTTTGACATATCGTCAATTGAGCAAATCTTATTTGACCAAGGCTTCTTGATCTATTGACAAATTTTCAATGACTGGCATGACTCTTTGTTTGAATATTTTTTGCACTTGCCCCATGGTTTGATATGTCTAATATGAGAAAAACAATTGAACAAACTTTTTACAATTGTTTCATTGGTAATGACAGTATTACTAACAATTGCTTAAAAGAACACATGAATGCTAGAAACATTGACCAAGAGAAATGCATCAATGATTGGAAAGCTTATATTATAAACTTATCGATGCCATATGCATATGGACATATAGAAGGAAAAGGTTTTGCAATCTTGATGTTAACATATATATATATATATATGGAATACATAAACGAAAGATATTTCCTTGAGGTTCTATTCATCAAACACTTGTTCCAAAGTCTTATACCTTTTGCATTTACCAATATCCACATCACATGCACATTTCCATGCACTTATGCAAATTTAGAATGTTGAAAATATTAACCACAATGATAACATACCATAATTTCTCCAAAGAATCTTAGAAAGATAAACTTGCAACTCAATTTCTAGTGTACCTTGTAGAGATGTTGTTAGCAAAGGGTATATTTTACTACATCTTGTACTCAACTAAACCATTTGCCAATTGACAAAAAATTTGTTGTTGTTGTTGAAGTATTGAAGGATTTCACATCATCAAATCAGGACAATAATCCTTTTTCAATGAAGAGACAAAATAACAAACAAGTCTCTATCTCTTTTTCCAATGGATATAGTAAGCAATACACACATTTACATTAGTTAAAACGTGCAATTTGAACACAAGGTGCTCTAATACAAGAGGCATAAAAGCAACATGTAAAGTAAAATAAAGCAATCAAGGCATATTTGCAATCAATCCAAGAGACGCCTACATATGCATGTTGCATTTGTGATAGATTGTAATTTGAAAAGGACATGCGACCCATTGACAAACTCACATTATCGACTATTTGCTATATGATCCCTGCATCAAACTTCAAAGCTATCAAACTCAATGAATAAATATGCAAATATTGTAATAATGCAATACTCAATGAAAAAATGCCTTCATTTGCATCACCTCTTCATATTCCACGGAATGAAAAATTGATCTCCATTACACAATGGACACATTTGGAAGAGAGATTAGTGGCACCAAGAATGGATTTTGCACAAATAAGACAACTTGGTTATAAAAGGTCACAAATTGGATTAACAAGAACAATCATAAATGTTCCTTCTAGTCTATATAGAATTCAAACAACACTACCTAGAGATATTGATGACAACATGACAGTGGCAATTATGCTAAAAAGAAAAATGGAATACAAGAATGCTTATTTTTCTGGAAATATTCGACCCAAAAAAGTGATGTATACATTACATGACTTGTGCAACACATCTATATACAAGAGTGAACAAATAGTAATCAACGATGAATGGAAAAAACATTTTGATCAAAGTAAGCAAAATCATCAGAATAATAGTCCAAAAATGAAGGAACTAGACTCACCAAATGCAAATAGTGATCTAGAGCTAGAAACTAAAACACTTGTACATGGTTATTCAGAGGCCCACCTCATCCATGATCTTGATACAAGAATAATACAGATTGCACCTTTTGAAGGGTTTCGTCCCCTAGGAATTTTTCAAGACAAATTTTCTGAAGAACTGAACTTCCTGACATTGTTCTTTGGATCAAATCACCCTACTGATGTTATCAATCACTTTTCCTATCAAAAAATTGCATAATGGGAATTGTTGCACATGTTTGGTGACTTTTCAACACATATTAAAAACATATTTTTTAAAGCAATCCGCATATTGATAAACCAGGTCTCTAACTCATCCTGGATTTCTATTCATAAAGGAGAACTGAAAGGACAAAAACTAGTTGCTAAAGATGTCAAAAATCAAAGCAATCTTCAAAAATTATTAAAATCACCAATTGCATATCAATGTTTAAGGAGAATTATCACATCCCCTAACTATTTTGAATATTTATGAAAATATATATTTGCAATGATATGAAAACTTGGACCACCGACTTTATTTGTCACATTCACTATTGTTGAGCATCTTTGGGATCCATTGATAAATGCACTAAAAATATAAAGAACTCACTCTATAACAAATTAGAAAAACAACTTTGATGATGAATGCATTGACACATTGATCAAATGGCAAGAAATGATTGTACTCGATATTATAGACATAGGATCTCGTCATTATGTTCCTTGATAGCAAAAAACAATGAATTATTTGGTAAAGTGCAAAATTATTTTTTTTATCACAGAGTTCCAAAGTAGAGGAACAAAGCATGACCATGGATTAATTTGGATTCAAGGTGCGCCAATATATCAACATTCCCCTAATTTTGATGTCATAACTTTCATTGATTATTATTTGACTTCTAATTCAACAATCTTGTCAAATCAAATGATTTAATTTCAAATTCATCACCACAGAAATATACAAATTCTACTTGTAGATTTGGTTTCCCTATCCCACCAATTGATGAAACTTGTATCTTACACCCTTTGTACAATGAAAACAATGATATCCAATTAATGCAAAAGAAACTTTCATTTCTTCTACAGAACAAATCCTATTAAAAAAACATAACATTTGACATGTTTTTAGTCGATCTTGGAATTACAAAACAAGAATACATCATGCTCCTACAATTTTGTATTACTTGACCATTTGTACTACTCAAAGGAAATCATTGCAATGTGTGGATAAATGCATTTGCAAAAAAAATCCCTTCGTTTTGGAAAGCAAACACAGATGCTCAATTTATTTTAGATGCTTATGTTGCAGCAATATATTGCAACTCTTATATGACAAAAATGGATCACTCCATGACAACTGCCTTCAAACAAATTCGAGAAAATTGCATATCTTGTGGAGACAAAAAAATTGAAACTATTTGTAAACTTGGAAACACATTGCTAAATATGCAACAAATGTCAAGTCGACAAGCAGTCCACATTGCTCTATCATTGCCTTTGTATTCATCCTCTAGAAAAACAAATTTCATTAACACTGCAAAACAAAAACAAACATATGTTATAAAAAGACATATTTTGTTACAACAAGAACCCGATAACTCTGAAGATATTGTTTGCATGATAAATATTGATAGATATGTTGCATGACCTGCTTCCCTTGAACAAGTTTTCTTGGAAGAATATGTTTCCTCCTATTCAATCACAAAAAAAAGGTCCATGTGTCATAAGATTCATTTGATACAATGCACACATGGACCCAAAAAACCATTATAGAGAAAAAATGATGCTCTACATCCCATACAAAGAGTCTGAATACACATTAAAGAAAAATTACGAGACATGGGCTAAAGCATATTTTTCGCATAAACACATTGTTGATGTCACTGAAAAACAATTTTCTCATTTAATCACACCATGGGGTGATATTGAAACTGCTTCTACTACAATTGCATCCCAAAATGACGAAATATTTATGCTTCACCTCCCATTGGAAGATGACAATAAGACTTGTTCTAATGAAAAATATGACATTCAACATGACCTGCAGGAGAAAATGCAATTTAGAAACACTCAAACTAAATATACAAAAAACAATGAATTCATTAAGCATCCCTTTGTTTTGGACACATTGACATATCATGAAATTATGAGACAATTAAATCAAGAGCAAAAAACAATAATCAAACAAATAAATCTATGGAAAAAAAAACAATCTAGGTAACTGCTTCTATTTGTTCATCACTGGAGGTACAGGCACATGAAAGACATTCATTGCACAAGCACTTTACCATGCATTAGTGCGTCTTTATAACAAAAACTTACAAGGTGACCCCTTGAAAAAAAGGTGTAATACTTGTATTTACTAGAAAAGTTTCATATATTGCACATGGTATCACAGTCCATTCAACTTTGCATTTTCCACTTTCACCATGTCACATGGTTCCATTGCTTCTAACATGCTTGATATATTGAGCAAAGAATATGAACAACTTAATTTTTTTGATAGACGAAGCTTCATTAATTGGCTCTCAATTGCTATATAACATTGATAAGTGACTTCGTGAAATCATGCATACTCCAACTTCCCCATTTGGAAATATCGACATGATATTTTTTAGTGACCTATGTCAAGCACAACTTGTACGTGATTGTTGGATATTTGAGAAACCATGTCTTAAAGGAACTATTGTTCCTTGCAACTTTTGGAAAGACAACGTGAAAATTGATGAACTAAAACAAGTAATGTGACAAGATAGTAAAGAGTTTGTATCCATCTTAAACAGAATTAGGACATCTTCACATACTAATGATGGTCTTGCATTCTTGAACAAATATTGTTATAGATGTGCACCAAATGATCCAACCTTTCCATACCTCTTCTACTTAAACAAGAATGTACATGAACTTAATTAAAGAATGTTGTCTCTCATCGACACATAAGCAATGATATTAAAGGCATATGATAGAACACTTGAATCAACAAATACAAATCATAATAAATACATAAAAATGCAGTTGCCATCTACCATTGTACTTAAACAAAATATTCTTATTGAACTAATTGGTGGAAATTATGATATTCAGGATGGCTTGGTTAATGGTGTTGAAGGAATTTTTAGAACATCTACAACATTTGAAAATGGTGCAAATTGGATTGAATTTGCTGATTCTACTGTTGGCACTATTCAACGGAAAAAAATGACACAACTGTTCAAAGATGGAATAATGCTTACCTGGACACCTATTAGTAGAGTTTGTAGGAATAACAAATCAAACAACAAAACTAGTTTTAGAAAAGAACAATTCTTCTTCAACTGACTTGTGCATGAACTATACATCAATCACAAGGGATGACAATTGACAAATTGGATTTTGACCCAAAAGGAGTGAGGCAACATGGAATAGTGTATACTGCACTTTCTCGTGTCAAAGATATTAAATCATTGTATTTGCTAAACAAATTGGAACATAGAAACTTTTCCCTCAATGACAAAGTTGTTGTTGACCTACATAGACTTAGAGAAAATGCCTCTTATCAGCTTGAATATAGCATATATCAAAGTAAAATAAATGATGACTTGACAATATGTTCATTGAACACACGTAGTTTCTCCTTGCATTTTGAGGATATCATTGTTGACTATGATCTAATGAGTGTTAACATTCTTTGTTTCCAAGAAACAAAAACAAAATCACCTCCATCAAATCCATTTTTTTCAAACAAATATCACTACATACATCTATTCCACTTACATGGAATTCTCACATACTACACAAAAAATATTGTAGTTGACAATCATTTCACTTATATAGGAAGCCAAATTGAATCGACAATTGCAACATTCCATGTTGAAAAAAAACCATTACACTTGCAAATGTATACATTGCACCAAATACAAGCATTGAAGAAATAATTAATTTCATCAAGTTCATTTTAGAGCACACATGCCAACTACCCAATTGTGCTTGTTGGTGATTTCAATTTGGACATGTTGCAAAATAGCCATCAACAAAGAAAACTACTTTTATTTATGCAAAGTAATGGCTTCAATTTCCATACAAAAAAATAACGATTGACTGTGGCTCAATGGTAGACCACTTTTGGACAAACCTCTCAGTGAGTATTGTTTATTTCCATGTCTTCAATGCTTATTGGACATACCATCATACAAATTTTCTTACCATACTTTTGTTGTCGGCTTCAGCCATTTTGCCAATGTTCATGTCCTACAATTTCATTGTCCACTTTTGACAATGCTTGTCACATTTGCAAATGTATGCCTTAAACATATGATTTGATTTGCAAGTATTGAAAAACAAAGAAGTTGCACACAAAAACAAATAAGGAAACAACAAAAAATACAAATATCAAGTTCCTTTAAGTCTTTGAACCATCAACATAAATATGTTCAGTGTGTTTTCCATAATTGTAATTTTTTATGTCATAGCTACCATGGAATTTAGGCATTTTTGGAGTTCAATTTGTGACATTTTGTTCTATATACTGAATATCATTATTTGCTTTGGTTTCTAGTTCATGTTTCATTGTCTCTTGTCTAACAGCCTTTGGAAAAAAGAAAATAAAAAACATGTTTTTGTAGGCAATATGATTCTTAATAACACATTGCAAAAATGAACTATATGTGTAATTGTCAATGAAATCTATAAAACATTTTTTTTATTGTAACTTATGCACAATTACTACATAGGAACCAACAATGACTAATAGTAGTATAGGAATAGAATTCATAAACCCAACAAAAAAAAATTGGCTAGTGTACATACAAAGCCATGGTCATTTTACTTTTTGTTAATTCTCTTTGTTCAGTTGGCCATTTTTTCTACATATCCATTTGTTTCCCTTACATTCTATTTTCACAAGTGTATATATATATATATATATATATATATATATATATATATCATGTAGAGCATACATTGTTTTAAAGGATCTCTATACACTTGTTTCATATTTAACCACTTGGATTTCCGTTTTCTAGTAGTAATTGTCATTTGCAACAACATCATGGAAACAAGTAGCTCCAACAAACAAGCATTCGAAAAAGAAATAGTGGAAGATGATAATCCAAAGAGGTTAGATTTATGTTATGATGGATATTTGTATAGTCAAATGATATATTTGCATTAAATCAATGGCAATGTTTTTTAAAGCATATTGTTCTAAATTTGCATATACACAGACAAAAAACAATGCAACCAACACCCTTCTCAATCATTGAAATATGCTCAGGAGCATATGCAAAGATTTTTGAAGGTGATATCTTTGTTATTTATGGGCCAACACAAACTAAAAGCCCCAAATCACCTGCAAAGGCATGTTTGTTCCATGCTGATTTGGTTGATAACCACGACCAATTGACTAACACAGTGAACATGAGCAACAATGTTATAGAGTGTTTCCAAGACATGTTTACTATTGGAAATAGTGTTCAAATTACAAAATTTGCAACAAGAAACAAGGGAATTTATGAATGAGGAGATGCAAAATGTTATATAGTATTACAGTACAAAACCATAGTTGAATCAATTTCACAAGTTTGCAAAAAACGTAGACTAGCTCCAGATACAACAATACACAACCTTCTTGTTTCAAGTGATACATATGCAGTTGGATCAATAGGAGCAGTAGTAATAGGTTATTAGCAAAATAACAAGCAACTTGAACACAACATCAAAGATGGTGAAGTTGCAGATGACAATGCAATTGTAAGTTTGCTGCTACAATAACCATACTTTCATTTTCACCAAAAGCTAATAGTTTCTTTCAAGTTGCATTCTTGTATCTTTGTGTTCCATTATTATCAAACTAGCAATTATCTCATCATTTCTTGTGCAAATTTCTTAGTAAAAAATATGTTATCCAATTCAATGCAGCTTCTATTGAATGATAGACATAGAGACCACTTTTTCAAAATACAACATGAATTGGCATCAAAGACGACTTCACTCTATTTGTTCAAAAACATTGTTAGAAATGATGTGAAAGGAAGTCAACAGTTGCGCTTTGGATCAACAACTTTGTTGATCCATTGAATGATGAATTTGAAAGAATGCATCTATTATCTTTCGTCAAGTCAAGAACATAGGTATCTTTCTTGATACATTCTTTGTTCAAGTAACAATAGTTTTATTTTGATGTACAAAATCTTGCATTTTGGCAAAACATATTTCTCTCCTCATTTTTAGCGAATTTGCAGTAAATGCAAACAACTCATTCATCCAAACACAAATAAATGCACGGCCTGTAAAGATAGCACAACATTTAATTATGAGCACAATGTTGAATGCACACTGGAAACAAATGGCTGCAAAATTGATTGTATGTTGCAAATGTCGCAGCTAAAAGAATATTTCCTAGTGATTGCTGAGACAAGCTTCCAACAATACATGCAAAATATATCATCTACAGTTTTCAATCTATGAAAGCTTTATATTTGAGGTCTTTTCACTTTAATAGTTAACAACATTATTGTTGAGATAAAAGAGATGTGACGAGCAAAAAAAATGTTTCCTTTGTGCATCGAGTTTATACATTTTGAGAGTTAATATATTCTTCCTCTTTCCGTTTTTACCTCTTACATTTCACCAACTCATAATTCTCAAATCCTTGCACCAACACTAATGTCTAGTTTTGCTTTTATTGCAGGTTCCAGAGTTGAAAAATACAAAAAAATCTTGTTCACTGTCTTGTTGGTATTTGATACGATATCTGAATTGAGATTTTTTTTTTGATAGTTAGTCCTTGCTCTCTTTTTCCTAGATTTTTTGAATCAAACATATTTTCTTCCTACAAATGAAAACAGAGACTCAGATGCACATTATGCAGTATAATAATTCCGTTACATCAAATTTTTGTTAGGTCCCTACAATACTAGTGATTACCCCATTTCTATTGTAGTTGTATCCCTTATTAATATTGTTGTGCCTCTATTGTCCCCATATTGTTATTATTGTGCCCCATAGAATCCATCTATTGTTAATTTTGTGCCTTTATATTATTATTGTTAGGTCGGCTGGGTTATATTGTGACTCCTTAGACTCCTATATATAGAAAGGAGGTTTTGTCATTTGAATCATCAAGGAATCATTCATTTGTGTAATGTAAAGGATGTTGCCCCCTCGAAGAGGTGGAATTCTAAGGCGTTGATATATCTTTTCTATATTTTTGTGAGCTGGTTTCATAACAATTTTTTTCCATACTATGGCATTGTTTTGTTAATAAAATGATAATATCTCAGTTCCACAGTAACATAACGTAACTCCAAAATACTTATTATACCATATTATACATATGTCCATGTTTTGCTCTCGACTGTTGGAATGTTAACTTGGATTCTCATTTATTGTGAATTATGGAATTGTGTTGTGTTAAGGAAACAAAAAAGAAAGAATGAAAGAAAATAGTTGCATGTGTCTCAATTACTTAATTTCTGTATATGTTTAATGGAATGTTTTGTGTCAAAAGAAGTCTCTATAGGAGCATTGAGACATATGTGTTCTCTTTTTTTTTTGCATAAATCAAATTTTCCGGAAAAAATATTTTCCTATTTGCACAAGTGCTTTTTCATGTTGTATGCTTTTGTTCATTGACTTTCTTGTACAAAAGTTTTCCTTTTCTAAGCTATATAACGTTCGATTGCAATTATATATAATTGCAAATTTATGATCTAATGAATTAACAAAACTTGCATCTCATTTATGTTTTCTATTTTTTTTTGTTTCCTCTTATAATGCATATCAACTTGCAAAAAAATGATAATTTAGCTATAATCTAAGCAAACTGTGGTTCTTCTAATGCTAAGTGCTTCAACTATGGTACCGAATAATTTATTAACTATTTTTCCCCAGCCATGAATGGTAACGAACATGCATAGTTTTTGCAACCACTTGTTCTTTCTTTGCAAGCTATTTTGATTCTTATTAATCATAACATATGTTAATAGTTTTGAATATTTGGCGTGTGATAATAAATCTTTAATGAATGGTGTAGGATATATGTATTATTTGCAATTAATTATCCATTTTTTATAAGACAATGCCATAGCTATGAATAATAAATATGTTAGTTTTTTTTTGTTTTTTGTTTTTTGTTTTGTTTTGTTTTGTTTTTGTTTTGTTTTGTTTTTGTTTTTGTTTTGTTTTGTTTTTTGTTTTTTGTTTGTTTGTTTGTTTGTTTGTTTGTTTTTTTTTTGTTTTTTAACTTTGACCTATTATGATAATTTTTTCATAAACCTATATAATCACTTTTACTTAGACATTATGACAAAATTTACTCTCTCACTAGGATAACATTTTCCCTAACAACATCCTCTTAGGTATTTCGCGTATTTATTATTTAACATATGCAATTTACTATTCCATATATATTATAAAAAAAAGGATTCAGAAATTTGTAAGATAATCTTTGAATCATTGGTGACATGGATGCTTATTTTTGATCTCTCATGTCACTTTAGGCTCTATGCTTTGGCTGTAACAATATCCAATCAATATCATTGATACTAATATGATTAAATTTATATCTTTGGACTGACTTACTTCAGAAATATCGTAAACCTCTTGAATCATTAAGCCAAGTGCTTTTATCCCTTCAACTATTAAGCATAGTTGAACTATGTTGTTGGTACCATCCTATGACCTCCTGCTTCCTCCTAAAACATATCATTTGCCTACTTCTTTCCATCATATATCTCTTATAACCCTTGGAAATTGATTAGTTAATAGTCCTATAGTTATTAAAATGCATTGAAATTGATTTAGGAGTTTTATGTTAAAGAATTAGGGATTTTTGGTAAAATGGCTACAGGAAGTTCCAACATCCTGTAATTGGTTCATTGTTTGACATGTGGCATGACAGCTGGGCTAGAACGAAGGGTAGGGATGAAAAGTAGAATGTCCAAGCATGGACGAATACCTATCCTATAGCAGAATCGACCCTCCTACATGCGCGGTCAACAATGGTCAAAGAATAGCATGTTGGCGACAAAGGCAGCAACAACAAAGCATTCTAAATTGATTTAGTTTTGTTCCTTTTTGAAATCATTTTAGGATAGAAACATTTTAAAAATCTCGACACGATAAAAGCGGCAACAGCCATATCATGAATGTACATTCGTTTTCGAAATGTAAGGGTTGTAAACACATATGTAAATACAGTCCTGTGTAATCAATGTATTGGTAATCGTTGTATCGTTTGAAACTGAGTTTGAACTTAATATCAAGAACACAGTTACAGTTACGATCTTTGTCTTGTTGCGTTGATTTGATAATCGGTTGAACCACAGTCCAGTATACCTCTGGAACGCGGACGGGCCCTGCGTTAAACTGGTATACTGTTATTTCCTTTTCATTTTCAACTTAGGGTATTACATGACATGCACGGTAATTAGAATTGGTTGTTGATTTCAATCGAATGCGTATGGTTTATGTTTATGAGATCGCTTGAACAGTTCATCACCGGGATCGTGAATCGTATCCTGTAAGGGATTCGATCCTCTGTTGTCCTCTAAAGAAATGTTATGAACTCTGCTTTCATTTCAAAGTATGTTTATAATTTCCAGATGTCTTTAGCTTGCATGAATATTAGTGAATGCTGAGTATTTGTTAAACAGGGGTTTCGTGTATGGTGTCTCTGTAAGGAGATTGAAATCTGGGTTTGAAGTGATACAAAATGTTTTAATTTGATAAATGAATTGAGTGACAGTGTGGTAATTAGGTAGATTAACTGAGTGACCTAGGTGTTTGGGTGATAGGTAACATACCTCAGTCTTCCGTAAAGAAGTCCTGTGACCTACCATCATAACCACTTAGCTAATAATCCTTTATGTCTATATACTTTAGACGCATGCCTCTAAGTCTACGCATCTTGGTCGATAATAAATATAGCCTAGTCTAGCACCCTAGATAGGACACTACATTTTGGCGTCGTTGTCGGGGAGGCGTACTTAAAGGATTTAAAAAGAAAAAAAATTCAATAAACAAAAACAAACAAAAACACAGTTAGAAATCATGTTCATTTATGCCTAGATTTAGAGACAGTCAGGGTAGATTCGTAAAAACCCCCACCATCTAAAAACTAACCCATCATCATCAGGAGCAGACTCTTTAGGGAATACAACACCAGCTGAGGAAGTCATCCAAGCATTAGAAGAAAAACAAAAGTTAGGACAAAGACTTACTCTCATCGAAAGACAAACTTTATTCACACATAAATCGCAGAAGAAGCACTTTCCTAGATCTTCCACACAAGGAGAAAGTAGCACAGTGACCGAACAATCTTTCTTTAATCTCATCTATCAAACAAGTGACACTGACACAGAGAGACCTATTAGAATGGCTAAGGAAGGAGCTGGATCAGTACCACATCAAGGACAGGGAGATGAAGAGGAGTCAACTTTTAAGTTTCCTATACATGAACCACAAGAAGATGATGAGATCAAAATGAAAAACATACCCCCATCCGTGCTACCAAACTTTTATGGTATGGCTTCGGAAGATCCAGACTCATTCTTGTTCGAGTTTGACATTGTATGTCGAACATATGGCTATACAGATGATGCCCATAGGCTTAGACTATTTCCAGCGACATTAAAGGCATTAGCCTTAAGATGGTTCATGAGGCTTGGTGAGCATGCTATAGTTGATTGGGATGGCATGAGGAGAATATTTCTAAGGAAATATCAGCCTTATTGCAGATCCAAAGATTCTAAAGATGATATCTTTAGAATGAGCCAGCAAGAGGATGAAACCTTAGAGGAATACTTAGAACGGTTTGTCTACAACTTACAAAAATCCAAACACCGAACTATGCCTCTTGATCTGATCCGTACAATATTCTTGAAAGGTATCCGAGAGGAATACATGGATGATCTTAACTTGATGGGCAAAGGTGACATTTCTGCCTTACCCTTTGAAGAAATCGTTGAGTTGTGCGAAAAGTATTCAAGGAGCAAAGCTAAAATGGGAAAAAGAACCCTGTCATCCAAAGTCACGAAATCTGCCTCCGCAAGTGTCACAAGGGCTGAAATAGGGAATCTTTTAGAAGAGTTTAAAACAGATTTGTTAAGCACCCTAGGGAACCAAATTGACACTTTAAAAGCTAAGAAGAAACAAGAAGATGAAGATCAGATAATGGCTATCTTCTGCCCAAAATGCCGGAAGAAACATGCATTAAAAGATTGCCCACTAGAAAACATCCAAGTTTGTGCTTTCTGTACTGAACATCATGATATGTTTAACTGTCCTAAAGTTAAGGTTTTGCAGAACTGTAATATGGCAGCCAATGCAGAGATGGAAAACATGTATTACATGGGCACAAAGAGACCATGGCAGCCAAGGCCAGCACCTCAAGGTATGTTTCCAAATCAAAATTTGAAATTTCCTATAAATGATCAAATGTATGCACAGAACTCATGGAATGTACCCATGCCATGGCAACACCAAAACCAACCACAACAACAATGGAGACCGTCTCAACAGTACTCTCAATCTTATCATACATACCCTCAATCATACCCACCATATTCACAACCATATCAGCAATACCATCAACCGTATTCATCACATTCTCAACCATACCAGCAGTATCCTCAGCAAGTTGTTTATCAGCCTCAACCTACTCAACAAGCACTGCCTGCTCCTCCACCAATAAATCCACCACAACTGCAATTTCCAGCTAACTCACAACCTCCCAGACCCACTCAAATTCCTGCTCAAACTGTCCCAAATCCAAACAATAGAGCAGAGAGGCCAGCCTACAATGTAGAAGAGGGAACCTCATATTCCACACTACCCTTGCAAAATATCAACTTGAGGTCTGGTAGGGTACTCCACAAAGATTCTCCAATAACAGATAAGCAAGAAGAAAACACACAAAATGAAAATGAAATGACAAATCAAAGAAAACCAAACAATGATACCAAAGACAAGCAGATGCAACCACTGCATCCACCTTTTCCAGACCGATTGGTCCAAATAAAACCTCCACTGTCTATACCACAGTTTGATGTCTTAGATGAACTCAAGAATGTCTACATAAAAATTCCACTGCTGCAAGCTATAAAAGACATTCCCATCTATACTAAAGCCATCAAAGGCATATGCCTCAAGAAGCCTGCTAGAAAAAGGATTGATCCTCAAACCATTCATGTTATAGGACATTTAGCAGGCCTTATGACCAATACCATCTCCATGGAAAAGTATGTTGATCCTGGCATTCCCAAAGTGACCACCATCATTAACAACATACAAATTCCAAACACTTTGATAGATCTTGGGGCCGCAATCAATGTCATGACTCTTGAAACCATGAGAACACTCCAGCTCATAAATTTGCAACATACAACGATTGTTCTAGAACTAGCTGATAGGTCTAAAGTGATTCCTGAAGGGATTTTGGAGGACATAATTGTCTCACTGGACTCTTGGGAGTATCCAGTGGATTTCTTAGTTCTTCAACCCAAATCCAATTTAGGAGGGCACCCTATCATCCTTGGTAGACCATGGTTAGCGACTGCTGATGCATTCATAGGATGTCGATCGGGCAACATGATCATTTCAAGAGGGACCGAAAGAAAACAACTCACTCTTTATCCATCGACACAATCACCAACAGTAACACACAATTTGTGGCTTGATGATAAATTTAATGATAAAGAAGAAGTACAATCTGTTTTTAGCATTGACCAAATCTATGATTTCCAAGAACAAGACAATAATGATTTGGTAGAATTATTCCTTTCTCAACCTGATATGTCCGAAAATTTGAGAAATGACCAATATCATGCCGCAGATGTACTTTTGGCCCAAAAATTTCAGGAAACATGCACTATTCAATCTTTGCAAACCACATTTCACGACATTTTTCCAGTTCAATCCATCACCAACACACAGAGTCAGATCATAGAGATTAGTCCAGGGAAAACTCTGAACATAGGCAATCACCTAGACTCATCTCAACAAGAGAAATTGATTCGACTGTTGAGAAAATACCAGAAAGCCTTTGCTTGGGACTACACCGATATGCATGGGATTCACCCCGACACATGCACTCACCATATTTATACGGATAGCACCATTAAACCAGTGAGGCAACCACAGAGAAGAATGAACCCCATGCTCCAAGATATTGTCAGAGAAGAATTGCAAAAACTGTTGAGAGTTAATTTTATATATCCTATTTCTGACAGTCAGTGGGTATCCCCATTGGTTATAGTGCCCAAGAAAAATGGTAAGTGGCGCATTTGTGTTGATTACAGACAGCTGAACAAAGCAACGCTCAAAGATTATTTCCCACTACCATTTATTGACCAAGTGTTAGACACCCTAGCTGGGAAATCATCATTTTCTTTTCTTGATGGTTTCAGTGGCTACAACCAGATCAGGATAGCCTCAGAAGACCAGGACAAAACCACATTCACCTGTCCTTGGGGAACTTATGCTTACAATGTTTTTCCATTTGGACTTTGCAACGCTCCAGCTACATTTCAGAGAGCTGTGTTAGCTATTTTCGCTGATTTAGTCATGATTGTGTTGAAGTTTACATGGATGATTTTTCAGTATATGGCAATTCATTTGAACATGCATTAGAAAACCTTGAGAGAGTTTTGAAAAGATGTATTGAAGCTAATATGTCCCTCAGCAATGAAAAGTGCTTTATGATGTTAAACGAAGGGATAGTATTAGGCCACTATATTTCTTTTCAAGGCATCAAAGTTGACCCAGCAAAGATCCAGATCATTGTTGATTTGCCAATTCCACAGAATCAAAGAGAGGTAAGAAGTTTCCTTGGGTATGCAAGCTATTATAGAAGGTTTATTGAACATTTTAGTAAAATAGCTTTACCTTTGTTTAAACTTCTAACCAAAGATGTACTTTTCAACTGGAATGAGAACTGCCAACAAGCATTCGAACTACTCAAAAAGAAGTTATCAACCGCACCAGTCTTGAGAGGGCCTAATTGGAGCCTACCATTTCATATCTTTATAGATGCATCTGACACTGCAGTGGGTGCCTCATTAGGCCAAAAAGAAGAATCTTGTAATTATGCCATTTATTTCATTAGCAAAAATCTAACACCTGCAGAGTTAAACTACACAGTCACAGAAAAGGAAACACTTGCCATCATATATGCTGTGAATAAATTCCGACATTATATAACTGGTTATGAGGTCTTTATACATACTGATCATTCTGCCATTAGACATTTAATGAATAAACCAATAACTAGTGGCAGAGTTACCATATGGTTATTATTGTTACAGGAATTTAACATCACAGTGTTAGATAGACCAGGCAAAGAGAACCAGGTGGCAGACTTTCTTTCTAGACTGCAAAATCCAGGTGAGGTTGTTCCGGTTGAAGATTCTTTTCCAGATGAAAATTTATTTGCAATTTCCATAGTAAATCCTTGGTATGCTGATTTGGCCAATTATTTGTCTACAGGAAGGACACCTCCACACTTTACGAGAAAGGAAAAGAAGAGACTAGTCAAACAAAGTGCTAGATATTCATGGCTTAATGGCGATTTATTTTACACTGGTTATGATATGATCATTAGAAGATGTGTAAGAAATGATGAGGTAATTGATATTTTAAAATCTTGCCATGATGAACCATGTGGTGGGCATTTTGCAGCTAAGCGGACAGCATTCAAAGTTCTTACTCTTGGATACTACTGGCCATCCATTTTCAAGGATGCCAAGAAGTATGTGAAGAGTTGTGACAGCTGCCAAAGAATGGGCAGGCCAACAGCTACAGATGAGATGCCCCTTCAGCCCCAAGTTCACCTAGAGCCATTTGACAAATGGGCTCTAGACTTTATAGGACCCATTAACCCAACCTCCAATGGTAAGAAGTACATCTTAGTATGTACTGATTACGTCACAAAGTGGGCTGAAGCAAAAGCACTGGTTAGAGCCACCGAACACACAGTGGTAAATTTCCTTTTTGAAGAGATTTTTGTAAGGTATGGAGTACCAAGGGAAATAGTGACTGATCAAGGTACTTAATTCACCTCAAAGCTAGTGAAGGATATCACAGACAAATACCAAATCAAGCATAGGAAAAGTACCCCTTACCATCCACAAGCCAATGGGCAGGTGGAATCCACAAACAAAACTTTGGAAGGGATCATTACTAAAACTGTGGCAATGAACAGGAAGAATTGGGAAGAGAAGCTCAAAGATGCACTCTGGGCTTACAGAATTAGGTGGAAGGATACTACATGATTTACACCATATCAGTTGGTGTACGGCAAAGAGGTAATGCTTCCTATTGAGTTTCAAATACATACTTTTAAATTGGCTGCAGATTTGCAAATCGACTTGGACCAAGCACAGCAAGAAAGAATTCAACAGTTAAACCAGCTGGATGAAATGAGGCAGCAAGCAGAGGAAACCACAATCCTCATGCAAAAACAAAGGAAGCAGTGGCATGATGCACATATCAAGAAGAAGCAGTTCAAGGAAGGTGACTGGGCTTTACTTTTTGACTCTAAATTCAGAGATCATAAAGCCAAGTTTACCACCCATTGGATGGGCCCATACCAAATTATTTAGGCTTACGACAATGGTTCAGTCAAGCTCAAAACTATTGATGGAGAAGGTCATTCCTTTACTGTCAATGGTCATCGCCTGAAACTACACACTAAGCCCATCAGCAAGCAAGATTTTCTCCAAACAGTATCTCAACAAAGAGAGGTTGAGATACTGCAGCCCTCAGCTGCAGTATCCCTGCCTTAGTTCATTTCCTTTCAATTTAGAAATTCAAAATATATATATATATATATATAATAACAATGGGTTAGATGTGAAAACCAGCTTCTGGCACACTCTAACCACGAATTCCTACTTGAAAACCAATTCATTGGCGGGTAAGAATTCTCTTTCTTTTGTTCACTGTTTGATTTATCCACTGAGTAATGACTTGAGGACAAGTCAAAACTTTAGTCGGGGAGAGAAGCATCAGCATTTTGTTCTCTTATCTCTCCATTGTAAATTCTTAAAGATTTCTTATCTCATCTCCTCATTGTACATCTTCAAAGCAGTTTGTTCCAGCATTCCAGATTTCAATAAATAAGTTGTTTTGTCATTGTTTTATCTCAGAGGGACCTGGTTATAAACATTATGCAGGGGGACCTGTTCTGTCCAGAAGACCATGCTACCAACACCAGCAGTAATGGGACCTGTTTAAGACACATAGAAGGGACCTGTTAAGAGATTGATACTTCAGGGCTACTTCAACAAAGTTTCATCAAGTTTCTACAAGGATTCACAGGTTGCTGGGCACCAAGACTCCATCAAAAACCCAAGCTCAAGGAACCTGTATACATATAAGGAGCTGCATGAACATCTTCAAGATTTCAGAGGGACCTGTTGCATTCGAATCTATTCAGGGGACCTGTGATGAACAACAAAGAATAGTCAGCAATGCCAATGCCAATGCCAATCCTACTCAGCATGCCAATGCAACAATAACCAACAAAAGTGTAATATGTTCCTTATTCTTAACATTTAATTTCTTAGATTAATTTTTAATGTTAATTTTAATGACTGTGACTGTTATGATCGATTTCAAGGGCACTACATTTTCCATCATCCCTTATCTCACTGTTAATTCTTATCATCTGTCATACCCCAACCTATTTCATACTTCTAAATCCATTACCCCTTTTCATATCAACCTTGTTATGCCAACCGCACCCTACAGTCATACCAACATCTTCCATTTGGCCGAGTACCAATAGAAACAGGACACGTGGTGGATTGTGTTTTAAAAAAAAGGGGAAGGAAACAAATGTTAAAGCGGGCCTATTCATTGTATTCCACACGGCCGAATTATGATTCCACCACCCGACGTGGTCAAATGATTCAGAGGACTCCCTGAAATCATACCCCAGTATTGCATATACGCTTCCAGCGCTCCTATGATGACATCTATACAAGTGGTACAGCCATTCCTTTGTTCCAAAGGATGAATACACTATGAAGTAAGTATAGTGGTTATTTCACCATCATTCTCAGTTATTTCACGCTAGCATTTGACTCCCGTGACTTCCACAGTAAGGATTGAAAGCAGTGAGCGCCACAAAGAGGAAATATAACCATTCAGTTTCGACAAGGATTGAAAGCAGTGAGCGCCACAAAGAGGAAATATAACCATTCGGTTTCGACTCCCACCAAAGTCACAAGACAGTCGACCGAGCATCATACTGAATATTAAGGGAGCGACACCACCAGGTAACAAATTGAAATTTCTTTGTTGAAATTGCTAGAGCACGACCCTCTGCCAAAATGACCAATAGGGTCGAGCCGAGCATGTTTGACAGTTCTCAATATCATGAAGATTGCATTTCAATTCTCAGAGAGATACAGTGGTTGCCATTTTTAGAGAAATTTCATGGAAGTAATGAAGAGGTTACCAAACAATTTGCTTTCACATTCAATGGAGAGAAAGCCCTGATAGGTAACTTCTCATTCAGGGTTTCAGAGGACACCATAGCCCAGTCAATAGGGATTAGCCCAGAAGGGGAGAAGTACTTTAAAACAAAGCAATTTAAAGAGAAATCGTGGACTCAATTTATGTCTAGATCTAGAGTCTCATCAGTTAACTGGAAGAAAGGTGTTCCAAGGAGTTGGTTGATGCATCCCTGGGATGAGATGGTCTATATTCTCCAAAAATTCGTAACCTGCAAAGGCCGTTATAGTATTGTCTATCTATACCATATTAAGTTACTGCTACACTTGAAAAGGCAATGTGTTATCAACCTACCATATTTTCTATTACAAAGCTTAACCAAGATGTCGAAGACCATACAAAAGCAGAAGGGAAATGAGGACAAGAGCCTATATCACTTTGGCTTAATTAAAATTCTTATTGAGCATGAATTGCAGAGAAGAGGGAAACCGTGGAAGGAGTTCTTAGCTGCTAATCAAATTAAAGATGAGGAAGACAAAGAAGAACTGCAGGAGAACTCAGGTTTCATGAAGGATATCGATGAAGATATCCCGGTATCCAAAGCCAGCAAGGTACCTCCACCTATGAGCAGCATAAGGACTAGGAAAATGAGAAAGGAAGATGCTCAGAAGGCAGAGCAAGATAAAATTTTCACCACTTATTCAAGAAGAACAAGGAGAGCACCGAAAGCCCAGTTACAAGAAGACTAGCTTGAATCCAATGCACCTATACCAATGGATATTGAAAGTAGTGACCACTCACCACCAGGACCAGGAGCTGATATAGAGGTTGAAAGCCATAACAGGCAGGAAAAAGGTTCACCACCTCCCATTAAGAAACAGAAGAAACTGGAGAAACAAATTGAGAAATTGAAGGAAGAACTCATGGAGGCTAATATGTTAGAAAAGGTTATCAAGAAAGAAAATGAGATGCTTCGAGCGCAGAGTAAAGAGACCCAGCAGAAGAATGAAAAGTTAAGGGAGCGAATCAGTGAACTTGAGGCTGAGCAAACGGATATTTGTAAATGGGCCACCAAGTGGTACAACCAGAAGAAGACCCTCAAAGAAAAATACAAAAGATTAAAGCAGGAGCTCCATGGTCAGAAAGATGCCCAGGTGAAAAAGAATGTGGACACATTGCTAAAGGCAGTAGAGATCCAGGCAGGGACAGAGTTCAAGGGAAGCACTTCGGGGTTAGCATGAGGACATGCTAATTCATTAAGTCGGGGAGAGATGTTGGTACCATCCTATGACCTCCTGTTTCCTCCTAAAACATATCATTTGCCTACTTATTTCCATCATATATCTCTTAGAACCCTTGGAAATTGATTAGTTAATAGTCCTATAGTTATTAAAATGCATTGAAATTGATTTAGGAGTTTTATGTTAAAGAATTAGGGATTTTTGGTAAAATGGCTACAGGAAGTTCCAACATCCTGTAATTGGTTCATTGTTTGACATGTGGCATGACAACTGGGCTAGAACGAAGGGTAGGGATGAAAAGTAGAATGTCCAAGCATGGACGAATACCTATCCTACAGCAGAATCGACCCTCCTACATGCGTGGTCAACAGTGGTCAAAGTATAGCATGTTGGCGACAAAGGCAGCAACAACAAAGCATTCTAAATTGATTTAGTTTTGTTCCTTTTTGAAATCAGTTTAGGATAGAAACATTTTAAAAATCTCGACATGATAAAAGCGGCAACAGCCATATCATGAATGTACATTCGTTTTCGAAATGTAAGGGTTGTAAACACATATGTAAATACAGTCCTGTGTAATCAATGTATTGGTAATCGTTGTATCGTTTGAAACAGAGTTTGAACTTAATATCAAGAACACAGTTACAGTTACGATCTTTGTCTTGTTGCGTTGATTTGATAATCGGTTGAACCACAGTCCAGTATACCTCTGGAACGCGGACGGGCCCTGCGTTAAACTGGTATACTGTTATTTCCTTTTCATTTGCAACTTAGGGTATTACATGACATGCACAGTAATTAGAATTGGTTGTTGATTTCAATCGAATGCGTATGGTTTATGTTTATGAGATCGCTTGAACAGTTCATCACCGGGATCGTGAATCGTATCCTGTAAGGGATTCGATCCTCTGTTGTCCTCTAAAGCAATGTTATGAACTCTGCTTTCATTTCAAAGTATGTTTATAATTTCCAGATGTCTTTAGCTTGCATGAATATTAGTGAATGCTGAGTATTTGTTAAACAGGGGTTTCGTGTATGGTGTCTCTGTAAGGAGATTGAAATCTAGGTTTGAAGTGATACACAATGTTTTAATTTGATAAATGAATTGAGTGACAGTGTGGTAATTAGGTAGATTAACTGAGTGACCTAGGTGTTTGGGTGATAGGTAACATACCTCAGTCTTCCGTAAAGAAGTCCTGTGACCTACCATCATAACCACTTAGCTAATAATCCTTTATGTCTATATACTTTAGACGCATGCCTCTAAGTCTACGCATCCTGGTCGATAATAAATATAGCCTAGTCTAGCACCCTAGATAGGACACTACATATGTCCAATGTTAATTCAGTTTCATTTAGTTCTTAATTTGAGGAAGAAAATGCTATTTTTATGAATGTGAGAATAAACAAACGTATGTTAGATGAGCATCTCAAAACAAAGTTACGAAGTCTAATAGAAAATGTTCCAAGTGTTGCTCCACTATTATCAACGAACCAATGAATTGAGCTCAATGATGATGCAAAACACTTCAAATGGTGGAGTAAATAGGGGAACAAAAAAACATAAATTTATGAATAAAGAGGTATGCCTTTTTAGGCACCTTTTACCTATTATTTAATATTCCTAGGAACTTTTATCAAATGCACTTTGAGTTCACTGATTTGACAGTTGATGTGTTCAGCATGCTAGTATTATGTACCCAGATAATCACGAGGCAGTTAGTAATGCAATCATTGTTGAAACTAAAACTAGCATCCATGCATTGCGGGTTTTAATATTTCAATTTCAATACGATAATTAATTTGATCATAAGTTTTTTTTCCTATAATTTAGTGATTTTTATTCTAAGTATTTATTTTATCATGTGCTCTTGCAAATAACCCATTCTCATGCCTTTCTCATCGGTTGTGTATTATATTGTTGTTATACTTACAAAATATTACAAGTTGTTAGACCTAGTCACTGAATCCAGAAAATACAAAATACAGGGATGATGTGAAGGTCATTTCTAGGTAAACCAACAACTCATGAATAACATGCTTTACTCTAGTCCTTTCTGAACTTTTTTGCTTTACATTCATACTAAGGTCTTTTTTTCATAAGACAAATTATGATATATTGATTTTTGCACTAAGTGGTTGCAAGGTCTCCCTATGTGCTTGGACTCAATATTCAAATATTTATGGGTGTCTAATTACTTAAACAATTACAACATCTATCAGCACGATGTAAGCATCAATTGTAACCTAGCAACACCCTGCATCTTCTCAAATAGTTTTAGGGCATGTTTTGGTTAGTTTGGAGATTGTTTTGATATGTAATGAACTCTAACTATTGTTGTTGTAATAGAGCAATAAAAAAGGAAACATGCTTTCATGAACAAGGGAAAAATGCTCGTCGTCAAATATCAACCAATCTATACATCGTTATATTTGGTGTGTTAAAGCTTATATTGTCTCAACTGCCAAGCTTGGAGGAAATTTCATGGCTTTTAACCATTGCAATCACCATGTCTTTTGCATAGTCTTCTATTGTGCTCAGTCTTAGTATAACAAAAATTGCAGGTTTGTCTTCTTTTTCATATCTTTCTTTGTATTTTCTCATATAATTTAAGTATAACTATAGAGATGGTATTTTTTATTCAACTATGAATGAGTAGTACATTCACTAACATAAGGTCAATCTAAGGATCCTTGCAGATAGAAAGCATCTCAATGAAACCTTGACCAGATTACTTATTGCTAAACTTCCGTCAACGAAGAACACAAGGTATATCTTACAGCCAGTATGAAACATTGCATTTTCCTACTTATTTTCCACAGTTGTAATTGAAATTGAGGCAAGTGTTAGCAGTGCTATTTCCTTTCATGTACCTGGTCAATGTTCATAAATTTCCTATTGTTGACTTTGCAATTATGCATTGTGCAGGATACCCTCAAATCTCTCCCACCAGAGAACAAAACAATGGAAAACATGATGACTATGATATATGTGGCAATCTTAGTTATACACTTCTATGTTCAGAGATTCATAATCCAAAAAGTTGGTTATTCATTTGTCCCTGCAATTTTGATATGGTTCTTATTTATTGCCTTCATTGGAATCTAGAATATTGCCAGACATGATACAAGTGTCTTCAAAGATTTCTATCCCAAAAATATCTTTGATTACTTCAAAAGAAAATCAAAACAACATTGGATTTTACTTGGAGGAATAGTTCTATGCATAACAGGTATGTAGTATGCTTCTAGCTACCTGGAGAATTTGTTTAGAGATTATGAAACCCAATATTCATTGGTAATGTTAACTATGTCACATGCAAAAAATTATTTAGAAATTACCAAACTTAGTCTTCATTGGTAGTTTCAAGTAAGTAGAATGCAAACATTTATTTAAACATTAACAAATCTAGTCTTTATTGCTAATCTTAAGTAGGTAGCATGCAAGAACTGAAGCTATGATTGCAGATCTAGGTCATTTTTCATTCTCATACGTACTTGAGACATTAACATAAATTAATTGAATGCAAGAGGGATAAAATTGATCTATGTCAGTGCTAGTGTTGTTTCTACTTCGAAATCAAAATCCAATGCTCATTTGTTCCATGACTATTTTTCATTCCTATTGTCAGGTTTACAAGAACCCTTTTTTGTTTTGTGCATAGCAAAATGAATAAAAACAAAAGGACCTAAATAATTTTTTTTTAAAGGCTTAAGTCAGAGGTCGAATCCATAAAGATTTGTAAATAAAATTATAACCTCCCAAACTTCCGACCACCCGACGAGCAAGTCGAGCTAACTACGGATTTTTTTATTATAAATAATTGGCTCGACTGCCCAACCACCCAACTGTCGAACTACCCGACCTAATGACAACACCCGACTATCGTGTAGTCGGGGTCGGGATAGAATAAGTCAATCATAAAATATAAAAACGCTCGACTACCCGACCTCCCGACTGTACGATCATTCCAATAAAATATTATTTTCCTTGATTTGTGTGTAGTTCACTTTTTATATAGATTTTCAAATTTCCCCATTTCAGATTAAATTGATTCTTTGTTAAACCAATAATAAATTTCCTCATGCTTTCTCAATTCACGAAAGGAAAAACAACTTGCCTACTTATGATAAACTAATGAACACCTTTAATTGCGATTTTCTTGTATTTTTAAACAAAATTTTAAGATTTTAGAGTGTTCTACCTACATGTTGTTTTCTCAAGTCTGGTTTGAAGAAACTTTGAATTAAGGAAATATAGTGTCAATTTCAAAAAATTATGTGTAACCAGGATGTCATTTTACAAATTCTTGAATTCAATTTCAAATTTTAAATAAGGAAAACTTATATATGCTTTGTTACTGTTCACAGATCATAAAATCTGAAAAAAAGCAAAAACTCTCCAGCAGCAAGGCAACAAATTGAGAAAATTAGGTAAAATATTAAGGAGATGGATCATCTGCTACCAGAGCAAGTCAGCTTCAACCCATACAGAATTTGTTGTTGGTAACCTAGTTCTCGAATCATATAAAAGCCATAAAGAGAAAAATAAGCATTTTAAGTTTCAAAATATTTGGGTTGGTATTTTTCAAATGTTTTCAAAGATTTGTCCATCAACTTATATTGTTCAAATATTAGAAGGCCAAGTAGAAAATTTGCCAGTAAATCAACGAATTTTGAAAAGATGTTTTTCATAAATGAAAATCTCCCAAGAACACATGTAAATATTCCATTTTAACAACGGTGTTGCTATCCTTTAAAAATCATTTTATTATTATTATTTTGTTTTCGATTTTTTACACATACTTTCTTTAAATTTATTTCTTTAGTTGTAGAATTACAACTATTATTACATACTTCAAGAAACATATTTTTACCATATATTATCTTATATTTTAAAATAAGCTAAAGTTAAAGGACAAAAGTTCCATCATGTTCAAATAAATTGAAGAAATAAACCAAATTCTCTTAAAAAATATGAATAATATTTCATTGATCATTATTTGACTTCTAATTAAACAATTTTGTTGAATCAAATGATTCAATTTCAAATTTATCACCACACAAAAACTTGCAAAATGCATAAAAATTCTACTTGTAGATTTGGTTTTCGTATTCCACCAATTGATGAAACTTGTATATTACACCTTGTGTGCAATGAAAACAATGATATCCAAGCAATGCAAAAAAAACCTTTCATTTCTTCTACAGAATAAATCGACTAGCAAGTTCGACCGATTACCAATTTTTTTATAAATAGTCCACCTGATCACCTGGTTTTCCAACTACCCGACCTAAAGAGAGGACCCAACTATGGTATAGTTAGGTTCGGGATAGAACAAATCAAGCATAGAACAAAAAAAACTCTCGATTTCCCGACTTCTCAACTGTACGATCATTCAAATAAAATACTATTTTTTCTTGAGTTGTGTGCAGACTGCTTTTTGATATAGATTTTCATTTTTTCTCGTTTCACGTTCAATTGATTATTTGTTAAATCAATAATAAATTTTATTATGCTTTCTCGATTCATGAAAATAAAAATAACTGGCCTACTTACAAGAAATTAATGAACACGTTCAATTGCGATTTTCTCGCATTTCTGAACAAAATTCTAAGATTTTAGAGTATTCTAAGATTTTAGAGTATTCTGCCTACATGCTCTTTTCTTAAGTCTTGTTCAAAGAAAAATTGAATTAAGGGAACACAGTACCAGTTTCAAGAAATTTTGTGTAAGCAAGATGTTAATCTAGAAATTCCTGAATTTAGTTTCAATTTTTAGATAAGGAAAATGTATATGTGCTCTGTTACTATTCACAGGTGATAAAATGGGAAAACTTATATATGTTTTGTTATTGTTCATAGGTGATAAAATGGGAGAAAAGGGACAATATCTAGCAATTCTAAGATTTTAGAGTATTCTGCTTACATGCTCTTTTCTTAAGTCTTGTTCGAAGAAGAATTGAATTAAGGGAGCACAATCCCAATTTCAAGAAATTTCGTGTAAGCAAGATGTTAATCTAGAAATTCTTGAATTCAGTTTCAATTTTTAGATAAGAAAAACGTATATGTGCTCTATTACTGTTCACAGGTGGTAAAATGGGAAAAAAAGGAAAATATCCAACAACAAAGCAATAAATGGAGCAAATTCGGGGAAAAATTAAGGAGATGAATGATCCACTACCAGAACAAGTCAACTTCAATGCATTCCTCGTCTCAGATTCAACTTACAAAACACAAAAAGTAGGTATGATGAGCTGGGAGGAGATATTTGAATTCTTTGAGCAAAGAGAATGGTTAAAAAACACAAGAGCTACTAAAACAAAGAACAATTGGTTTGAAGCGATCAAAGCAACAAAGTTACATAAAGTAGCAGCTAGGGCTATAATTTTTCCCTATTATGTCATGGTTTCATGGATTTTCTCTCACGCTATATTAAAACCCGAACAATATCAGACCATCAAGAAATTATCATAGCCTCCTGGAAAGTTGAAGTCTTATCGGTCATATACAAGCTCAGTCCCCTGGAAATCCACCTTAATGTTGACTTCCTTTATAAGTTTCGAAGTACCGTGTTGAAGAAATGTCAAGAGAATTATGATGTAGTAATTGAAGACTGGTTGAGAGAAGAAGAGCAAGGTTTCAAGTTAAAAGAAAAAAATAATATCGCATGGCCATTTTAAGAAGCCTGTTAGATTTCTTATTAAAATGATAACAAGATCATACGGAGAACAAGGTCTTGAGCATTGAAAAATTAAATGGATCCCAATAACCCATAGCATTTTGAATGAGAGAAAACGCCTCAACTGGGATGGCATCTTTTTGCAAAATATCACAAATTCATTAAAATTTTCATTATCGTCTCCCTTCGGGTTCAAATATATTTTATGTATGTTTGCCTAGTTGATAAATATTGTTATTGCCTCAGTTCCACTCCCACTCATGAAATGGAATTATTTGTCTAATCAACAACTACCCATTCAAAATTATGCTCCTATTCTATGGGAATCTAATTTTAAATACCATTTTTATGATATTTTCCTTTATGTTTTGATTCCTTTCCATGAAATCATGTTCGGAACAATACATCCCAGAATAAGTCAAGATTTGAAAGAAGTCCTAGAATCAAAAGGTCACTAGTTTGTTGAGGAATTATTATCCTATGTCATAGTTTTTGGAAGTGAAGTTGGTACCCACCTTCTGCCCCGATATATCCTGAAAATACTTTCTTTGAGAGAAATGGATAATCAAGTTGTTTTGAATGGGAAAGCCAAAAACTTGAGTAAGCTACAAAAGAAAATTTGGCCTAATTTTCCAATCAAGTTTTGTGACATCAATATCTGATACAAAGGGCACAGATTCAAAGAAGCCGAAGAGTTTCAGGAAGTTTGGTTATTTCCTTTGCCTCATTATGATTATCAACCTAGTGGAATCATAGGCATTCATTAGATAACCTTGAGTTATATATATAGTATTCATCAGAAACAAGACACCAATTGCAAAAGTTTAGGGAAAATATGTTCGAAAATTTCCTAAAGCAAAAGACTCTCCATCTTAACATTTCATTCGAACAATTAAAGACTAATGCTTTTTTCTAGTTTAATTTTAACAAAATCACTTCAAACCCTTCTATTGTTTCTCAAAAGGAACAACGGGTAGAAATTGAAAAAACAGAAGCTTTTGTTGTCATAGGGTAAATAAACTGAAGTCACAACAATGAAAAGTCTGAAAGAGAAGCACGAAAGTGCAGGAACATCAAAAACTCCAGCAAAAAAAAAAAAAAAAAAAACTCCAGAAGAAAAAAAATAAAAATAAATAAATAAATAAATAAAAAATTATTGTGATTAATTCTCCTTAAGAAATAGAGGAAAAGAAACCCTGAACTTCAGAGGTCAAATAAATGGAAGTAAATAAGGAGAAAAAAAACAAGTATCTAGTGAATTCACCAACAAGGAAAAAATGGAATCATAGAACAAAATGGATACTATATGAACCACATCTCCTTAAGCATCAGTAACACCCATTTCTACTAAGATTCCTTGGGGATCATTTTTTTAAACCAGATTCTGAGCTAGAGGAAGTTCTAGATACAATCCATTCTTTAACAGATTACGATTTTAATACTCAAACAAAATTAGTTGTCAAAAGAACCAAGAAAAGGAAACATGATACTCTCGAGATTGTATTAGAATTCAGCTGGCAGGCGCAGGGAGATGTAAAACAAAAAACTCAAGAATCCTCTCAAGCTTTGGGAGCTTTTGTAAATTATAATCAATATCATTTGAATGAGCTTTCAACTTCATATGATAACAATTTGCAGAAAATTAAAGTTTTGGAGGAAATATTGAAGAAAAATGAATTGTTTAATGAAGAAAACTGTCAGATGAATTATACCACTTTAGTTCAAGGATTTGTTATAGAAAGGGAAAATCTACATATTTTTTTTCAAAAAGAATTGAAATAAGAAAATGCAAAACATGAATAGGAAATTCAGGAATTGAGAAAACAATTATGAGATTATGGTCATAGCCTTCAAAGAGCAAATTGAATATTTTAAGAATAAACTAAATCAAAATCAAGAAGCAACACAGAGTCTAAATGTTTTTAAGGAACACGATTTACAAATTTGCCTAATTTTAAGGAAAAATCAGTCAAACTTCTATAAAAATATGGATAAAATCTCAAGATTTTATCAAGAAATCACAAATTTAAATGAAAGAATTGATTCTTGCTAGAAGAAGACAAATCAATTAAAAATAAATTTATGTCTATTCTTGACTAGGAAAAGGAATTTCAATCTAATGAAATTCCAAAAGTTTCTAAGACATATAAAAGATTGATGCTTGCATCCTTAAGTCACAGGGAGAAAGAGGAAAAATAAATCAGAGCATGGATACAAACAACATATGAGCAATGTTTAACAATTTGGGAAAAAGGAACAACCTTTATAGAAGAATTTGACCTATCAGATGCCAAGGCATTAAAGGAAGCAATTCCAGGAGAATTAAAACAGTCTATGGAAGATCTTGTTGCCAAGGACCAGGTAGAAATCAATGATATTAAAGTTTGGAAACAAGAAACTTTCCAAAAAATTATGCAACTGCCTTTTGAACAAATCAAGCTTATTGCAAAATTTGAGGTCAAATATCAGAAGAAGAAGAAAAAGATCCAAGGATTGATTGTCAGCTGCCAGATCAACATCAATCAGTTTCCTTCCATTTATTTCTCTGCAATATACCAGATATATTCACAATGGGGAACTCATATCCAAATACATGCACCTCACCTGCTACTTAGTGTGAATTACAAAGATTATGAAGATGAGGAAAGGATATCAATTTCTCTGCCAGATATCAAATGAACAAACATATAATTTTTTATTTTTAGAATTAAGTATTTGCTTTCAGAAAATCTGTTGATTTTCTTGTTCAAAGACTTATGTTATTATTTTTTAGTACTTGTAAACCCTTATGTGTTAGTGAAAAGGGTTGAGAATCAATGAAGACTACAAATTTGAATGTTTTTAATCAATTTTCAAGTGCCAGCTTTTTTTAAGACCATTTTCAGTATTAATGTGTGGTGAGATATGATATTTATGTCATCATATCATTTTAATTACTTAATAAATGCCTCTGATATTACCCTATGACTTATGCTATTTGAATGAATCTTTGATAATTTTGTTTAAGATTTCTTATGACAATGTTGGAATCTACATCCTTCCATCATTTATTTGTTACTAGTTAATTATCGCAACCTAGTATTTAAAGATAGGCATATTTGCTCTCATTTATGAGATAGAAATTGTTATTTATTTACTTTAGACTGTACTTGCATACATATTTTAGAAAATACCAAAAAATCTGTTTGAATAGGATGAAAACCAAAAAAGATTTTTGAACTTTTTATTTAAATTTTCAGCCAAAACTTATATGTTCGTTTTTTGGATTCAATTGCAGTTGTGATTTTAAATCATATGATATTTCACATGGTATTATGCTCATTTAAAGCCTTTAATTGTTGCTCTTTAGATTGGTTAAATAATTGTAACACATTGTGTTCATATTTTGTAAATTATTAGAATATATTACATATTTTTTCTTAGTTTAATTTTAGTTTTAGATAGGAAACTAGGCCTTTGTTACAGAGAGTATATGACCACACCAAATGAAAAAAAGTCTAATTGGAACTTTGATTGGGAAAATACTCACTCGTTGCACGAGGATTTTTTTCCAACTGTCAATAATTCCCTATGTAAATTAGATGCAAGCATACCAGTTGTTTGAGTCATGATTGTCACTTGATCCTTGTTGACATTGGTAATTCTTATAATATAGTAGACTCATCTATTTCTTGTTATAATGTTTATCATTGTATATGGCGCAATCAAGTTACTATTATTTTCAACATTGTTTTCCAAGTTTCCCCAAGATGGTACATTGCATTGGTTTTTGCTACAGTATTGTTACTTGTAATGTATTTGTGTCATTATGTCCATACAATTAGTTATGCTTATGACATGGAGCAGAAAGTGACACCTGATTTCATGTTGAACCTAGGTTCGACACTGGGTATGCCCAAAGTTCTAGGGAAATAGTTCTTATACATATAAAAATTCTCCATCCGTAGCTCTAGAATCCGTGTGCCAACACTCGGTCTCCTTTTTTTTGTTATTTCAAATATTACAAAATATTTACATCCTTTTTACAATGTGGCTCATGCCAGACCCTTGGGTGCAACTGTCACATAGATAATAAAATTTTATTCAAATTCTGAAAATTGATAATCACCACAACTTGTTTTCTTCTGTTTATCCTTGTTCCCTGATCTGATGTGAAGCAAAGCAAATGTCAAAGTGCTCCAATTGTTTTCTTATTTGCTATAAAAAATAAAATTTCCATTAAAATAATAACTGGAAATATTACTAAACAGCAAGGAAAATACTGCAATGTTTTTGCCTATTTAAATAAAAAAACAAAGACACAAATATTAGCTTGGAAAAAGTTAGGTAAAAGTCATTTTTGCAAGAAAACTTGTTTTCCCATTCCATGTAAATAAATATCAATAAAAATAGGTTTAGCTGGAAAAAAAATGATATTCTCAAAAGCTAATGTTTTTTTATGTATTAAGAATAATCTATACAATTACACTTAGAAATTAAAATTGAATATTTTGGAATTAGTTTCAAAATACCCAAGTTTATCTTATCTTTGTTTTTAGGAGTTAGTTAGGCCTAAATTTTCCATATATTGAAATTAATTTCTTATTAAATTTAGTTATATGTTTTTCTATATGAGATTAATGGTTTTTGAATCTGTGTTCTCAATTTGGCAACAAAGGGATAGGTGAAAGAAAATTGTGTAGCTTGTGCGTTTGAGCATGCGCTATATCTGATAATTTCATCTTCATACATATCATTTTAACTGAATAAACTAAAAACTATATGCACACAATTCATGTCTACAAATAAGTAGTGACATGCCACCACGTGACTCTTGCTATTAGTAAAAATAATGACTTTTGTTCCTGTTTTGAAATAAAATATGATTAATTTTTGTTTCAGTTTTAAATGAAATTCGATTAACCTTTGGTCAAAGAATAAAGATCATAGAGGAATTAGACTTTGTTTTATCATTATATGTAATTTCACTTAAAAAATTAAGGATTTTATAAAACTTGACTTTATTAACTCTTCTGTATATAATGAGATTTGATAACTCTTCTCAATAGAGACAAAAATATTCTTTGCGATAATGGATGTAAAATTTGTTGTGATGTGTTATATGATATATATGTGTTTAGTTTATTTCTTTTTTAACATAATTTTTAGTAAAATTGTAAATTTTTGTTATTTATATTATATTTTTTGAATATATAAATAAATTTTGTAATTTAAAAAAATTATAGAACATTTAAAGTTGCAGTTTATATAACTCAAATCTATAATTCTAATAAGTTACCGTGAAATTTTAAATAAAATTGATTAAAAATTATGTAAAAAAGAAATTTTAAAACAAAAAATAAAATAAAGTAATTTCAATACATCAAACTAATTTTTTTATTCTTTTTTCTATGTGGTGAACACTAAAATAAAATAAACCTCTAACTATTGTAACTAGTAATTTAACTTCAAAGCGTTAATCTCATGTTGATATGGCTTGATGTCGACCTTTGCGTCCATCTTGAACATGGACTATTAATGGTTCATGACACTTGAACTGGGTTGTTCCTTTTCGAGTTTTTTTATAGATTTTTTCTCTGGTTCTTCCTGGTCTGCTAATTTACCCTTTGATTTGACCTCTGAGTTGGAACGTCCATCTTTTTTTATTTCCAATTCATTCACCAAAGCCACCCTAAGGAGATTCATGTTATCACCGATATCGTCGATCTGTTCTTCCAACCTTGAGAACCTCTCATCTGCTAGATCTTGAGAGATATTAATAGATTTGTCAACCATGGATAGAGTTTTGCGACTATCTGCTTAAACCAATCTGGATGTCCTGCAACTTCCCACAAAATACCCAAAGACACCTACTTTGATACCAATATGATATGTAAATTCCAATGGATATTCCACTACACAGTTTGTCACAACAAATCTACTAAAAATATAATGAAAATCCATAATTAGGGTTACTTTTTCCTTAGATTTATGGATGTTAATTATTGTATGCTTATGCATGAAATATATAGAATATAAAAAATAGAGAATAGACACAAACACAATCACTCACAACCATAACAACACAAGATATGACCCGAGAAACCTTTACAGGAGAAAAACCAACTAGAAGTTGAGGCTACTATGCTCTCTTTTTCTCTTAATGAAAATTGATGCAAGTATAAATAAGTGACACGTGTGGTTTATGAGCTGCTACGGTACACAAACTCTCTCTCATTTCTCTCTCCTTATCCACGATCAACTACTTTTCTCACCCATGGAGTAAAACACATTGCAAGAAAATGGAACCCCTTTCCTCCTAGTGGCTCGGTTATAACACAACCAATAACCTACTAGTCGTTAAGTTTGACTACTTCAATTCTTAACTAGAGTTACAATATTAAATCTTCTAGAGCTTTTTTCATCATGATCATGTGCCTAGCCCCTTTTCCATGTACAATGGGGGTTGACGTGGCATCCTTTGGAATCGTGGTGGTTAAAACATTAAGGTCAACTTTCAAGTGGCATAACTTTTGCATGGACTCTGTTTGAGGTCTTTCTTGCATTGATGGAAAGGTGTAAGGTCCCATGTCCTTACCAACCATCAATATTATAGAGAAATAACAATCCCATTGAACACTAAGACTCAAAATACGATATTTTTTTTAGATCACTTGTCACCCTTACTTTAATCCATCACCCTTTAAGATACTTTATGTCTAGTAATAACATTTCTGGATGGTAAGACAAGCTTCCATTTTATTATCAAACAACCCACAACATTTCTGAATTAAACTCTTACTCAAAAAATTTGGCCTTGCTCCACTCCTAACAATTCATTATGAATCTTGATCCAGGGTTTTGGATTGCTGGCCTGCAGATCCCGGTCGAGACCTAGCCGCCGCTCTTCTGTGCCCTCGCCTTTGGCTCGGCCCTCGGGCTGCTTGGTGCCGTTGGCCTCCTGCGGGCTCTTCCCCCTGCGAGGCGCTCCCTTACGCGGTGGCCTCCCTGCGCGCTGTAGTTCTGCTGGAGCTCCCCAGTTTGTTGCACCTGAGATGGCTTGTGGGGTTTGATCAAGGCCGCTGCTGTGGTTGCTGCTTCAATGGATCCGCCCCCTCCGCCTCCCCCTTCTGATGCTGAAGCCTTTCTTAAGCTCCTGGAATCCCTGCCGAAGAAGAAAGCTTCAGAGGCTGCGAAATTCGTTAAACGTTTGGACGACATTCCAGAGATCTCGCTCCCCCCTGAGGGTCCGATCAAGGTCGCCCTTTCGCTGGCTGAGAGAGCTCTGGTAGGCCAGTTCACGGGCCTCTGGCCCTCTCCCAAATCCACGGAGAACTGGATTGCTAGAAACTGGGCTCCTTTGATTAAGAATGGTGTCACCTCGTATTTTCTAGGGAAGGGATTCTTCATGTTTGAATTTACTGATAAAGAGGATAAGGATCTGATATTCCGGAACGGCCCCTATTTCATGGGCCCTCAAGGGCTGTACCTCAACAAGTGGATGCCTGATTTTGATCCTTCAGTTGACGTTCCCACAGTCGTTCCTGTGTGGGTTAGGCTGCCCAATCTGCCTGTGCATTGCTGGAACTGGGAATCCCTAAAGCACATTGGTAACACCTTGGGAAAATTCATCGATCGAGCAAATAACAAAGATCAATTCGATTGTGCAAGAATCTGCGTTGAAGTTGATCTGGAAGTTGGCTTGCCCGAGGCAGTAAAGATCAGGGTTGGAAGCTGGTCTCATGTCCAGAAGCTGGACTATGAGCAGCTCCCGTTCAAGTGCAGGAAATGTCAGGTTTATGGTCACTTCGCTCGGAACTGTCCAAAGAATATTGAAATGGAGAAAGGCAAGGATGAAGGCTGGACCCAGGTTAAAAGATCCAAAAATGCCCACAAAGCCAATCGACCAGGCAATACAAAAGGCAATGGTTCACAGGTTGCCCCTAGTAACCAAACCCCTGCCATGGAAGAACAAGGAAACAAATACATTCTGTTAAGCCCAGCTACGGAAGGTTCCCTAGAACCAGAGATGCAGAAAGAAGGATCGATCCCCAAAGAGTCCCCCATGGAACCAATACAGGTGGAAAGCAATGAAGACAGACCAAAAGAGACTCTCATTGTAGAGACAGAGGAGGTGCAAAGCTCGGAGGAATCAGAAGAAGAAGGCGAAATAGGAACTTCGCAAACCTCGGCCAGAAGATCATTGAGAGGTCGAAAATCTGCGCGGGAAAAAAGAGAACAAGAGACCTACAAAGACAAGCTCCAGGGAAGTCAACCAACCCTTGAGAAGCTTTTGGCAAATACTCCGAAGAAGAACAGAAATCAGCCTCAGAGCTCTAGGGGAGCTCATCCTTCAAAATGCAAGTGATGAAGATCGTCTCCTGGAACTGCAGGGGTATGGGGAGCAGAACAAAAGAAGAAGCTATAAGAAGCCTGATAAGAACAGAATCTCCTGACCTACTCCTCATCCAGGAGACTAAAATGGAGGACTATGCCTTCCTCCAGATCGGCAAGAAGTTGTGGAAACAAAGCGAAGGACTAGCAGTATCAGCTCGAGGTGCTTCCGGTGGACTGGGTTCTATTTGGAATGCAAACAAATTTATAAAGATCAGAGAAGTTAAAAACACCCATTGGTTGTTCTCAAAAATCCAACACATAGAAACAGATACGACTCTCTCCCTCTTCAATGTGTATGCTCCCGTCAGCTCAGCAGAGAAAAAGCATTGTTGGGATTCCATTAGGAATCTGGCAGATACTGAAGACTTAGCCAATATTATCATAGCAGGGGATCTTAACCTAACATTATCAGTGTCTGAAAAACGCGGAGGAAGCATCGTCAGGGACCCGGCGCGGGAATGGGTTGAGGACTTGCTTCTCGACTGGGATATGATCGACATCAAGCCTTCGGCTGGGAAGTACACATGGACTAACAAAAGAATCGGTCCTGGCCACATCGCTGCAAGGTTAGATAGATTTCTCGTCCAAAGCTCTTTTCTTCTTCTTGGCCTAGAATCTAGAATGCATATCCTTCCTTGCAGTGTTTCCGATCATCGCCCCATTAAACTCGAGCTGCTGGCTCATTCGGATCAAGGTCCCATTCCTTTTAAATTCAACACTCACTGGGCCAAGGAGCCGTCCTTCTTGCCTCTGATAAAAGAAACCTGGAAGCTCCCTGTCAAAGGCTCTGCATTCTTTGTTTGGGAAGAGAAACTTAGGAGAGTCAAAGCTGCTCTAAAGTCCTGGGTAAAATCATTACCAAATCCTGCTGTGGAAAGGAAAATGATCCAGGAGCGTCTTGAATCGCATCACTTGGCTTCGGAAAACGCTGAGATCACTAAAGAATTACTTGACAAGGAGGCTAACCTTCAGCGCATGTTCCTTAAGGCTAGCTTGGCAGAGGAAGAGTTTTGGAGACAAAAATCCCGCAGTCTCTGGCTCAAGGCGGGAGATAGAAACTCTTCTTTCTTCCATAAGCAAGCTCAGGCCCGAAAATGTTTCAATTCCATCTCTGAAATTAAAGTTGAGACCACCATTCATAGAGACATCAGATGCATAAAGAACGCTGCCTTCACTCACTTCAAAAATCTCTACAGTGAAGAAGAGGCCGCCGATCATGCTCCTTCCATCGTGAATGAGGTGCCCTCCCTGATAACCGAAAGAAATAATCAATTCCTGGATGCTGAGATCACTAACAATGAAATAAAAGCCTCTCTCTTCGCTATGGAACCGGACAAGGCCCCGGGCCCTGATGGTTTCACTGTCGGATTCATTCAGACCTGTTGGCAGATAGTGGAGAAAGACCTATGCAGAATGATAAGGAAATCCAAAGAGTGCCAGAAAATTGGGGGAAGCACCAATTCGGCCTTCCTGGCCCTCATTCCCAAGGAGAAAGGAGCCAATTCCTTCAGTCGGTTTCGCCCTATATCTCTATGTAATATAGGTTATAAGCTGATCACGAAAGTTATTGCCAACAGATTAAAAACCATCCTTCCGAACATCATCCCTGCGAACCAGGGAGGATTTATTCAGGGAAGACAGATTGTGGACAACTTTGTCCTGGTCCAAGAGGCGATCCACTCTAGTTTGGTTCGCAAAGAGAAAGGTATGGTTGTCAAGCTAGATCTTGAAAGCGCCTTTGACAGAGTGAGACACAACTTTCTATTCGAGGTCCTGCACAAATTTGGGTTTGGATCCAAATTTGTCAACTAGATTAAGGCCTGTATCAGTGAGCCCTGGATAGCCCCTCTGGTGAATGGGAGGGCCTCAGATTTCTTCAAAGCCTCTCGTGGTTTGAGGCAAGGGTGTCCTTTATCCCCCCTGCTCTTTGTCCTTCAAGCTTCCGTCCTCAGCTTCCTTTTGAACAAAAAGCAACAGGATCAAGAACTAATGGGTCTGAACATTGCGAGAGGTGTTAACAACATAAATCACGCGTTATTTGCGGATGATTCCCTCTTGCTGGGCGCTGCCTCTGTGTCCTCAGCTAAAAGTTTCAAAGAAGTGGTTGAAGACTACTGTGAAGACTCAGGAAGTAAGCTGAATAAAGGCAAATGCCATATCTACTGCTGGAATACCCCTGCCTCCACATTGCAAGCCATCTCCAGTTGCTTCGGTTTCGCGGCTTCCTCGTCTTGGTCCTCCTTCAAGTATCTGGGTCTCCCTATCTTTTTACACCGCGCTGCCAACAGAGATTGGTTGCCCCTGCTGGAAAAGTTCGAGTCTAAGATCCATTCCTGGGGTTTTAACTGGCTTAATCTAGCAGGTAAGTCAGTTCTAATTAAAGCTGTCCTCAACAGCCTCCCCATATACCAATTTGCAGTGATGTTGGCCCCTGTTGGAATTATGAAGAAAATGGAGGACCATATCAGAAAATTCTTTTGGAAAGGCGGGAAAGCCAATGAAAATAAAATTCCTCTATTAAGCTGGACTAAAATTTCCATGCCCAGATTGGAAGGTGGACTGAACTTTAAGAACATCAGCATGCAAAACATGGCGTTGGGTGCAAAACTGATCTGGAGGATTATTGCCCCAAAGCCGGGGTGGGCTCAGATCGCCTTGTGGAAAAAGTTCTTTCATGGGCAGAGGAAAAGGTGTCTTGATCATCCCAGAGCAAACACTGGCTCGCCTATTCAAAAGCTCTGTGCAAAATCCTCCTCCCTAATCAATGATCACGCTCATTGGATCCCTGGCAATGGCAAGCAAATCAGAATTTGGGAGGATCGTATTATGGGCTGCGACCCTCTGTCTGATGATAGATCCCTGTCAGCGCTGAAAGACTGGATGCATAGTTCGGGGTTCATTACACTGTGGGATATATCTAAATGGGAGAATGGACACTGGCTCAGTTGGATAAATTTTGAGGTTCCCCAGTCCCTATCCAAAGAACTGGCAATTTTCTTAGACTTCCTAAATGGTAAGGCTCCTTTGAGTAGCAGAAAGCCAGACACTCGTGGTTGGGGCTCGTCGCCTGGGCGCTACTCCGTCTCTTAGGGATACAAGCAGCTCTTAGCGCATCCTCATGTTCCCTCAGACCTGAAACCATGGAAAGGAGTCTGGTTCCAAAGCTCGCTTCCAAAAATCGACTATTTTTGTTGGCTTCTCTGTCACCAGCGTATTTTGACGGATGATAGACTCCACAAAAGAGGTTACCATGGCCCTTCTCGCTGTTCCTTGTGTGGTGAACATTCAGAAACCGCTGCGCATCTGATGCTGAACTGTAATTTCGTGGCCAATCTCTGGAATGCGGCCTTAGGCTCTTGGAGGGCGGATATCATCCTCCCCAATAATATTCCAGAGCTGTTCTCGAACTGGAAGACGTCGTATCCTGGAGGCTCTCCCCAAAATGTTCACCTCAAAGCCGCCTGGTGTATTCTTCCCAAATTAATCTGTTGGTTCACCTGGCTGGAAAGAAATCAGAGGATTTTCAGAGATAAGAAGAGAGATCATAATACTGTCTGGGTTAAAATAAAAACTCAGCTAAAGGAATGTGTTGGTGAACAGCTGGATGGGGCAGGATTGAGTGACCTCGATGCAGCTTGGAGTGACTCCCTGGACCTCCGCTTCAATGAAATTGTCAGGCCTCCCGTTCTCCCTAAAGACTGGAAAATTCGCCTTAACGCCTCAGATTTCTTGGCTCTTTGTTCAAAGCAGGATCATATTATCCTTTTCTTCGATGGGGCTGCCAAAGGCAACCCGGGCAGATCCGGTGCTGGAGGAGTTGTTAAGAGAGCGGATGGCAGAACTGCTCTTAGATTTGCCTGGGGAGTGGGCTTCAACACCAGTATGCAAGCTGAAGCTCTGGCCCTTTTCCAAGGACTGAAACAACTTAAATCCCTCGGAATCAATGATGCAATAGTGATGGGAGACTCTCAGACTATCATAAAAACTTTCATAGACAGCTCTACCCCAACAGATCTAAGACTGTCCAGATTGATCACCAGAACAAGAATCCTATCAAACTCCTTCCAGAGTTTGAAATTCTATCATGTCAAGAGAGATAATAACAAAGAGGCTGACGCTGAAGCTAATAAAGCAGCTCTTCTCCCCCTCGGAGTCATTCTCAGAGATGGAGAAGAAGGTTGGGATCCCATTCCTTAACCTCTTGGTGATTATGTTTTATTGTCTTTTATTGAAGCAGTTCGTTTGCATTTTTAATTTGGGAAAAATAGAGGCGGTTGCCCGGAAAATAACTTGTAAAAATCTCTGGTGTAGCATAGAAAAAGAGACCTCGGACCTGGACAAAGAGCTTTCTGGATTTTGCTCTGCATATTGTAATCAGAATTACGGCATTTTGGCCAGAAAGTAATACATCTCTCTATCTGTTTCTGTTAAAAAAAAAAAACAATTCATTATGAATCTTATAAAAATTTAACTCTATAATTAATCCATGATGTTTAACGGCATCTCTAAACATGATCTCACATTCTTAATCATGTCTTCAATGATTATCAACATGTATATTATTACATAACCTCATTCTTCGTTGTCTCACAATAATACCAATAATTCTTGAATTGAACTTCACACAGAAGTAAAACTACAAGTCATCTTCATTGATGCATTTCTATAAACACTTTAGTATCATGAAAAACTACAGACATTTGGGGGAGTTTTTTTTACAATTAGCTTGCAGCCATGTACAAATACCCCCTGATGTTGATCTAACTCGCATCCAATACTCCCAGGGACGCAATTATTTAAAACAACAAAAATTTGAATCTCATTTACCACTTTTGTCAAACACCTGGAATGCAAACTTTCATTTACAACTCTACACAAAGAAATACAACCCAAAATTATGTTACTATGGGTTGTTCATTGAATTTAAGTTCACTATATGAATGATTGATACATGTATTTAATCAAACATTTTACAACTTGCAAATCTACTTCCCTTGACACAATTTGACAAGCTTATTGCAGCCATTACTAGAATTCAGAAAACACATGGCAACCCTAAATGCTACAACCATTAAGCTAACAAAACTATACCAAAACCCGAATCACAAACACATCGAATTATTAAGAAAACATATTCTATGAAATGACTAAAAATTACCTCAACTTACCTCAAGCCTTTGATCTTCCAAACCACATTTTGGCTGTCATTATTTTTGCATTTTCTTTTAAGGGTTGATCATGTAATTCCTCCAAGTATATTATGATCACATGTCCATTTTATTACTTCTCTTGTAGGTTGAAATTTAGCACTTATATATATATATAGTAATACTCATTCAGGGATTTTGTCAAACACTATCAAAACATACCCTGAAACCCTTTCTAAAATGCATCTAATTACATATTTCAATTAAAACAACACAAAACCATAAGTCATGAAACTCTTACCCAACCTCTTTCGTAATTCTTCATTGTAATTACTTTTAACAATATTTGGCTTTTCTTCCTCAGTTCGCTACAATACCAAGGTTAGTACAATAAACTACACTAGTAATATTTACAACTTAGCCTACATATAGACTACTCCTAGTCTTCATTCTCAACTTAGCCATGATAAGCTTCCAAATAACATAAGCTTAAACCAAAGTTACATGCTTACAATAATTAAAAATTTTACAATTCTTTCTGCTAATATTATACTAAAATTTCAAGGAAATTAAATTTATACCTAATGTGATCTTGAATTCCAATAGTTGAAATCATGCTCCATCTCTGATTCCTTGACCAACTTATTTGAACCATCTGATTTTCCACCCAACCATATCCAAGGAGAACTCACCCCATGGAACCCCCAAGCTATATAAACTCACAAACAATACCAAAATATAGTAGTAGAGAGATACAAGGTAAGCTAACGAAGATTAGTTTCACTTCTTCTCAATACCACTCATGTTCAACTCCACAAGGTAGAGCTACTTAAGAAATATCGAGAACATTCGATTACTCTCCAGGTCTCATTCTCTCACAAGTTTCTTCAAATCTCCCAAAATATTGGTATCACAATGCACCTGTCCTCCCCCCAAGTGAGAAGACATGAGACACATATATATGAGGAGCAAAAAATTCTTGTCATAAAGGAGGAGTAATTTGCATGCCTTGAGAAAAAGTAACATATTCCATTTAGAGGATTGTAACTCATGCCATTAAGGAGAGGTATGCACGCTTTAGTTAAGGAGAGTGTAACATATGCATTAAAGAGAGGGTAAGAGGAATCTTTTATGACATACTTTTAATAGGTGTAACAGGGATATGCCATGTATTTGATGAGTGCGTAAGAGAGAGTGTAATGTATCATTAAGAGAGAGAGTTATGTAGAGCCATGAGAGGTGATCGGTGTGAAGTGATTGAGGTGATGAAGGTGATTTAATTCCTTTTAATAATAATATAACAATCTCATAAAAGATAATGATAATATTTATGATTAGTCAAGATTAAACTATTAGGATTGATTAGTGATAAGTTAAGTGATTTTCCTTCGATTATACTTTATTACTAATTGATGCAAGGTGATTTACTATTTTGGAAATTCATACTTGAGATGCTAGACATGACTTTCTATTTTTAGAAAGTCATTCCAAAATTTTCAAAAATGATATTTTAATAAGGAAATTCATCCCTGAGTTGGCCATGAGTGGTAATTTTTTTTCCAGAGAATAGGGATTCCACATCCCTATCTTATGCATCTCCATGCCTTAGTAGATCGAGGACTCCGTTGAACCTGAGTTTTGGCTCTTTTTCCACATGCATTTCCATTTATCCACCATCCCTTTCTATCATATCATGGTCATTTTCCCATATTATTGCCTCTTATTCACTTAAAGGTAAAATATTATGTCTCCTAAATTTTAGAATTTTTAGAAAACAATTGGTATTAAAAATTATTTTGACTAGAACATAATTTCCCGTAATAGCTCCATGAAAGTCATGTGTGCAGGACACCCAGGTGGAAACGAAAGACATATTCGGAAAGTATGAGAACCAAGCATGGACAGACTCCTATTGGCATAGTCCAAAGGAGTCAGAATAGGCCTGGTCAACGCTAGTCAAACTTGACCAGTTGCCTAGAAATCCCTAACTAAAAGGGGCAATTTTGTGATTTAGTGGGATTCCACCATATTTTGTGCAACAAAAGGGACGAGTTCGACCTGATTAGATAGATTAAGACTCTATTAGGCTGTTACAACTATTTTAGCTAAGTTTGTTATATTTTTGGCTTATTTAAGTTCAACTATTCAACAATTATGAATACGTATTATGACTATTGAGACTTCTTTACTTCTGAATACAATTTGAGGAACTTGTCTTCCATTTTCTTGTTGTTCTTCCTATGGGATGTGATTTCTGATCTACTGTAGCTGATAGTTTCAAGTGTACCAAGCAAGGACGGAGGGCCTCCATTCTGAGCTAAGTACAATGAAGTGTAATTTTGTGCATAATTGTGATTATTTTAGATTGTTGTTTCCTTTATAATTTCTTGTGAATATTTTTTGAATAGATTCCTTATATGCCATGTTCATGATTTCCTTTCAGTTATTGGTCAACCAAGGCATCTAAGTTATATCCTCTTCCTTCTAGATTAAGAACTGAACTAGAAATTGTGTCTTTACTGCTTTCTTGATTTGGTTATTATCTCCTTTCAATGAATAGTTTGAATAAGGTCTCCAAGTTGGAGCCTCTTCCTTGTGATCTAGGAATTGAATTGGAAATTGTGTTTATGCATTTGATCTTTATTGCTTTGGTTATATTATGCTTTATGGTGGAACTGATCTTGTTGGAATAAGGATAATGAGGAAGGACAACTAGGACCTCTAAGTTAGAGCCTCTTCCTCGTTGGCTATGCTCCACAAAGACTCATTACACTTTTGTTCTAGATTAAAATTCCAATGCTTTCTTTTCAGTAATTCTATATTTGTAATATGCATTTCCATTATTTTCATTTAAATAACTACTTCCTACACTACTTTAATCTAAGATTCCATATACTTTGGTTTGCTTCTAAGTTTACCAACCTAGATTGATAAGTAAAATTGATGCTCTAATTCAACTCCATAAATTAGACTGACATTTTTGGCGTCATTGCTGGGGAAGCACACTTAGATAGAGCTGGTTAGGAAGATTGTTCAGAAAACATATAAAAAAACAACAAAACATAAAAATAAAAACACTTTTCATTATGGTTATTCATGCTTAGATATAGAAATTATAAAGGTAGATCCCCAAAACAAAACCCGCAACCAACAAAAAAAACTCATTAATTACAAAATCCATTTGCAAAACAAAGATCTACAAAACATGATGTTAAAGAAGTCATTTAGAGAATGAGGGTATGCCACCACAAGGATTTTTTCAAACCCTTGTCCACAATTTAGAATGGTCACTAGGGATGAATCTTCATTTCAAAAGATAGAATATGAACAAACCATCCATGAAGAGGATCCACAAGAATATAACCTAGAAGCTTCTTCTAGTTATCTTTGTAAGGAGATCAATGAGTTATGGATCACATGCGATGAAGTTCAGATAATAGAGCTAGAAATTCAAGAATATCTAGCATATGATCCCTTGTGCATTCATGATTTTGAACACATCTCACAAGAAGAAATTTGTTATATGAAAATTAAGGAGAAATAAACAAACAAAGATCATTTCAAAACTTAGTTTCAACTAGTCATTAGGCCACAACATCACTCCATTTTTCAACATTTCTTAGCATCAAATCTTTATGATCAATTAATTTTTCAAGTCCAAGTATTCATTAAGGTATATTTTTCAAACTTGGATGTGAATCTACTTATGATCTTGTTACACAAATGGATGCAATGGAAATTCTCTTATACTTGAGAGAATGACTTATTTGTATACAATAGAATATGATAGAATATAATAAATAAATAAATAGGTAGAACAAGTTCCAAATAAGACTTTTGGTTCAAACTCTCATGAATAAGTTCTTCAAATCATTGTTCAATATTCATTTGGAAGGATTTCATGGCAACATGCAAGATCATTTTCAAAGCATGTTTTTAAACAAGGTATCTCTTGAAATATAGTTTTTAAATCCATTTTGAAAATTTCAATTTGGATCACAAATAAAAAAGATATGATCAAAATAAATACTAGAGAAATTTTAAGGACAAAGTTAGTACAACATTGGTTCGAGAGCTCTAATGGAATTTTTTTTACATGATATGTACAGGGAAGATATCCCTTGGAATCTAGTTTCCAAATCAATTTGAATCACCTAATCTGACATCATATGAAAAAGTTGTCCTCAAGAGATTAACTGCTTATCGAAAAATATGCATTGTGACAATTTTAGGTCTTATTGTTCATTGTCATATTTCACATATAAAATCATTTTATTTTAAAAACATGTTTCTAATTGAGATAGATATGAAATTCTAGTTTATGACACAATTTTAATCATCCCATTTAGAGGTAAAATGAAAAAGTTATGCCACATTTAGTGACTGTATGCCTTAAACTCAACATAGTGAAACTTTGCCTCCTAGGTCTGTTCATCAGCAATTTTGGGATATCAAACCTAAGAATTTTAAAAACATGTTTCTACTGGATAGAAAAAAATGAATCTATTTTAATCTCCAAGTGGAATTACATTGATCTGATCTTTAATGAAAAAGTTACACTCCAAATAGTGACTGTTGGTCTAGTAAAAAATTTACAAGAAACTCTATCAAACATGGTACTCCTCATCATTTTAAATCATTTTTAAAACCTGTTTACACTGGAAGTATCCATATGAATTCACTTCAACTTTGATTTGGAATCACTCTAATTGGAAATAAAACAAAGATTTTGTGAACAAAATACCGCTAGGAGGTCTAGGTTGGCCACCATTCCTCAAGGGGTAAACAAATGCATTTTCTTTGTATATCATCTTTGGACTTGTTTTTTAAGAAATGCTTGTAATTATTTTACATATTTATTGGAAGAAGAGAGACTGTACACCTCTCTTCCTCCATCATCTAATATTGTATTGCAGGCAAATGCTATGTTTTTGCAGGTTATAGGAAGATTTGAGGGGTCAACTCCATGGATGAAGGATTTTCAAAGTCAATCTTCAAAAATTCATATATGAAAATATGCAATGCAAGTATCTAAGTCAAAGTAAAGTGGAATTCACCTAATGTTGAGTTCATTCAAAGAAACTCAAAACTCTTGAAGCTTGTTTTCAGAAGTTAATCAACAACACCAACAACCCTACAACATGAATCGAGATCGAGGTAAAAGGCATGAAGCTAATCATCATAAGAAGAAGTCAAGTGGTGTACCATGACAAGTCACGTGCATTGCCTAAGAAGCATTTCATAAGCCATATTGTTCATGATTTCATTCATCTACCATATTGTATGTTAAGCTTCACAATCATTTAGATCTACCATATTGAAGTCCAAATCTATTATCTATCTATCCGTCTACTCCAATATCATGATTTCAACCTATATTACTTTCATAAGTTTTCCATACTTCCCTACACCATTATACCCCGCCTTTATCTAGAAAAGAAAATAATAAAAAAATACCAAAAGATCAAAAATAATAAAGAGGTTTGGCTGTGAAAATCTAGATTCCCGACATAGTACAAACCTGAATTCATAATAGAAAACCAATTTATTTGGCTAATATGAATTCTATAAAAAATGTGTGTTTTTCAAGTCATTATTTCAAATTTTCTTCACTAATTTTTTGCTAAATAACTACTCCAGTTAAAAGACTTGAGGACAAGTCTTAGAATAAGAAAGGGAGAAACAAATGCATTAGTTTCATTTGCCTTGCTATCCTTTTGTTATCCTTCTTATCTCAACATGAAGACATTCAACAAGAAGGCACTCCATATGGAAGATATTTCTACTTCAACATCAACTTCAAATTCAAAGCTATATGAGGAGACTTCATGAAGCAACTTAGAGTGTAAAGGGACCTACGAAAATTACAAATTATGCTTCAGAAGGGACCTGAAAATTCAACATAAAAAAGGGACCTGAACATAAGCAGCATCACAAAGGGACCTGAACATATATGAGTCAAACATTATTGCTTATCAAATTTCATCATGAGAAGGGACATGTACTCATTCAAGACAAAGATCATCATCAATTGAAGGAGCTACTTATTTGAGGAAAGTACTGTAAGTTCTAATTTTTTAATACCATTTGATTTTGAAAAAAAAATTTAATTTAGGAGACTAAATAAAACTTTAAAGTATAAGAGTGCAAACTTCCCTTCATCCCATGAACCCCTTCATCTATCATAAAACCCTTCTCATAAACCCTGCATTATTATTTAAAAAAAGAACCCTCTTTCACAAAAACCCTACTACCTCTCAAATAGTATTTGATATCTTCTTTGCAAGACAAACAAGCATGGGTTAGTGAATGATGCAATAATATATTTGTTTGATCTACAATGATATGCTTTTTACTCTATTTTTGGATTTGAAATGACTTTAAATGGTCATTTCAAAAGAGTCACCTTGGAAGAGTAACAAATACATCATGCAAGGACAAAGAGTATGAACAAATTTATACCAAAGGAATTGGAAAATTATTAAATGGATATGCAATGCAAGAACATGATCAAAATTTAAAGAGCATTAAAAAAATGATGAAAAGGAAATATGCATCAAAGAGGAGGACATTACATTCATAGAAAAAAAAAGAGTTATATGCATAAAAAAAGGGCAAGTGAACTATATGGATGGCGCATATATGATGGAAAATGAAAAATATATGATGGCGCATATTAAAATCGATTTTCAAAATCGATTTGGGTTATATGCATTGAAATGTGTATATGAATCATTTGCCATGGGTGAAAAAAGAATACGCATTTGTCACGGGTGAAAAAGTTCAAACCCTGGTCAAACGTTCACAAATGCAGAGAGTGAGTTTCATAAACAACAAAACATTCACAACGCAGAGAATGAATCCATAACAGAGAAACTTCTAAGGATTGAACGCAACATTTCACGCTGGAGGGGAGAAATTCAATCTACACAGAGAGGCAACTGGTCAATGCCTTCATGCAGAGAATTTGACAGAGAAATCGCACCACAGTTCAGGTAGAGAATGCAACCCTCTAAAATGGAAAACAAAGGATAGAGAATGCATAGATTTTATGCTAAAAATCTTGACAAAGAGCAGAAAAAGTGTAGTGTTCTATTAATGATAACCCTGCCAAATTAAACATGGAAATCTCTGCTTAAAATCCTGAGAATTTCGCAATAGAGTTTGAATAGGAATGAGATCCAGATTAAAACGTTTTTAGTGATCCATAAATGACTGTCAATGTAGGTGACAAACTCCAGTTCACATTTACATTTGTATTTGACAAAATTCAGTTTACATTGACAAACGTGGTGGCAAGTCCGAGTTCTCAACTGTGCAGTGGCACTAGAAGACTATGTGGAAGCTACAGGTGTGTGAAATGCATGGTGACCGTTTTTGTATGATGGTTTTCCTTCCCAGAACCAATTTCTTTTAAATATGCAATGAGTGGTGGTGCTATTAAAAAGAAATGTTGAAATAACAGAGACCTGTAGAATGTTTTTTTTAGAAATCGATTTCCAAGCAAATAGATGCATGCAGTGGTTAATTTAATTTCTGAGATAATGAAATCTTGTTCATTCCCAAAATTCGATTTTCAAACAAACAGAGCATCCAGTGGTTAGTTTAGGCATTTCGATTCCCAATTCTTGAAAGACAAAGTTTTTCACAGTTTGAAGGAACAAAGGAATTCAGGGTTCGAAATCGATTTTGATTTCTGAGAAGACAGAGAATTTTTTTTCATTATCAGAATATCAATTTCAAGGCAAAGTGGAATAATCATTTCCAGAAAATCAATTTTCAAGAAGGCAAAGTGGGTAATTATTTTCAGAAAATCGATTTCAAGGTAGAGTGGAATAATCATTTCCAGAAAATCAATTTTCAAGAAGGCAGAGGGGGTAATTCATTCTTAGAAAATCGATTTCAAGGCAAAGTGGAGTAATCATTTCCACAAATCAATTTTCAAGAAGACAAAATAGGTTTCCAGAATTCAAGTTTTAAAGTTTTAAAGTATTCTCTCCACAAGTAGTTGAAACAGAGGTTCAATCTCAGAAATATTTCCCTTTTCTCTCATAACAGAAGTGTCTAAAGTTCAGATCTAGTCTTGAAACCAAAAGCAACAAAGACACCTAGATTTCAATATGGGGAATAGAAATGAACAAAATGGATTTCAGTTGGAAAGGTGACACAAAGAAACAATAGAAATTTTTTACCAAGAAGGGCTATTGGAATGGACACTGTCAAACCAGGAGGTAACTCCTCAAATGTGATTGATTTATTCATTCAGGTTGTTCATTATTATATACAAGAGGGAGTTATTGTTCAGTTCATCTCCCGATGACTCTCCATTTCCTCTATTATTTATTTACACTAATTATAGTTGTTCACCCAATCCCTATGATTAGGTCTCAACGTTCCCCCCCTTAATCTGAAGGGATGTTGGTGAGTCCAAGCATCGTTCTGAATCTTTCAAGCTTTTCTCTTCCAAGCGCTTTGGTGAAGATGTCTACGATTTGTGCATTAGTGGAACAATGGTGGAGATGGATTGTTTTGGCCTCAACATGATGTCGAATCAGATGATATTTTGTATTGATGTGCTTCGTTCGATCATGGAACTTTGGGTTATTGGCCAACTTTATTTTTGAGGTGTTGTCAATCATGAGTGGAGTTGATTGTACTTGTTTTACGTACAAATATTCAAGAATTTTCCTGAGCCACACAATTTCTTTTGTTGCCTCAGCTGCTGCCATATATTCTACCTCTGTTGTGGAATATGTTGGAACTGATTGTTTGCACGATCTCCAGGAGGCAGCTCCTGATCCAATACTCATAGCATAACCTGAAGTAGATACCCTAGTTTCTTTGTCTCCATAGAAATCTGAATCAGAGTATCCAATCAAGCTGAAATCTCCCACCTGTGTATACTTGATTCCAAAGTCTTGAGTTCCCTTCAAGTACTTTAGAACTCTTTTTGCATCAGACCAATGTCCCTCACAAGGCTTTTGCATAAACCTGGAGAGGATTCCAACAGCAAACGAAATGTCTGGTTTGGTAGTAGTTAGGTAATTGAGACTTCCTACAAGTTGTCTATACTTTGTTGCATCCTCAAATTCTTTTCTCTCAATGGATGTGAGCTTTAAGTTTTGTTCCATTGGAGTAGTCAAAGGATTGCATTCAATCATGCCAAATCTATTCAACAGATCTCCAATGTACTTCTTTTGAGAAAGGAATATGGACTTTGGATGTTGAGTTACTTCAATACCAAGATAGTAATGAACATAGCCCAAATCAATCATTTCAAAACCTTTCCTCAATTCCTTCTTTATGGATGCAATGTAGCTCTCATTGTTCCCTGTCATCAAAAGATCATCTACATATACCACAAGATATACCACTGTTTTTCCAACCTTCTTGACAAACAAAGTTGCATCATCAAGATCATAATGTTTGAAATTGAGTTTCAGAAGATGTTGAGTTAGTTTTTCATACCAGGCTCACGATGCTTGTTTGAGGCCATACAATTATTTCACAAGTTTGCATACTTTATGTTCATGTCCTTTCACAGCAAACCCTTCAGGCTGGGACAAAAACATTCTCTTTTAAATCTCCATTCAAAAAGCAGTTTTTACATCCATTTTATGGACTTTCCAACCGTTCTGAGCTGCTAGGGCAAAGAGTGTCCAGATGGTAGCCCATTTTGCTGTGGGGCCAAAAGTCTCCTCATAATTGACCCCTTCCTTTTGTGCAAAACCTTTTGCCACAATCCTGGCTTTGTGCTTGTCAAGTGAGCAATCAACTTTATACTTGTTCTTGTAGACCCACTTGCAGCCAATTGGTTTAGTTCCCAATGGAGGATCAACCAGCATCCAAGTGCCATTCTTTATCAAGGGATCATACTCTTTTTGCATCGTTTCTTTCCATTCATCATGAGAAGCAGCTTCTTTGAAGGAAGTTGGTTCAAAATCTGTAGACAAATTCAATTCACAATCATAAGAAACATCCATATCAACGGTGAATCGGAGTCATCTACATCACCTCCATTTTTCCGGGTTGAATTTCTAGTTCTTGTCTTTCCAACCTCATCAAGATGAACACTTTCAAGTGTCTTTGTATTATCTTGTTGTCAATATATAAAAATGCACTTATGGTGGTTAAAAATTGCACTCTGATATATTAAAAAATGGGAGACAACATTATTTATGAAAAAATGCTTATATATTACTGTCCATACAACACTGGACTCCCCACTATACAACGCTCTTACCATACTCCATTATCGCTGGTCCATGATAGCGTTAATACCACGCAGTTGACCACCATATACCACACTGTTCCGTATATATATACAACGCTGGAATATATAACATGCTTGGCAACGCTGGAATATAAAACTGTGATCCCAAACAGGGATCTTTGAGATTGTATCAGTTAAGTTCGATATGAATGAAAGTTGTGCGTTGGATGAGATTTCATATTAGCTGGGTGAATTTCACTGAATATATAAATTAGTGATTTTAAATGAACAAAACCAAAGAATTGCTGGAAAAGCCAGAAGATTTCACAATCAACGGATGATACACCAGTGGTCCAATAAATCTTCCAAAAGATTCAGGCACAGATTACAGTATCGAGTCCCTTTGATACAAAGCTTTCAATTCATTTATAGATGTATCCAGCTCTTCTCTTATACACAAGGGAATCATGAAAGATTAATCTCAATATTTGCAGATCAAATATGAGCAAAACTCATAGGATTCACAAGGTCTTTAATGGTGAAAATTGTAACAGATGATGACTATTGATCAGAGAGAGTTTGATAAGCGAGTGGGAAGTATTTAATATGAAAGTTGAGGTTGTTGCGTTGGGTGCTGTGTGAACAATCAACGCGGTATAGCAGGAAATCAGGCTAAGAATCACAAAGCCCTGGTAGGCTTGATGGTTGTGGAGGGCGTCAAGATAAAGTCGTAGGGTTTACTAGCACTCAACATATTCAACCTGAGAGATATGAAGGCCGGAGGCACAGTCAAGGTATGCTGGAAATACGAGAACAATTATGCACAGGTCAAAGAGCGCAGAGAATGATTAAAAAATATCATATGGTAGAGAGCCCAGAGGGCGCAGAGAATATGGGAGAGAGCGCAGAGAATAGAGGGACAAAATATGGCAGAAAACTGATACAAGGAGTTACAACACAAAAGCTAATTTTGGGAGTTGGCTCTGATACCATGTCAGACTATGAGGTAACTCCTCAAATGTGATTGATTTATTCATTCAGGTTGTTCATTATTATATACAAGAGAGAGTGATTGTTCAGTTCATCTCCCGATAAATCTCCATGTCCTCTATTATTTATTTACACTAATTACAGTTGTTCATCTGATCCCTATGATTAGGTGTCAACAGACACAATGAAAAAGTTACAAAGGAGTTTGTAACCAATTTTGACAATGAAAAAAATCCAGAGTTGGAGACATTTTTGTTCCCATCACTCCGGAATACATAGCCCAAGCCACAAGTTTGCCACTAATAGGTGAAGAATACTACAAAGGGCAACACTTTAAAGAGAAAGGATGGAATTTATTTTTAGAAAAACAGAGAAAAGGAAGGAGAAAAAGTAAAGAATGCCATCTACAAGGAAGGAGAAAAAGGACATGAAGGCATAGATATCCTTTTACAGGTAGCTCAACATGAAGCTTCATCTTCAGGGGTTAGAGCCATAGGTACATCAGTAGGTCAGTCAGCATACATGGACAGAAGATCAAAGAGACAGAGGCACACATGAGGACATGCTTGAGACTTAGCAAGGGGGAGATGTTGACCCTCAGTTTTGGCTCTTTTTCCACATGCATTTTCCATTTATCCATCATCCCTTTCTATCATATCATGGTCATTTTCCCATATTATTGCCTCTTATTTCACTTTAAGGTAAAATATTTATGTCTTTTAAATTTTAGATTTTTTAGTAAAAATTTGGTATTAAAAATTATTTTGACTATAACAAAATTTCTCATAATGGCTCCATGGAAGTCGTATGTGCAGGACACCCAGGTGGAAACTGAAGACATATTCGAAAAGTATGGGAACCAAGCATGGACAAACTCCTATTGGCACAGTCTAAAGGAGTCAGAATAGACTTGATCAACGCTGGTCAAACTTGACTAGTCACCCATAAATCCCTAACTAAAAGGGGCAGTTTTGTGATTTAGTGGGATTCCACCATATTTTGTGCAACAAAAGGGATGAGTTTGACCTGATTAGATAGATTAGGACTCTATTAGGACGTTACAACTATTTTAGCTAAGTTTGTTATATTTAAGCCCAACTATTCAACATTTATGAATATGTATTATGACTATTGAGACTTCTTTACTTCTGAATACAATTTGAGGAATTTGTCTTCCATTTTCTTATTGTTCTTGCTATGGGATGTGATTGTTGATCTACTGTAGCTGATAGTTTCAAGTGTACCAAGAAAGGGTGGAGGGCCCCTATTCTGAGTTAAGTACATTGCAGTGTAATTTTGTGCATAATTGTGAATATTTTAGATTGTTGTTTCCGTTATAATTTCTTGTGAATATTTTCTGAATAGATTCATTATATGCCATGTTCATGATTTCCTTTCAGTAATTGGTTTAAGTAGGGAAGGTCAACCAAGGAATCTAAGTTAGATCCTCTTCCTTCTAGATTAAGAACTAAACTGGAAATTGTGTCTTTACTGCTTTCTTGATTTGGTTATTATCTCCTTTCAGTGACTAGTTTGAATAAGGAAGGACAACCCAGGTCTCCAAGTTGGAGCCTCTTCCTTGTGAGCTAGGAATTGAATTGGAAATTGTGTTTATGCATTTGATCTTTACTGCTTTGGTTATGTTATGCTTTATGGTGGAACTGATCTTGTTGGAATAAGGATAATGAGGAAGGACAACCAAGACCTCTAAGTTAGAGCCTCTTCCTCGTTGGCTATGCTCCACAAAGACTCATTGCACTCTTGCTCTAGATTAAAATTTCAATGCTTTCTTTTCAGTGATTTTATATTTGTAATATGCATTTCCATTATTTTCATCTAAACAACTACTTCCTACACTAGTTTAATCTAAGATTCCATATACTTTGGTTTGCTTCTAAGTTTACCAACCTCGATTAATAAGTAAAATTGATGCTCTAATTCAACTCCATACATTAGACTGACAAACTCTGTGCCCTAATCTACTCCAAAGATCCAAGATTCCACACCTTGATCTTTTAAATATTTAGGATTCCGTGTTCTAATACTTTTATTATAGATCCAAACTCCACATTTTTATCTTTCATAGGTTTAGGACTCCACGCCCTAATCCTTTTATTATAGATCCGAGATTCCACGTCTTTATCTTTCATAACTTCCATGGCTTTTCATCTACTTGGCTTTGAAACTCTGTGCTTCACCTTAATGTACTGATTATGAACTCATACCCATTTGATGGTTCGTTGATAAGGTCTTGTTCCAAGACCAAGAATTGTGCATGACTTCTGCAGTCATTTATAATTTGAACATTTTTGTTTGCAAATAACCACGTCCCCTGCCACGTCCTGCTTAGTACAATATTAAGCATATATAATCATACAAATCATGTATCATGACTTCCACAGTCATTCATAATTTGAGCATCCTTATTTGCAAATAAACAGGTCCCTTGCCACATCATGTGCAATACAACATTAAGCATATGTAATCATATAAATCGTGTATCATCCATAAATCATAATTAATCATATGTTCCACCTAATCATGATCATCCACGGATCTATGTGTCTCAATCCTGGATCACCATCCATGTCATACACATATGTCCAAACTAGGATAGAGAAAGAGAAAACATCGATAATATGCACTTAACCAAAATCATTCTTACCAAAATCGGTCTTTATCATAAGCATGTAGCAACCTTGTGATCCAAAACTAGGTTTATAGCATACAAACATATACATAAGTTTGACATGCATAATCTGTATATCACTGCATCAAAATCACCCCTCTCTAAGTGTCATCAAAGCTATCTCACCAAGAAGGGACACTACAAAAGGTTTTTGTGTGTAGAATAATACTAGGAAATGTAACACTTAGACGATAAATATTTACCCCCCCAAAACACTATTTAATACCTCAAATTACTTTTGGAAAGTTTCATACCTCAATTTACCAAATTAGTACTTGCTAGTAAAAATGGCCCTGTGAGCCAATTCCTCCACTTTTTCCACTCTAAAAATATCAACATTAGTGACAAATAATATAATGATCCAATCTAGATCATAAGCCTTTTGAATTACCCTAAATCCTAATACATTCAAATCTAAAAATTGCATTGAATAGTCACTTATACATACCTTGATTATTATATTCCATTGGTGGTAGATTGAATAACTATATCGGTGTTCTTAGACTTGATTGTGTCTACTTTACGAACTTTAGAGGCTACTAGGAAATCCTCTTTTGTATTGAATTTTTCTATCACTAAAACGAGGGAAGTTGTTGCTTAGATAATAATGATAACACTTCCGACGTTTCACTAATCTTAATACCTTATGAAGACTTTACGCTAAGATGCTAGATTTTATGATAATAATTCTATTATATCTCAACCATTTTAGAGGTTTCTAATTCTTTTCATGCCTCTAAAAGGAAACCATTTATCAAAAGTAGAAAGATTTATTTGAGTAAAGACTAATTTTAAAAGTGTCTTGGAATATATTGTGCCATTACCCAAAGGAATCTTTAAACGATACAAAAGGAGTTAATTTATGGCTATGATTTCAACAATGCATCACAACCATATTTGAAAGGGTTTTGGAATTTCTAAATCAATTCATTGTAGAACAACATACAAAAGTGGCAATTTATGGCTATGGTTTTAGCAAGATTTTGGTTACAAATCATGGTTTTTTTTTTAATTATGATTTGTTCATGGTTTGGTGATTTTTTGTTCCTATGTAACATATCCTCAAAAGATTAAATCATGATTTTCTCATGGTTTCATCATTTTTCTCTAGATAATATCTCCAATGGAAAATAAATTTGGGTCTGTTTTTGAAATTATGATATGCTCAAAGTTTTGCCATTGTTTTCAAGCTCCTTTTTCAAATGATATGTTCCCTCATAGACATTTCCCTTTATTGTCACCAAGGTACCAAGGTAAATCCTACATTTTTCAAGATAGAAGGTCAAGTTTGTTGAAAATGGTTGCTATTGATGTCAAAGCCTATCCAAATTAAATAGAAAGTTAGAGAAAGTTACATAGTCAAATAGCGTATTTCAAGACATTTCCGACCATATATGACATGCTTTCTAAATCCTCACGATTGACGAGAAATTAATTTTTGAATGTATATATATATATATATATATATATATATATATTGGTGTCTAAGAAATTGCTAGGGGATTGGAGTCTCCTCTAGATTGGTGCCTATCAGGTTGTTGAATTGGTGCTTAGCTAGGGGACTAAAATTTCCTATAGGTTAGTGCTTACAAAAGTTGTAAGTTCACTAAATATTTCTAAAGAAAACTTTTATAAGTGTTTCTTATGAAGATGTGCGTTTCATGATTATGCGCATCAAATGTTTTAAAAACTAAAAATTGTTAAAATTAATGAAATATTGATTCAACCTCTCTCTTAATATTTCCAACAAAATAACATCATAGGAATAGATCACATATAACTCATCAACAATTGACTCAATAAAAATCAACAGATTGCAAAGTGACTTTGAATTTTTCCTCACAACCACTCAATTTACCACTCACAAGTTTCATAATTTCACCATTTTGAAATTTTATAATTTAAAAAAATAACTAAACCCACCACATTGATCATAATCGGGAAGATTTATGTTGCCAAATCCCAGAGAGAACTTATTTTTTAGCACGAAAAAAAAGCTATATATTTGTATTATATTCCTGATAGTGGATAATATAAGCATACATGACTCAGTTGATAATGCTGTTAGCAGAGGCAGATGTGTGGACCACGCCACATCTTGAGATTAAACAAAAACATTAGATAGATTTCTTGTTCAGCTACAAAATGATTGTGTGGAGATAGATACATATGATCAACAGATATAGAAAAAAAATGATTTCCATGACAACAAAATATATATGTGCAAACCTTCGCTGAGAAATATGCCAAAGTATGGGCAAGTATAAAAACATACCAGGTATTTTCCCATTGATAGAGAGTTATATACCCGGAAGACAAAAGTCCTGGATCTGGAAGCTGTTGCTGTCCGTTGTGATCTGCATCCTCCAAACACCTTGGGGAGAAGTTAGGCCCATTTTGGATAAAGCATCAGCTTTTTTGTTTTTGTTCCTGTCAATATGTGAAATAGTATAGTCCCTCTTGGAGTTCCATAAAGCTGCAATCCTGTCCAACCATCCAGCAAGATGAATGTTTTTAATGTTGTGTTTTGACAAGACATGATCAGTTATAACCTTCGAGTCTCCATAGATTTGCAATTTCGGAATGTCAAGAAAGATACAAAAAGAAAGAAGACCAGCTAATGCCACCGCCTCAGCTCTGTTGTTGGACCCTGGTCCAGCATTCCAATAAATTTCAAAAGCCTGACCATCTGCTGGATTGATGTATACACCACAAGCGCACATCCCATGTTGTGCAGCTCCGTCGAAATAAGCACATGGAGAAGCCGTGGTCACCGATGCCATTTGGCTTCTTCCATTCCTGTACCTGTTCACCGATGCCATTTGGCTTCTTCCATTCCTGTTCCTGTTCTGTCCTGACAAATCAAGGGCGCTGTATAAAGATAAGATAGATACAACTACAGAAGAGTTAGAAAACTATATTTTGTCTGCTGAATAGAGAGCACTATCAGCAAAAGAAATCTTTAAAATTCAGTGGCATTATTTTACATGTAAAAAACTGAGATCTAGCCATATTTCTGATATTTCGGAAACTTAATTGGATTTTAGAGAAATGCACCGTTTGAAATCCGATGACATTAAATGTAAAAAAAGAGATTTAGTGACATTTGTGAGGTTTCTGAAACTGACATAATTTTAAAAGCGAACACTTTCAACTGAGAGCTTTTCAAACAGCATTATTGTCAGCAAAAATTTAGCTGCGTTATGCAAATAGAGTATTCTCAATTTAATTTTCCGTTCTTAAAATATCACAACATGTTCAGAAGACTGGAACACTCCAACTAAATTCCTTAAATAAAAAAACAAAAATATTTCTATATGATCTTTTTATAATACATATAATACAATTTTTTTTTTTTGTTATATTCAATAATTACAATAAAACTTATTGCTAATTTTCTTGTTACGTGTCATACCATCATTTCCAACCTCTCAAAACTTTTATCACATAAATTTTAATAATTAATTTGATGTAAACTCATTTGTAAAGCAAAAAATTCAATTACTGTCCGTTTGTACTGCAAATTAACTGTGCTTATATTAATAAAGGTTAATTGAACAAATGTCACTGTTTTGCAAATTAATTGTATATTTAAGATAATTTTTTTGAATATTTGGGTTATAACAGTGAAGTTTAATAGTTGGAATATTTAAAAGTGGTTGATGATGTTGAATGCATTTTTATTATTAAAAATAAAAAACAAAATTTAAACATTTCTACAATCAATTTTGAATTTTTAAATTATAAAAAAATTATTATCTCCCTGAACAATAGCGCTCCTACAGATAGAAGTTTAAATAAGTTAGCTGTACTCATATCAATAAAAGCTAATAGAACGAATGCTCCTGAAAGTCAAAATTGCCATAGCCCTGCTGAAACATTACTTTTTTTAAATTAATAAAATAGGAAGCTGGAATGGCAAAGTATCAAGTTACTTGAATGAAGGGCATAAAAGTCAAAATGTACCACAGCACTTCTGTAACATGTGTACTTAATAAAATAGGAAGCTGGAATGGCAAACTCTCAAGTTAATTGAATGAAGGGCATAAATGTCAAAATTTACCACAGCACTTCTGTTTGTATATTCAATGATTTTTTTAGTAATTTATTACAATATTTTTGTTTAGTTAAAAATTAGTTTTTTTTTTTTTAGTGGCACTAGCAAAATTAGCAAACCACACGAAATCGCTTTGGAGCTGCCGCGCTGCCCTTGCTTCGAGCTGCCCCGCTGCCGCGCTGCCCTAGCCGCGCCTTCTGAGCGACCTGCAAGCGCCCTCCCTCATGGAGCCTGGAGGTGGCCCTGAGGCCCCTCCCCCCTTCCCTCCGGAGATCGAAGCCTTTAAGGCTCTGGTAACTGCAACAGGAAAACGCCAGGTCGTAGGCCCACAGCAAAAATTTGTCAAAAAATTGGACAGCATACCCAAGGTTGTCTTACCAGAGGAGGAAATCTGCAGATCTGCGCTGAACTTAGCAGAAAAAGGTCTGATCGGCCAATTCACCGGTTTGTGGCCATCCCCGAGAGCAGTCGAAGAATGGGTCAAAAGGAACTGGCTACCCTTGGTAAACGAAGGAATCAAGATCTATTTTGTAGGCAAAGGGTACTTCGTCTTCTTGTTCGATAGTACAGAGGATAGAGGTCTGATTTTCAGAAACGGGCCATACTTCATGGGGCCTCAAGGACTCTACTTGAACAAATGGTCTACCGATTTCGATCCAGCACAAGATGTGCCCAAGGCGGTCCCTGTTTGGGTACGTCTTCCGCATCTTCCCCTGCATTGCTGGAATCAAAGTTCGCTTCAATCCATAGGAAACGCACTTGGAAAATTCATAGACCAGGCCCCAAGGAAGGATCAATACTCTTGTGCCCGGATCTGCGTGGAGGTCGACCTGGAAACAGGACTACCTGAAGCGATTCAGCTATCGGTGGCAAATTGGACACATATTCAAGAGCTCGATTACGAACAGCTGCCTTTCAAGTGTCGATTCTGCCATGAGTACGGGCACTTTGCAAGATACTGCAAAAAAAGAACCGAGGAGGCAACAGAGAAGGACAAAGAAGATCAATGGAAACAAGCAAAGAAGACAACATTCAGCAGACAGAGTAACAAAAACAAGGCTAAAGGGGCAGAGAACAAAGTAGATAATGGAAGCACAAGTAACCAAAACGCTGGAAGCAGTGAAACAAAAGGCAACGAGGGGGATAAAAACCCCTTTGAAATCCTCACTCCTCCTTCAGATCCTCCGGAAGCAGGGGAAGAAGAACCACCACAGCAGGAGAATATTGAAACCATGGAACCAGGTAATAACCTAATCCACAATCCAAGCAATATTTCTTCCCCTTCATACGCAGAAATAATAAAAAAAAAGAAGAAAACCATAGAGAATATGGGATCATCAGACGATGAAACATTCGAAAGGACAACAAAAAGGGTTGGACGAAGATCAAACAAGGAAACCAGAGAAGAGGAGTCAGAAAGACAAAAAACCCTTGGCAGCCAAGCTACCATTGAAATGACACTAGGGAGGAATATCAGACCTAGGGCCTCCAAAGGAGGAGGGCCTACCCCTTCAAGTGGTAAATGATGCAGTTGATCTCTTGGAACTGTAGGGGTCTGGGTAATCCCAACAAGGCAGATGCTATCAAAGACTTATTGAAGATGGAGACCGCGGACATCCTTATGCTCCAAGAGACCAAAGTAGAAGGGGAAACCCTTCTAAACACCAGCATGCTGAAATGGAAATTCGATTCAGGAAAGGCTGTTAGCGCAAGGGGATCGGCCGGTGGAATAGGCACGTTTTGGTCAAAAAGCTCATTCACTTTGGAACGATCCACAGAAACCCAACATTGGATCCACACAGATCTGCGACACACGGTAAGCAATCTCTCCTTGGCTCTGTTTAATTTGTATGTCCCTGTCCACTATGAAGAAAAGAGAGAGTGTTGGAGGACACTAATGGCCTATATAGATCAAATCAACCCTACGAACATAGTCATTGGAGGTGATCTGAATATCATTCTAGATCCCAAAGAAAAAAGAGGAGGAACATACACTAGAGACCCCTTCGTCAACACTGTGGGAAATCTGATTACACAGTGGGACTTAGTTGACTTCAAACCGATAAGAGGAAAATACACCTGGTCCAACAATAGATCAGGGGAAAATCAAATCTCAGCCAGGCTAGACAGATTCCTTATCAGCAGCACATTAATGTTGGACAATAGAATGGTCTTTTCCAAGATCCTCCCCAAGCTAACATCGGACCACAAGCCAGTTCTCCTCTGTATCAAAAAAGAAGAAGATCTCGGTCCTCTCCCTTTCCGCTTCAGCCCTCTCTGGGCAGGCAAAGACGGATTCTATGAAACTGTCCAAACGGCCTGGAGGATAGCTGTTTGCGGCTCCCCAAGTTATGTGTGGGAACAAAAAATAAAAAACACCAAAAAAGCTCTGAAAGACTGGATTAAAAAATCTCTGCAAACCCCAACTAGCCAAAGGAAAGAAGCAGTTCTTCAACTGGAAAGAGTCCAATTCGAAATGGAGGAGAAAGATCCCACTCCCACAGATTTAGACATAGAAAAAACTGCTCAAAGGAAAGCATATTGTTGTTTCAGAACTGAAGAAGAATACTGGCGCTTAAAGTCCAGAAGCTTGTGGCTCAAATCCGGAGACAGGAACACTAATTACTTTCATAGACAGTGCAGGGCAAGAGTTTCCCGTAATCACATAGCAAAGATAACAAGCACAACTGGACAGGTGTATAGTGGATTCACACAAATCAAAGAAGCAGCTGTTACTCATTATCAGAATCTTCTAAGTGCGGAAAGTAATGGAAATGAGGAGGACGCAGAGGAATTCCTCTCAACTATCCCTAACCTAGTCAAAGAGGAGGATAACGATTCTTTGTTGACCCCAGTCACGGATGAGGAGATAACTGATGTAGTTTGGTCCATGGAACCGGATAAAGCTCCAGGACCCGATGGGTTCTCAGCTCACTTCTACAGAATATCTTGGGAAATCATCAAAAACGACCTTTTTAGATTGGTAAGAGGAATCCTGAGGAAGGCAAAAGTAGGTGGAGGAATAAACTCTACATTCCTAGCCTTAATTCCCAAGGAAACAAACCCAAAGACCTTCGACAGATATAGGCCAATTTCTCTCTGCAACACATCTTACAAGATTGTGGCCAAACTGCTGGCCAACAGAATCAAACCTCTTCTCCCAAAGCTCATCTCTCAGGCACAAGGAGGATTTGTAAAAGGCAGACAAATTCTGGATAATGTCATTCAGATTCAAGAAGCTCTTCATTCCAGCTTAATCCGGAAAGAACAAGGTATGATCATTAAATTGGATATGTGTAATGCCTTTGATCGTGTTAATCGCTCCTTTTTGTATAAGGTTCTTGCAGCATTTGGCTTCAAACAGGATTTTATAAACCTCATCAAGGCCTGTACAGAAAATGTATGGATCGCCCCAATGGTGAACGGCAGACCAACGGATTTCTTTCAAGCAACCAGGGGATTGAGGCAGGGCTGCCCTCTTTCGCCCTTTCTATACATCCTGATGGCAGACGTCCTAAGTCGCAAGCTAACCCAAGAGAAGCAAATAGGTACCATCCCAGGGATAAGGATAGTTCAAGGCATAGCCCCGGTGAATCATGCGCTATTCACAGATGATTCAATTCTGCTGGGGGGCGCATCCATAAGAATTGCTAGCGCTTTCAAAACCATTCTTCAACAGTACTGTGACATCACTGGTGCATTAGTCAGTGAAAGGAAGAGCGCAATTTACAGCTGGAATATCGACCAGCACGCCACAGACAGAATAGCCAACGTTCTGGGGTTCAAAGGATACGCTTTGTGGGAAAAAATCAAATATCTCGGCTTACCACTGACAAGGGGATCCAATCGAAACCAACTGTGGGAAGAAGTCATATCTAAATTCAAAAATAAGATAACAGCGTGGGGCGGAGTCTGGCTCACCACCGGAGGCAAACTCACCCTCATTCGATCTGTGCTCTCTGCCCTGCCCACATATCAAGCCTCGCTGCTGCTGGCCCCAAAACAAATTACTGATCAAATATCCAGTATCATTCGAAATTTTCTCTGGAGCGGAGGGAAAGGTAACAAGGAACGCTTCCATCTCATCAAATGGGAGACAGTGAAACGCCCAATAATTGAAGGCGGCCTTCAGATCCGCGATCCCCAACATGCAAACCTGGCACTGGGAGGTAAACTCCTGTGGCAATTAATTACAGAACCATCACACCCAATCAGTCAGCTGATAAATCTCAAATATTTACAAAAGCAACCAATATCAACTTTCAATCCTGTGCAACCTCAAAAAGGAACGCAGGCCTGGAGGCTGTGTTGCAGAGGGCTCGAATTTTTCCGAAACCATTTATACAAAATCCCTGGGAATGGCAAAAATTCGATGTTATGGAAAGAACGTATCATGAATCACTCCCCTCTATCCACCATCAACGAAATAGCAGAGCTGAGAGCTTGGTTAATTTCTAAAGGGGTAAGGAAAATTGAAGACATAGCACAGTGGGACCACAAAGGTAACTGGCAGCGCTGGAAGTTGCCAGCCATCCCAAACCACTTAAAAGATCAGTCAAAAATCCTGTTAGAGGCAATAACAGATTTTACTCCTGTGCATAAGGAAGAGGAAGATCAATGGGGATGGGGGATAACAGGAGAGTATACGGTCAAACAAGGCTACTTTCAAATGCAAGGAAAACAGGGGTCACAGTATCCGGATTCAGTTTGGAAACAGATATGGGAAAGTTTCAGCATCCCCAAGATTAACTTCTTCAGCTGGACCTTATTCCACAATAAAATCTTGACTGGTGACAATTTGTGCAAAAGGAACTTTGCAGGCCCGCACCGTTGTGTCCTCTGCAAGAACGCTTCAGAAACAGCAGATCATTTGTTCATTGACTGTGAGTACGCTCAGAAAGTGTGGAACAGCTTCTTAAGAGGGCTGAATGTGAGCCCCCCAACACGCTGCCAGATCACAGATTTGTTTTTGACATGGAAAACTCGGTACCCCCACAGCATCAACGAAAAATCTCTTTGGCACAAGTTATGGATCGCTGCTCCGAAATACGTTTGTTGGAAGGTGTGGCTCTCCAGGAATGAAGCTGTCTTCAATCACAAAGATACAAAGGCAGAAGTAGTAGCAAGGCAAGCCAAGGATCTCCTCCTAGAAACTCTGAGACAAACTAGCGTCAAAGACAACAACCTCACAAATGAAGAAAAGGCGTGGCTGGAAGGTTATACTCCCATGCCAACCACTCAAGCCATCATCCGTCCAAAACACAAGGAAAACTGGCAGTACAGAGACAACTTGGACAATTTTCAAAACTGGTGGAAGTCACAAGGTAAATGTACAATCTTCTTTGATGGGGCTTCGAAAGGAAACCCAGGCAGGTCAGGAGCAGGAGGCGTCATTTACTTTCAGAATGGTGGAAAAGAGGAATTTAGTTGGGGACTTGGGATAAAAACCAACAATCAAGCTGAAGCTCTCAGTCTACTAAAAGCTTGTCAACTGTCCAAAAAAGGAAATGCAAGTGAAATCATAATTTTGGGAGATTCAGAACTGTTGATAAGGTCATTACTTCACAAGAAAAGTCTCAAGGATCCAGTACTAAACAAGCAGCTCGCAAGAGCAAACAGACTATTGAAGGAATTCTCATCAGTAAAGCTCTTCCATATCCTCAGAGATTTAAACACTGAAGCAGACAGTTTAGCAAATGTAGGATGCAATCTTGAAAAAAGCATGATCAGCATAAATGCAGAGACTCCGAAATTGGCAATCATTCCTTAGGGGCATTAGGGAAATAGAGGAATGCAATGAAAGTGATTTGTAATACTAGCTTGGCTTTGGCCTTCAATAAATAAAATATCCGTTTCAGTTAAAAAAAAAAAAAAATTAGTTTTTTAGTATTAAGGAAATAGGATAATGGTTGAAGACCTAAAAGTATCTCGTAAGAGTGAAAGCTTGCCGCTTTAAAAAACATTAATAAATTATTCCAAATAGCTTAGTTTTTTTTTGAATAATGAAAATAAGTCATCAGCCTACATTCACATATAACAATCATAAACAACTATCTTTACTACTGGTTTAACGCCTGAATTATGGTAATTTTCTGCTTTACAAAACCCCTGTATATTCAATTAAGTAAATTGTATTAATCCAACGGAAAACTAATTAAATGAATGCTGTAAAAGTCAAATTTGCCATTGCACTCCTGAAACGTTACCATGTTTAATTAATAAAATAGGAGGCTGGAATGGCAAAGTATCAAGTTAATTGAATGAATGCCAAAAAGTCAAAATTTACCACAGCACTTCTGTAACATGTGTACTGTGCTTTGCAGAACTTGTACATTCAATGATCTTTTAGTAATTCGAAAATTAGAAATCTGGATTCTGGAGTCAAGTAGTCTTAAGTAAACTGTATTCATACAACGAAAAACTAATTAAATGAATGCTGAAAAAGTCAAATTTGCCATTGCACTCCTGAAACGTGTAGTGTACTTTTCAGAGCTTGTATTTACACTGAAATCTGCATTGTATTTTATTACTTTAATAAAGTGCAAATTTGAAAAGTATCAAATTTACAATATTCAAAACATAGCAAGTTGGAATTGGAATGTTTAATGGTGTATTTTACTCCTTTCCGGAGCTTGTATTTTATTACTTCAAAAAGTACAAAACTGGAATTCTTCCTTGATTACAAAAGAAAGCGGGAAAGCACGAAGTGCAACCCGAAATTTAAATATTCAACCAGCACAAAATTGGAATATACTAGTAATTGTAGATAGACAATAATCTATAATAAACAAATCTTAAAATACAATTTAAATATTCAACCAGCACAAAATTGGAATATACTAGTAAATGTAAATAGACAATAATAAACAAATCTCAAAGTACATTCTCCATACATCTCATGTTGAAGTTGTTATTAAACGAAGAAAGAAAAAAAGGGGTAAAATAGCATAATATTGTATGAAAATTTAAGCTTATTTAAAATAAATATGGTTATTAATATAATAAAAATTATATAGAATATAAATTTTTAAATTTATAAATATAATTTTTTTTTAATGAAAAAGCGTTGTGTATGGAGGATCAATTTTATCGAGACAGTCAAAAATAGTTGAAATCTGATAAAAAAGATTGGCAATAGGAATGCTTGAATCCTATTTTTGATGGTGGAAATAGATTCAGCGCCATAAAAAAATCTTAGGACACTCAAAATCTTGAAACTTGACCACTGTAACATAGATTTCCAAAAATTTCTATTTTCCAGGGAAAATTTCGGAGAATGAAAATAACTTATCCACAATGAAAAGAAAGGCTGGATTGTTCTTCACTGCAGACAATGAAAATAGCTTATCCACAATGAAAAGAAAGGCTGGATTGTTCTTGACTGCAGACAATGAAAATACCTTTATCCACAATGAAATGAAACTCAAAGAAACCTAGGCCAAGAAACCCCAAGCCATTCCACTCTAGATTGCCATTAAAAAAAAAAGAAAATCTTGAGACACTCAAAATCAAGAACATCACACTATAGCAAATTGAACAAAAGAAGTAGAGGAATGAATGAAACTCAAAGAAACCTAGGCCACGAAACCCCAAGCCATTCCACTCTAGATTGCCATTAAAAAAAAAAAGAAAATCTTGAGACACTCAAAATCTTGAAACTTGACCACTGTAACATAGATTTCCAAAAATTTCTATTTTCCAGGCAAAATTGACACCACTTTAGACTGGGGAGAATGAAAATAGCTTATCCACAATGAAAAGAAAGGCTGGATTGCTGTTGACTGTGGACAATGAAAATAGCTTATCCACAATGAAAAGAAAGGTTGGATTGTTCAGATCAAGAACATCACACTAAAGCAAATTGAACAAAAGAAAGAGGAATAAAAGAAACTCAAAGAAACCTAGCCCAAGAAACCCCAAGCCATTCCACTCCAGACCCGGGCCAAGAAACCCCAAGCCATTACACTTAAGACCTGCTAAATCAAGTAGGCATTTTTTACCAAGGCGTCAATTTTGCTTAGAAAGCTAAAAATCTCTGAAATATGACAATTTTTTCAAAAAATTTGATAGTAAGAGTGTTTGAACCGTGTTTCTGACAGTAGAAATGGATTTAGCACCATCAAAAACTCTTAAAAAAACCCAAAATCCTCCAGCTTAACAATTATAACTCAAATTTCCAAAAAAATTCAATTAAATTTTATCAAAATCTAATTTCCATTGTTTTCCGGAAGCCTCATTACACTGCGGCAATCCAGTCGGGAGGTGTTAGTGATAACGTCTGATGGCCTCAAAACCCTCCTTAAACATATTTACTGTTGCTGCAATTTACATGGTATTTTATTAATTTAAAAAGCAGAAAGCTGGAACCCTTAATTACTCTGGCAAGCATGCAATGCAAATTTGAAAAGTTTATCGAATTTACAACATTGAAAACCTATAATGTTGGGATACTTAATTAGAAATCAGATTGCTTACAGCACGCCTGAAACATGTGTTGTTCTTCTACTCCTTTCTGGAGCTTGTATTTAGACTGTATTTACATGATAGTTTATGAATTCAAAAAATAGAAAGCTGGAATCCTTCCTTGATTACAACAGAAAGCACAAAGTGCAAGACGAAATTTAAAATATTCAAACAGTACAAAGTTGGAATATGCTTAATTAGTAAGCACACCACATAGTGCAAATTTGAAGATTTATCAAAATTTACAATTTTTTTTTTACCATGAAAATGGCTTATCCACACTGAGAAGAAAGGCTGGATTGTTCAGGTCAAGAACTTCACACAACATCAATTTTCTTTACCATGAAAATGACTTACATCCACAATGAGAAGAAAGGCTGGATTGTTCAGGTCAAGAACTTCACACAACATCAATTTGGACAAAAGAATCAAAGAATGAATGAATGAAACTTCAAAGAAACCCAAGCCAAGAAAGCCCAAGCCAGTTACACTGCAGACCTGCTAAATCCAGTCAGGAGATGTTAGTGATAACGTCTGATGGCCAGAAACCCACCACACCTTGATGCTCTGGTCGATGCTCCCGCTGTAGATAAGAAACCCCGAAGCCACGTCAGCAGAGGCAGCAATGCACTTGACCGGGCCCTCGTGCCCCTGCAGAACAGCGACCACCGAATGCGAGAAGCCCCTGTGGTCCCTTTTCCATACCCTGATCGTTTTATCGGCGGAGCCACTGCAGAGTAATTCGCCCACGGTGCACAGGCACAGCACGGCGCCGAGATGCTCGCCCCTCATTTCCGCAGCCACCTCGAACCTGGAAGCACCGAGCTCGCTCTGCCAAGCAACGATGGCCCCGTCGGAGCCTCCGGAGTACACCAGCCCCGAGTCCGTGGACACCGCGAGCGCATTGACGGATGCCGAGTGGCCCACCATCGTGGCCACCAGTCCGTGCGACTCCGATCCCGCGGGCTTCGACCACACCTTCACCGTAGCGTCCGCGGAGGCCGTGTAGAGGTACCCGCAGGGGCCAACGGCCACGGCATTGATGGCGTCGTCGTGGGCTCTCGTGGACTCCATGCACTTGAAGTCCGAGAGGCGCCACACTTTGAAAGTCCGGTCCCACGAGCCCGAGTACATGAAATAGCACCGTTTCCTGCGCTTTTTCATCACAGCGGACACCGCTAGGCACGAGATGGCGTCGGCGTGCTCTATCCAGAGACGCCGATGGTGCCTCCGAGTCTGCACGTAGTTCTTCTGATTCATCGCACCGACCACGCAATCCTTCACGGTCGGCATCGTGGCCGCCAATTTAAACACCGTGGCTCCGCCCTTGGAGCGCTTCCAGACCCTGATCCGCTGGTCCTGATGCGCGCTCACCACCCTGTCGCCTACCGCCACGAGCGCCTTCACGGTACCGTCGCCGCATCCAAAGCTAGCGCACTGGTGTAGATCCGGTTGCTGCCAGGCTCTGATGTCGGTGCTCTGCGAGGCGCTGAGAAGAAGCTCGCCCGAAGTGGCCAAACACGACACAGCGCCCACGTGGCCCGTGAGCGTGGCCAGACAACGATTGAATCGGCTCTCAAGGCCTCGGGGGAGCTGAGAGCTAGTAGTGCTGGAATCAGACAAACTGGGAAACGATTCAGTAGAAATCTCGCTCTCATCCGTCAGAGTGCTGCTACTTCTGGAATGACCGTTGCTCCATTCTTCGGCCTCGTCGTCCGAATTTCGCAACAGAAAACCCATTTTTGAATCAGGAATCGCGGGGCTACTTAACTGGAGCTTCAAATGACTTTGCATGCAAACCAGCTCGGCTCTTCAAAACAACTGATCGGCCCGAGTTCGGTTCCGAGATTATAGTATCCTGGCAAGGGGAATGCAGTTTGAGCCGTTGTAGAATCCAATGCCTAGGAACTTAGAAGGAACTCAGAGTCGAATAGAACCGTCTAGTATGGGCAGCCGGAGTAGCTTTGCGCTGCTTTAACCACTGGAAAGTGAAGGTGGCGGGGTGAGTAACGGCTACTTTTGGAGCGTGCAGCTGTGAAATTCTGTAACTTTGTCCTTTTTTAAAGCTCTCGGGGAGCGGTTTGGCCCGGAAATCCGGACCTTGAAATCTTTGTATGAGAGAAACGTATCTGTTTGACAATTTGCTCATTCAACCACTCCTGTTCCAGAGCCCACAAATGCTATAATGCGAAGGGGAGAATCCAAGGACAGCGACTACTGACTGTATTGAATTCGCTCCATGATTAGGAGCTCAATTATTTATGAACTTAACTTCTTAATGCCGGATAAACTATCTTTTATATGAAAAGTGTGTTTGTAAAGTCAATATTTATATGTAAAAGGGACCATACATATTAATAAATGCGAGCTTGTCCCTTATAGACCAACACTCCTTTTGCACTTTCAGTCTGTCCCAACTCCCTTGTAGACCAACCCTCCTTTTGGGCTTTCAATTTGTTCCTTGCTTGCTTGAGGGTAAATATAAGATTAATAATAATAAAACTAACACCCAAAAAAAATAACGTGACCACCTTAAAACGATGAAACACACACCAAATACCATTCTTGGAACTAAATGAGCTCAATAGTTCTTGGTTCACTGTGGGCTTAATCTACTTGGTGAGAGCCCATGCTCTTAGCTACAACTCATTAAATTCCTATATGTTGTTTGTTTTAATTTATTAAATTTATAAATTATGTCATGATTTGTGTAATTATTTATGTATTTTGAATTCGTAATGATTTTTTTAAGAGGAAGTTGGGTGTAAGGGGTGAGCCATGGGTCCACATGGGGTAGGGAATCTTTCTTCTAAACGAAATTGGGGAGTGAGAGGTGAATCATGGATCCACATGAGGTGATGAATCATTTTAAGAGGAAGTTGAGTGTAAGGGGTGAGCCATGGGTCCACATGGGGTAGGGAATCTTTCTTCTAAACGAAATTGGGGAGTGAGAGGTGAATCATGGATCCACATGCGGTGATGAATCATTTTTTTGGACAAAGTCTTTGAAAGAATGAAAATTCAAAGATGAAAGTCTTTTTAAACTAAGAACAACCTCATAGAGAGAGAAACACCATATGCACAATGAATCCCTACTAATACCTTAGTAGAAAGAAACAATATGCATAATGAATCCTTACTAATACGTTAGTTTCCTATTAAACAATTATCATCTAACTACTTAGTAATGAAGAGAAAACACTCTTTATGGAAGGAAATCCTCTCTTTGATTCACAGTTGTCGCTTTAAAAAGCAATGGAATCCCAAGGATTCCCAAGCAAATCGAGAGTCCACCTGGCAAGTGACCCCATGAAGATCCAAAAGCTCCTTGCAAATTCCAAAACCTTGTTGAGGGTTTTCAACAACAATCAATCGAAAAAAAATTAATAGTTTAATAGTGTATTAGTTAGCTCAACTTCAAGATCGTGATGAAAGAAAGGAATCTTATCTTGCACACCTCATGCACTACCATAGCTTAACAAAAGCCCTCTTCAATAGAGGTTTGATTCATCCAATACTCTGTTGATCAAAGGCAACTAGACTAGAGGCACAAAGGACAAACAAGGCAAATTGGACTTATGAGTGGACAACTCCCTCTAGCCTAAAGTGTGCTTTCTAACAATGGTGAATACATAACCAAGCAATCCATAAGTAAAACCCAAAAATCTACATGTTTGAAACATGAGTTAAAAGCTATTATTGTTCCACATTCTAAAATATTCATTGTACAAAATTAGACATATCGAGGACATGAGTCGATTCCTCTTACTTATGTTAATAATCTCCAAAGAGTAGAGTGACAAGGTGGTATCATCCTTCCTTCATTACTTGTGTCTTGTGAATTCACCTTACTTACATGCGATGACTACGTAAATGTGATCTTGCTAAATAACATTTGAACACTCCTTTGTTGAGGATTTGTTTCCCCACTAATATGACTTCCACTTTCCTTCTAGCTAGTTCAAGTGACTAGAACATTGTTACATGGGTCACTCACCACTTATTTAGACATTACCACTTATTTGTCTTTGTGGTCATTAATATGTATGTGTGTGATGCTTCAAGGTCATTATTCTTTAAGGAAATATATAGTTCTCAAAGCCATCAAGTAGAGTGTGCAAGTCATGAACACAAGTAAATCCATTATAAAAGCATGCATTTCCTCTTCAGAGATCATGGGTTCAAATCTTGAGGGGGGTAGATTTTGTACAACACTATAGATTTAAGGAGTCAAATCTCTATGTAAAGGTGACCCTTATCCCATTATCAAGGAGGACTCATACATCAATTTGTTGTTTGGTTAGGCCATGACTTTAAAATTAGATTATTATTATTATTATTATATTGTTTGATTTCACCAAAAAAAAAAATTGTCCTTACAAAGTGATGATGGTTGAGACTTTGCACTATACAACGTATATGCATTATCTACCATGTGATCATACAAAGTATTCCTTCTCAATTGTATCTAAGAGCTAATGTTCTCCTACTAGCCATCTACCTATTGTTCAAATAAATTATTTTGGTGTACTCCACCGTAGCTTTGGTGCTCCTCCTGATTGATTTTTTTAATTAATGGGGAATGACCCTTAATTGGTCCACCTATTTAGTCATTACTTATCAACTTTTATAATTTCTAAACTCCTTTGGACTCTTAATAACTAACTTTGATAGCTCTTGCAATTCATTCTCTTCAAATTTAGACCCAATTTGTGCTTTTAGTTGTTAAAAACCCATTTTTTTGTAATTTTTTGTTGTTGTTGTGATCCTTAACCCTTGGATTTGAATCAAAAACATGGTATTCAAAGAATATAAATACAAAAAAGAATATAAAAGAAAAAAATGTGATGAAATATGCAAATATACCCTTGTACTAAATATTTCAGAGAAAGAAAACAGTGTTCACTTACTACTTAAGGTAGGGAAACATCTCATTGAGTAAAGCTCCAATTACAACAATGCTTGACAAAATCGTTTCATAGTCTCCTAGCTCTATCAATATATTCTCAACAACAAATCTCTAAGTTCTAACTACTTATGGTCCCATCATTAATAAGTAACAACAACTTAGTTGGCCTTATTTGATAGGAATTACCCCTTCACATTAGTTAACTACCCATTTACTATATAATGGGTCATATTCAAAGAATATGGTGATGCACCTTAATTAACTAACTCCTAAGTACCCTAAAGTAGGAAGTTTAGGTTAGGACCCTAACATGACCTCCCTTCAAAGTTACATTTTTCTCAAGGTTGGAGGTGCATAAATTATTGTCGAATTACGAATTGTTGTTGGTTCCCATGTGGCATCTTCTAATCACATATCTTTCCAATGGATCAATACTTCTTGGATTGTGTGCTAGCACAATTAATGCTCTATGGTAGTCAATACTACTTCCAACTAGAGCCAATTAGACCCTTCTTCATTAAATTTTGGTAGGTTAGTTTGCACCCTATGATTCAATCCTGCTACTCTTTTTAGACAAGACACATGAAACACACCATGAATATTGGAGTGGGATAGAAGAGCCAATTTGTAGGAAATTTGTCCAATGCATTAGATGATCTTATGGGATCCATAGAACTTTAGTGCTACTTTCTAATGAATATTGTATTGGAGGGATGTTTGTTTATAGGGTTAAAGGTATAGAAATAGTTTATCCCCTCTTGCAAAATAATGCTCCAAGCGATGCTAATCAACTTGTTTCATTTTATTTGAGCCAGAATCTAATTGTACTTAATTTTGTAAACAATGGTTGCTCTACTATTAAGCATGCAATCCACTACATAAACCTTGGAGGTTCCTAGTGAATAGAAGCCACTAACAAGGGTTTTGGGCCTTAGATAACATCAAATGGTGTCATTTTGGTAGCACCATGATAAATGATATTACACCACCATTTTTCCATGGGTAGCCATTGTGCCCATTGGTACAACCTTTCTGAATTGAAGAATCCCAAATAGGTTTCTAAATATTTGTTGGCCACTTGAATTTGACCTATGATTTGGGACTAATAGGTGTTGCTCATTTTCAACTAGATACCTTGAAGTTTATATAGTTATTTCGAAAATGTGTTACTAAATGTGGGATCCCTATCTAACACAATGGAAATGGGCATGCCATTTAACTTAAAAATATCATCCATGAAGACTTGGACAAACGAGGAATGTGTAAATGAGGGTGATAAGGCACGTAATTGGTTATATTTGGAAAGGTGGCCAACTACCACCTCGACCATTGATTTGTTACCAATTTTTTGAAGACCCACTATAAAATCCATGGAAATTTAAATTCAAGCTTTTGTGATCCATAAATTGTTATATATAAGTAAAGCTTCGGAAGAAATCACAATGAAAATTTTGGTCGACGCGTTTCGAACAACCAGTGTGGTTCATCTCCATGACAAGATGAAGAAACAGATCCAGGTAGAAGGTTAAATAGGAAGACATGCCATCCTAACGGCTAGAATAAAACGACTATATTTGACTAGGGGAGCAAAAGGGAAAATTATATTGTTTAAATATTTTTATTTATTTTATTATTATTATTATTATTGTTTCTTTTAAAATAATATTTATTTAATTTATTTACTAATTTATCTTAACAGCTATATTTGACTAGGAGAGGAAAAGGGAAATATTTTATATTGTTTAAATAATTTTTTATTACTTAATAATATTTTTTTTATTTAATTATCTATTTATTCATTTACTTATTTATTCTTTTATTTATTTACTTATTTATTATATATATATATATATATATATATATATATATATATATATATATAGATATATATGAATCATTGGATCCGACTTGGAAAAAAATAACAAGGATTATAACAAATTTTTAATTTGGGGATAAAGTAGGAATAAAATAATTCATAATAATAATAATAAATACCGATAATGAATAAATAAATAATAATATTAATAAAAATTAATAAATAAAATAAATAGAGAGGGTATTCCTCTCTACCTAATGAAAAATACATAAAAAGGAAGAATGAAAAAAGGGGATTAGTACATAAAACAAACAAGAAACGGGACAAAAAGCTCAGATAATGACAGAGAAAAACTAAGAAGAGAGGGCGGGAATCCAATAGCTACTAATTTTCCAGTTGTCATCCCTATTAATATTACTGGAAGACCTCTCAATTTCAATGGCTTCCCTAAACTTGCGGTGATGAAAATGAGAAATCTTTGCAATAACCCTAGCCTCCTCAATGCATATATGATGCTTGGTCTTCTCTGCATGTTCTGCCAAAGCTGAAGATTTGGTCCTCCTGTGCTTGATATCAGCAACATGTTCCTTAATCCTTTGGTTAATAGATCAACCCATTTCGCCAATGTATGAGGTTCCACAAGAACATGGGATGATATAAACACCTTTCATATCCATAGGGTTCACATGGTCTTTAACAGATTTTAGGGAACTTTTAATGGTGTTGAGGGGTCTAAAGGTTGAGGGAACATTATGCTTCTTCGAGATTCTCACAATATTGTTCGTCATCCCTTGGATGAAGGGGAGGTGAACTCCTGAACTCCTGAAAAACGATCAATGGTGTCTATCTTAACCTTAGGACCCTTACTCGCTTTGAGGAAAGCTTTAACACCCTGCTACCTACTATAACCATTCTGGACAAAGACACTAAGGAGATGGGACTTTTCTTTAGAAAGGTGGTCTTCATAAGAAATCCTTAGAGCACGAGTGGCTAACGTGATGAGAACGCCTATCTTCTCAGCAAGAAAATGATGGGAACTCGCATGAAGATACTGCTCAATATGAGTCTTTTTTCGATACACATAATGGGAGAAATATCCATCAGCTTTCCTTGAAATGAGGACATCAAGGAAAGGAAGGCAACCCTCAACTTCTTGCTCCATGGTAAACTTTATGGAGTTAGACTAATTATTAAGATAGTTTTTGGGAACGTAATTCCCTTAGACTCTTCACTATCTCACCCTTGTTACTTTGACTAGTGTCACATACCACTACAAGAGCCTAGATGTCTATTCATATGCCTTCCTTTAAAGAAGGAGCACTTAGCACATTCATAGGATTTATGAAAACTAGAGTAACTCGTAGTAGGTAATGAATATAACTCTTGTAAGACCCTTGGTTTCAAGGAAAAAATAGTTACCAAAGCAATCTACCCTTTATACTTCAAGGTATCTTACTACTACGTATAACCTTTAGGAGAGTTGAGATCTTCTTAAAACCTTTGGATTGTTGAACTATCAAGTTTTTTTCCATCCATTCTTGAAAAGCTTCATGAAGCTAGTCAAGAACAGGAAACAATAAGAAAAAGAGGGATCCTTCCTCCTCATATTGCCTTGATAAATCATCATCAACCCCATTGTCTTTACCTTTCTTATATATGATCTCATAATCATACCAAATCATTTTAATCACCCACTTATGTTTCTCTAATGGTGATAATATTTGTTCTGGAAATACTTTATATTACCATGATTGATTTTAATTTGGAAATTCCTCTCGATTAGACATCAATGCCAAGCCTCAACTGTATGAAGGATGGCCATTATCTCTTCCTCATAGGTGTATTTTCCTATATTGCAGTCACATGTTGCTTACTAGTCAATGTCAGGGGATGTCTTTCTTGCATCAAGGTTGTGTTGAGACCTATACTAGAGGCATCACAATCCAAGAAAAAAATATTAGTGAAATCACGCACTGTAAGACTAGCGTAGAGCACATAGATTCCTTTAATTTTCAGAAGGCTTGATTAATGACCTAGCACCATACAAAGACTTTTTCTTTAGAAGGGTTGTTAAGGGAGCACCACTTTTTCCATAAAAATTTCAAAAACTTCCTACAGTAGCATCCAAATCATAAGAACCCATATAAGCCCTTCAAGGTCTTAAGACAACGCCAATCTTGCATAGCTACAATTTTTTTGGATATACTCACATCCAATCTTGAATAAAAAATTAACCTAGGTAGAATCAATGTTTGAAGCCTCAAAAGCACGTTTGGAATGTTTAAGGAACAAATGATGGTCCAACAAGAGTTGCAAGTATCTATTGACATAATTTATATGGGATTCCTATGTTTTGTTATATATCAATATATCTTTAAAGAATACTAACACAAAATTATGTGAAAAGGGTTGAAAAATATTGTCCATGAGGTTTTGAAAGGTGGATGGAGTGTTACAAATTCCAAAATGAATCACCAAAAACTCTTGATAAACTCCATGTGTGCAGAGAGTTATCTTGGGGATGTCCTCTTTTTTCATCCTTAATTGGTGGGATCCTAAATGAAGGTCTAGTTTACTTAAAGATTTGGTTTTAGGTAGCTCATCTAAGAGGTCATCAATAATGGGAATGTGGAATTTTTCCTTAATGTTCAACTTATTTAGATCCCAAAATTAGGACACATGCATGATCTACCTTCATTGTTTAATGCAGTGATCATAGTTGATGAGTAAGGGCTACTGTGACATATGACTCCAATGTCTAATAGTTCTTGAACTATATTTTATATTTCATTCTTCTGTGCAAAAGGGAACCTATAAGGACACACATTGGGTGGTGGACTGCCTAGAACCAAGGGGATACTATGGTCATGCTCAGCACATGAAGGAGGTAAGTCACACGATGTTTCAAATATGTGTTTATGTTTAGATATGACTGAATGCAAATAAGGGTGAATCTCCTATAAGGGTGTGTCCACCATTTATATGGCATTAGATTGAGAAATATTACATGAGTGGCCTTTCTTCAATAACTTCTCCATACTATGAGAGCTAACAATTTCAAGGAAACTATTTTTAATCCCCTTGAGGGTATGTTTCTCCCCCTTTTTACTAAATCTCATATATAAATCCTTGAAATCCATGGCAATGAGTCTCAAAGTGCATAACCATTGTGCATAGATAACTACATGACAAACACTCTTTTCAATGGAAAACATGTGATATTTCATATGATACACTCCTATTTGAAGTTTCACATAATCAAATTAGCCTCCATATTTCATCATACCACCATTGGCTATCATAATTTGAAAATTATATATGACATGGACATAATAGGGTTTCTATGAACACTGCCCTATGAAAAAAATTGTAGGTTTTGTTGTTTCAATCAAAACAATCACCATGTAGTTCTTGATGTTCTAATGAAATTTAGAGTATATGGTGTAGAAATTATATATAAAGCATGGAGAGAATTTTGAGGTTCCTCATAAGGAGCTTGTATGCTTTTTTTTTCTTGAGGATGAAGGCTTGTTTCTTCGAATTTTGATAAAAGAATGTATTATGAGTAGTTTTGGGTGGATTTATCCATTCTAAATCATTTATGTTCTTTACATTTGTGCTCTTTAAAATATTACTCATCATAATTATAACAAAAATTGGGGTGTTATCAACCATATCTTGTAGAGACAAGTGGATAAGGATCTTTTTGTTTGTGCATTTATCACCATATTGGATTCTTTAGCACTCTCACATGCCTCCAACCAAGTAGCTAGGTGTTGCATTATGACTTGTGCTATAATTAAAATGAAACATTAAAAAACACAAAGAATCAAGCATGTTGTTTGTGCAAATTATCAATTGCGAAAAGGATGTTATGAAGCCTATAATTGTGTATATGTCATAATTTAGTAAGTCATCCCAATAGTGAGACTCTCATACAAAACATGCATAGAGGGCCATCACAAATTGGCTTTAGGTAATGCCTTTTCCATAAGCTTTCTTATGGCATTTCCACCATTTCCGATGCTCTAGATCCAATTATAAGACCCCCACTATGAGTTTCATGAGGTCATCGGTAATTCCATGGGAAGAGGAATACTATTCCTTTTGGGAAACCCAATTGTCTAGATCAGATTCATCAAACTTATTCACATTGGATTTGAGAAAGAAATGCCATGAATTGTGATCATGAAAGGGTATGTTATGAATATAGTTATTCAGAAAGAGTTAATTAATCTAATGATTTCTTTTGATAAATACTCCATAATGGTTATATTTATGTGTTGTCTTAGCCAATTAATTATGACAGATTTAAGTAGTGCTCCTAATTGAGTTGTTAGATTATTGATCTCAACATCCTATTAGTCAATATTTAATTAGAGTTCAACGCCATGTTTGTCAACCTTGCATTCAAACTACTAGGACAACTTGAAACCCCCACCCTCCAAATGTGTTATCCCAAAATTATCTCAATGCAACCAGTGGCTTAAGAGAAATCGTGGGTTATATCACAAAAAAAATGTATTGTCAAATCCACACAAAAAGGGTTAATATAGAGATCTACATATGTGATCAACATGATGCAAGGAATATTTTGAGATAGGTCTTCCACAATGGGGTTTCCATTATTCATACCTCTTTTTTTATATACTCTAGTGGTAGCGTTACTACGCAATAGAATTACCCAATTCTTTCTATATGCAAAGATGTAGGAATTTCGTTGGCATATTACATATGCTAGGGTTTTTAGTGTCATAAGCACAAATGAATTTCAAGTGTGTTGGATCTTTTATATATCTAAGGGTTTCCAACAATAATACTTTGTTGATTTTTTCACAAATGATTATAGACCATACACTTAGTTGTACTACTTGATTCCCTTGTATGTAAGAGTGATCTCCCTTAGTATTATTCTCAAAGTATTATCGCAAAAGGATGGTCATAGGTTTATGCATAGATTTTTTTAGGTGTGCTTAGAGGGCTTATGATATACTTGAGGGAATATGGAAGAGAATTCTATGTACAAGTAATTTTTGATAAAAAGGGAACCAACAAAGGTTACAAGGGTGTCCAACTATGTGACTGTTATGAAACCAGCTCAAGAAAAGATAGAAAAGATAGATCAACGCCTTAGAATTCAGCCTCTTCGAGGGGGCAACCTCCTTTACATTACATAAATGAACAATTCTTGGATGATTCAAATGACAAAACCTCCTTTCTATATATAGGAGTCTAAGGAGTCACAATATAATCCAGCCGACCTAACAATAATAATATAAAGCCACAAAAATAACAATAGAGGGATTCTATGGGGCACATAAATAACAATATGGGGGTAATAGGGGCACAACAATATAAATAAGGGGTATAACTACAATAGTAATGGGGTAATCACTAGTATTATAGGGACCCAACATGCCCCTCTCCTTCAAAAAAGTGTTGTCCTCAACGCTTGAGTAGTTCTGGATACTTCTGCATAAAATTCTCATCCTCCCATGTGGAATCTTCAGCGGATAAGTTCTTCCACTTGATAAGATACTCTGAAATTGATCGATTTCGTAGCTGTCGAGTTCTTGTTTCTGTGACTGCTTCCGGTTCCAATATAATTTTTCCTTCCTCGTCAAGTTCTGGCAATATTGTTTGAACTGGGAGCTTGTCGCCTATAACCTTCTTTAAACATGAAACATGGAAAACTGGGTGCAATCGAGAAGCTGCAGGAAGCTCCAATTTGTATGCCATAGTACCAATCTTTTGCAACACCTTGTACGGACCATAATACTTTGGTGATAATTTATTATCCTTCTTAGCTTGCTTTAGGGACATTTGCTTATATGGTTGTAGCCGTAGGAATACCCAATCACCTACATCAAAACTTCTTTCACTGCGATGTTGATCTGCCTGTTGTTTCATTCTATTTTGTGCCAACACGAGGTTATCCTTTAAGAGTTGGAGGACTTGTTGTTGATGTTCGATGTGATGTTCCACTGCCTGAACCTTAGAATTTTCTCTTAAATATGATGTGATGGATGGTGGTTGATACCCATAAAGTGCCATAAATGGGGTCATTTTTGTTGCTGTATGGAAGGAAGTGTTATACCACCATTCAGCCAGAGGCAACCATTTGACCCATTGTGTCTGTTTATCAGATACAAAGCAACGAAGATATCCTTCCAAACATTTGTTTACTATCTCAGTTTGCCCATCAGATTGAGGATGATAAGATGAGCTATGAGCTAACTGAGTACCAAGACAAGAAAATAATTCTGTCCAAAAATTTCCAGTGAAAATGGGATCTCTGTCACTTACAATAATCTTTGGGTTTCCATGTAGCTTTTGAATTGTTTCCATAAATGCAGTAGAAACTGTACTGGCTTTAAATGGATGTGATAATGCACAAAAGTGTGCATACTTGGTAAGTCTGTCAACTACCACCATGATGACACTCTTTCCCTCAGACTTGGGTAAACCTGTGATAAAATCCATTGAAACCTCCTCCCAACGTTGGCTTGGAATGGATAAAGGTTGTAATAGACCCGGTGTCTTAATTGTTTCAACTTTATTTTGTTGGCAAACCAAACATTCCGCCACAAACTTTTGAATATCTGATTTAAGGCCATCCCAAAAAAATTCCTTCTTAACCCTGTGGTAAGTTTTTAAAAATCCTGAGTGCCCTCCTAAGGGAGAAGTGTGCAATTCCATAAGAATCTTTTGTTTTAGCTGGGAATTCTTACAGAGGTATAAGCGATCTTTGTACCATAACGAATCATTTTTCCAGCTAAATGTATCAGACGTACTGGAATCTTGTTGTAGCTTTCGAATAAGTGCCCACACTTCTTCGTCATTCTTCCATTCCTCCCTTGCTTCGTTTATCCAATCTGGTTGGATAATAGAAATGGCGCACAACAATGCTTCCACATCCTCATCCTTTCTTGAGAGTGCATCTGCCACCACATTTTGCTTCCCTTTTTTGTAGATGATTTCAAAGTCATAACCCAACATCTTTGTGACCCACTTTTGTTGCTCTTCAGAGGATAATCTTTGTTCTAAAAAGTATTTAAGGCTATCATGATCCGTTTTTACCTTGAAGTGTCTTCCCATTAGGTAGGGTCGCCATTTCTTAAGTGCATGGAGTATTGCCAACATTTCCTTCTCATAAATAGCTTTGCTTAAAAACTTTCCCTTGATTGGACGACTTTCAAAAGCAATGGGTCTTTCATCTTGCATTAGAACAGCACCAATTCCATTTCCTGAAGCATCACATTCCACAATAAAGGTTTTTGTGAAGTCCGGTGTAGCTAAGACCGGTGCTTGGCACATTGCCTCTTTAAGATGTTCAAAGGCCTTTGTTGCTTCCGGAGTCCATGAAAATGCATCTTTCTTCAATAATGTTGTTAGAGGTGCTGCTATTCTCCCATAATTCTTAACAAACTTGCGATAATACCCTGTCAACCCAAGAAATCCTCGCAGATGCTTTATGGATGTGGGGATTTTCCATTCCTTAATGGCTTTAATTTTGCTAGGGTCTACCTTAACTCCTTCATGAGATACAATATGACCCAAATATTCCACCTCCTGGACTCCAAAGAAACATTTGGATCTTTTTGCATATAATTGTTTCTCCTCCAATAGTTGTAGCACCCTGTCAACATGTTCAACATGATCCTTCCAAGACTTGCTGTAGATTAGTATATCATCAAAAAATACTAACACAAATTTTCTAAGGAATGGTTTGAAAATTGAATTCATCAAACCTTGAAATGTTGAAGGTGCATTGGTAAGGCCAAAAGGCATGACCAAAAATTCATAATGACCCTCATGAGTTCTAAATGCCGTTTTCGGAATGTCTTCAATCTTCATTCTGATTTGATGATATCCCGAACGAAGATCCAACTTGGTGAAGTAAATTGATCCATGCAATTCATCCAGTAATTCATCAATGACAGGAATGGGGAACTTATCTTTAATAGTGAGCTTGTTGAGCTCCCTATAATCCGGACACATGCGCCATGATCCATCCTTCTTGTGCACCAATACTACTGGAGCAGAGAAAGAACTTTGACTCGGTTGAATTATACCAGCCTCTAGCATTTCTGCAACCATACGTTCAATTTCACTTTTTTGGACATAGGGATATCTGTACGGCCTGATGTTTGGAGGAACACTTCCTGGAATCAGATGAATAGCATGATCATGATCACGCATAGGTGGGAGACCTTTGGGAGTCTCAAATACCTTGGAATGATTGTCCAGGACTTTTTGGAGATCTGGAGAAATAGATGATTCCAATGTGGAAACATCTAGCGAACATAATTGTGCAATTACACCTCTTTGCTCCTTTTTTAGAAGCTTTGTCATACCATTAGAGCTGATTATCTTTCCTGGTTTCCCTGCAATACCCCTTAATTCAACTTCCTTTCCTTCCGTAGAAAATTTGATGAAAAGTTCTTGAAAATTAAAAGCTATTGTACCCAAGGATTGTAGCCATTGGACTCCTAGTACAACATCAGCACCTCCCATTGGAATGGAAAGCATTGGGCTAGTCAATACATATTCTCCCATGGATAGCTTGATATTATGGCACTTTCCAGAGCAATTTATTGTTCCTCCATTTGCAATCATCACTTGACACTCTGGTGCTGGATATAGGAAGCAATTCAATTCTTTTGCTACCCTACAATGAATAAAATTGTGGGTGCTTCCTGAATCAATCAACACTATTACCTTTTTCTTCTTGATTTGTCCTTCTATCTTGATGGTTTGAGGAGTGGTAATTCCCGCCAATGCATTACAAGATATGGTCGGATTTATTTGTTCTTCATCTAGGCTTTGTTCCTGGAGTATATCCTCTTCTTTTGACCTTTCTTGCTCCTTTTCTTCTTCCTCTTCACAATCTATGTAGAATAATTTCTTCTCAGCACACTTATGACCTTTAGTGTATTTGCTATCACAACTGTAACAAAGCCCTTTTGCTCTTTTTTCTTCCAATTGTTGTGGTGTCAACCTTATAGGTTGTGGAAGACTAGGGGCAACAACACTTCCGTCTTTATAGTTGTGAGTGGTATGCTTCCTGGTTGCCATAATTTTGCTTTCCATTTTTCTTGCTAACCTGAATGCCTTCTCTAATGAATCAGGTTCCCAAAGGCGAACATCATGTTGGATATTATCCTTTAAAGACCCTATGAACACATCAATCCTATGCTCCTCTGGAATATCTTTTACCCTTATGTTCAATTTTTGGAACTCCTCAATGTGCTCCATTATTGAACCCTTTTGTTTGAGACTTATCAATTGGCTAAAAAAAGTGTTGCTTTTTGTATCCTCATAATGTGCTATCAATTCTTCCGTAAAAATTGCCCAAGTGATAAATTGTTTACGAGAGCAAAGCCATTGATACCATACAAACTGATTTGGTTCCAAATATACAGTTGCCATACGTACCTTTTGTGTGTTTTGCACATTATTGAGATCGAAGAATTGCTCCATCTGTAATATCCATGTGGCGGGATCCTTGCCATCAAACTTCCTCATATCGATTTTTGGAATATGGTGAGTCTTCGATCCAACATTAGAGTCTATGGAATCATGATTAACATTTCTTTTGTTCTCATCATGAGTTTCCTTTACTACCCTTTCACCATTAGTGACCATTTCTTGTAGCAACTTATTCATATTTATCTTCAATTCGTCCATGTCTGTCTTCAAATCTATCTTCAAATCATCCATCTTAGCTTCCACGTCAATCATCTTAGCTTCTACGCATTTCTTTAAACATCCATCTTAGCTTCTACACCTTTCTTCAAACCATCCATCTTAGCTTCTACATCTTTCTTTAAACCATCCATCTTAGATTCTGTTCCTTTTTGTGCAAGGGACATTTGTTGCACTTGGTCTTGTAATTTTGATATATCATGTAGCATTTCTTCCTCTTCTTCATGAGTCATGCTAGAGCTTTCAGGTTCCTTACTAGGTGTTTGCATTTTCTTTCCTCGGGGCATCAGTTACCGATAATAATGCTCTACTATGCCCTTTGAATTCCTTCAAAATAAATTTTCAAACCAAGCTTAAGCAAAAATTTAAGAAAATCTACACACCTTTTTTCACTTTGTAGGAGCTCGATATTGCCTCTGATGTATCTCTGTACTTTCCAATCATCTAGTTCTAAATTTGTGACCTGTAGTAGCCCTCTGTGTCCTCTTTCCAATGCCACAAGTCTGACCCAAATTGGATTCTCCAAGGAAGAGTTATGTGAAATCTCCCACAGTGACTTGCTTATAGACTAGTTCAGTAGAGCAAACTTGTACGACGTGCCACGAGTCACTGTTTTGACCTTTGGATCTGAAACATGCACACAAGAAACTACAGTCCGTCCTCTTTCTGTACCTTCTTACGAAATTTCAATCCGATCCCCAGAGAGAAAGTTATGACGATTTTCCCCAGGTCACCTGTTTTGAATGTAATTCAGGAGTCTGCAAAAAGACCAACTTCCTCAGATCATATCTCCGCAAATATCAGGCGAAAAGCTCTGAAATTTGGACCCAAGGTTCAGCGCGATTTCTTCTCAAATGGGTTTTTTTTGCGACTTCTGAAACGTCACAGAAAAAAAGTTATAGCGAAAATTCCACGATGACCTGTTTGGAGCAGCGAAACCCTAGAATCCAAAGCTCTGATACCAAATGTTATGAAACCAGCTCAAGAAAAGATAGAAAAGATAGATCAACGCCTTAGAATTCAGCCTCTTCGAGGGGGCAACCTCCTTTACATTACATAAATGAACAATTCTTTGATGATTCAAATGACAAAACCTCCTTTCTATATATAGGAGTCTAAGGAGTCACAATATAATCCAGCCGACCTAACAATAATAATATAAAGCCACAAAAATAACAATAGAGGGATTCTATTGGGCACATAAATAACAATATGGGGGTAATAGGGGCACAACAATATAAATAAGGGGTATAACTACAATAGTAATGGGGTAATCACTAGTATTATAGGGACCCAACAGTGACATTACTTGTATTTTTTGTGTATATTCTTTCCTAACCACAAACTTACCCATCGAATAATATATCTATGTGTTATTTAAATACATTGGAACATGTCTCTAAATGGGTGGGGGGGGAGATGATAAACTCTAGATGCATGTTGGCTTAGGAAAAATCTCAAATACCACTTGTAGTGATCCTTAACTCTTAGACATAAAATCATAAACAAGGTATTCAAAAATTATAAATGCAAAAAGGAAGACACAAGAGACCAATGAGATTAAATATGGGAAATATGGCCTTTGTAATAATGATTTTAGAGAAAGAGAGCAAGGTTCACTTGCCTCTTAAGGAAGGGAAACCTCTCACTAAGTAGAGTTCCAATTACAACAATATTTAACAAAATCATTCCATGGCCTCCTCGTTCTATATATTCTTTATAACAAAACCCTAATTACTTGTGGTCCAACATTAATGAGTACCAACTACCTAGTTGGCCTTATTTGGTAAAGAGAACACTTTTACATTAAAGAACTATCAACTACCTTCTTAATTCTATATTTTCACTTTTTTCATTAATTGTTTAAACTTTTTATTAGTTTGCTCATTAATAGTACCTTTTTATTCATGTGCATAAGCAAAGAAAAGGTTCATTTTTTGCAAATATCAATGGTATGTTTAGTGATGCTTGCTCTATATTAAGCATCCAATTCTAAATATCATAGAATGAAAAGCACCAAGATCCCTTAAGTTGGGGATTGCCCATTTTTCTCTTCCAACATCTAGTTTCATTATAAATTGAAATAATCCTCCACATTTTTCTTCCTCTTTCAATTTTGTTTTTAACAAATACTCCCTTCAATGAAAAGTGTAATTGATATTTGTTTAGACTTCTCTTCTCCATTCCACATTTCACAAGATTTGAATTTTTCTTTCCCTCATCTCTATTTCTTGCATATTTGTTATTAATTTTGAAAAATTTAGAGACTTTTTAAACCTTTATATTTATCTCACTTACTTATCTTAAGTGTTAAAGAGAATATGATCCCTCTAACCCTTATGTAGATTAAATGATCCATATTTCACACTACCCGTTGCACCTAATTTCCTATTTCACTATCATTGTTATTCTCCTTTACAATCCCTTTTCAATATTTAACACCCATTGGAGTTTTTGAACTTTAACTCACTTATATTGATTTGATATCGACCATGAAGTTCTTAATATACCCTAAAGCATAACAATAACATTTCCCAAGGTAGAAAAAACATTTTACAAATATCATATTGGTTTCCTACTCTAAATTTACTTTCCCATAAATATTTTGAAACATAGTCTTTTACTTTACTTACCTTATGGCTATTTTGAAATGGTGCTCCCTTTTACTTAGTTAAAGGGTCTTAACTCCAATGGTGATTTGATAGACAATTAGGGATTAATTAATTTAAGTCAAACAAGGAAACTTGGTCTATAAACTTGTTTATTGATTTCAGTTTAAGGTTACTTTAGGTAGGAAATAGACAAAATATTTTACTTTATCCCTTGTTACATTTTCCAAATCCAATATACATTAACCATCAGGTTTTGATTTAATTTTTAACTTTGTTTATTAAGTTAGCTTCCTCGTTAAACTAAAATTTCATATATCTTTTACAATTATATATTAAAAATTAAAAAATTATCTTATATTAATTGTTGAGCTAATTTGTGTACCTAAATTAACACAATTATTTCTTATCAATCCAGGTTGTTTATGCTTTGAGGCAAGTTCACTATATGTGAAGATCAGATGTAATCAAACCTTGAAAGATAAGTTATTCAAAAGCTTAAAGTAATACATCCTACAACTCTAATTCAATTAGTTTAAAAGAGGAAAAACATTGAAATGGTTCTTGACTCAAGAAGTCCACTTTTGCCTCAATTACCACTTAATGAATCAGAGATTAAAACCAAGAACTTAAGATGGATAAATTATTAATGAAAGAAGCTCTTAACTTAAGAGACACATAAGGTATTCCATCATAATTCATTCATCTCAATATCAAAATCTCAATAAGAAACTACTTGCATGCAAACAAAGGAAACTAGTTTTAATTCATCATTTTAGTAGAAGGGATGCTCAACTTGAACACTTGTTTTTCCAACTTGATAAAGTGATGAATAAGATAAAAACTAATGAAATCAATCACTATGCATGAACCATAAAGCAATCTGAAATAAAGCTTTGAAAAACCAGTTCTACAATAACCAGATTACAAGGAAATAAAACTAGTTAACAAGGAAGTGTACTTAGCTTGGAATGGGGGCCCTCCACCCTTGCCTTGCACACTTGAGAGGTGATATCAGAAGCTTAAATTCAGTCACACATCCATAGCATTGAACAGCAAAATAATAATAACACAAGTCTTCAAATTAACTCTTCAATCCAAAGGTGTCACAGCATAAAAGTATAATAAGTCAATACATAAGCCATCAAAGTTTTGGCTTTTAAATAAGAAGTCTCATGAAACAAATTGATCTATATTCATTCAAACAAACCCATATACTCTCATCCACCTATCTAAATCGAATTCATTACTCCCATCCCAAGAAATATGACCAATCCTATAGAATCTCAAAACTGACCTATTTCTATGGGATTTCTTAATGACTAGTCATGATTGACTAGCACCAAATGGGCCTAATAAAGCTTGTTCTGTTCGAACTAAGCATAGTTAGCTTAGTCCTAGTTCCCAAGTTGTCCATCCATGCATTCAATTCGTGCCCAAGTGTCCTGCAACCATATAAACCATAGAGCTATTACAGGAATTTCTGAATCTGCCAATTTTGCACTAAAAACCAAACTTTCATAAAAACTTTAGAAATTGAAAAATTAAAATTAAATACCTGAATGGATATCAAATATATATCAAAATGGGATAAATGAAGGAAAAATGGATGGCAAATAGATGGATTAGTAAGTTTCTTAGAGCAAAAATAAGACCAAAACTAAGGCCCAACATTAATGTAAATCAAATTTATCATTCTATTTATATAAAATTTAATATTAAGTGGTGGTTCCATTTACTTATTAATTTTTAGGTGGATATAAGTCTTCTCCATCTTAATCCATTTTCTCTATTTTGACAATTCTATTTAGGACAAATTTTGACATTTTCGTTTTCTTTCTCCACTTCAACCTTTCCTCTTAGGAAACCTTTTTCTCACCATGGTACACATAATTCCTCTTTCTATCATTTCTAAAGAAACTTCGTAAAGTCATTCCAATCTAATATTTCTACCATTTTGTCATGGATCATAACTCCTTTAGTATTGTGGTCATATCCCAAAGTATGATCTAATAGAGCATTCCCAAGCAATTATTTTTTAACAAACATACATGTTAATTAATATGTATAAAAGGTTTCCCACGTGCATATCCCCAATATCCTCAATATTATAAAGGCCCTCCTCCTTAATCTTTGTCTAATTATGGTTTGTCACATTATATTTTGCCTTAAAATCACATGTAATTTCCTTTGTAGGATGCTCCTCTACCCATAACCTCAATCCTAACATGATTATGAACTCTAACTCCACACCACTTGATGGTGTGGATCCATTCAAAATGCTAATGGATACCCCCAATTTTTTCACCTCTTCTATCCTTATAAACTTAATCTCAATTACTATCTATCCACATTTTATCTCTAAATCCTTGCAAGTTGTCCCTGAAATGTCACTAACTATAACTCAATATATTGTCATTTGACTTCGATATTTTGTCGCTCAGCCTCAACATAACCCTTTAAGTACTCAATATATCACTTGAACCTTTTGAGCTATTCTCACTGACCAAGGACCTAGAATGTCTTGGACTCATTTTATTAATAGTATTCCCTAGTACTCCCAAAATAATTCTATCTCTCTTCACAAGGTTATTGGCTTCATGAATTTGGAAATTTGTAGCACCATACCTCAATTTACCCCCACATCTAATACCTTTGGAACTACCTTTATGTAATTTCAACATCATAGTTATTCAATGCCTACACTATACAAAACAATGTCCCAAACTAAACTACATTATACAAAACAACATCCTTAGGTAACACAACTCTGTTTAGTTGGGCTAAGAAAAAACTTAACATATATCTCAACCAAAAAATGAACTCTTATACAACACGGCATATCAAATTGATTTGAATAAATCATTTTCCATATCTACAACTCACAACATAATCAATATAATAAACTTATCTATATAACACAAAATAAAAACTTCATCCAACTTCAAGGAGTTAATGTTAGTTAAAATCCAAACTTCATCCAACTCCAAGGTCCTAATCTTGGTTAAAACTCAATTTCTCTATATTAAAAAGAATTGTTGACGGTGCTTGCATGTCACCAACATACAAGGGATCTCCCCGATATGAGGCCCCAATTAGTCCTCACATCATTTGGTGTAGAAGTCCCATTCGGTTATAGGGCCCATCCACCACTGTGAATGGTTTAGAGGTATGCCTTGGTTACGAGACATACACAAGAGATCACAACAACTCTTTAGGGAAACAAGTACATAAGGTATGTGTGACATTGAATGTAGAATGCATAGGAAACTTCCATAGTTGTAAAGGGAAATGAGCCTTTGGTTAGGGAAATAGAGTTGTTCATTAACCTGCAATTTAGTTCAAAAGATAAACAACAATCATAAAAGCATAACAACACTCATTCAACAATATCCATATCTAAGCAATGAAATAGATCATTAATATTAGTATGTATTACACTAATATATACCACAAACATACCAAGAATAATCTTACTACATTCACGATACATGCATGAAGAAGTGTTGGCCTGAGGAGCTTCAGATTATTAATGAAAGCTTCCAAGTACACTGTTACATCGGTGAAACACTAGATCCAATAGTGGAACATGAAGCTATAACTTGCTTCTCCAAAGAATGATTTTTCTCCTATGTAATATAAGAGAAGCCAAGGCAAGACTCTAAGAATACAAGCCCTTTACTTGAGTTATGAGGAACCATTTATAAAAAGTGACAAAGACTTTTGATTTTCCTCATGAATTTTCAACTTTTATGACCTATGGACTTCCATATGACTTTCATGTTTTAAAGATGACCTTTTACATTCCACATGTGTCTCTCGGACTTCATTTCATTAAACTTATTATAAAAGACAAAATACCTATATGACAATGGCTATATCAAACAAAACTTATAATAGGAAAAAATGCTTTCAAATAGATAAGTCATTTACTTCTTCATGGAGCTCATTGATGACGTATGAATGCCATGCTCTGAATTCTGTAGCAATGACTTTCACCCATACTGGAAAATCTACTGCAAACCGCATATTCACCTCCAAAGATTTTGTCAATATGGATTTGGAGCTAGATTGTACACTATTCCACAACCATGACGATTTCATGTGAGCTTTAGCTGGTGTAATAGCATACTGTAGAATAATGTCTTTGGCAATATCCAAGCCTTCATGTTTTGATTCTTGTTTTATTTTCTCAATGTACTGCTTCACTTCTCGTAAGATGATATCTTTGCCTCTTATCTCTCCAAGTGGTCCCACTGAAGGCATCCTGTGTTTCTGTGTTATGGACTCCAAACCATTGTGCAATTGACTATAAGCAGTAATAGTGGAGTCTCAACTGAACTCTATCTACTTTAGAAACAATCATGTCCTTTCTGACCAACTTTTGCGGAACATATGGATATTTGGCAGCCCATTCCTAGATTTGATTGACACCTATGTTTACCACCTTTAGGATCTTTAGGTATTCTTGCGATTTCTTTTGTATTTTAACTAGAGTTGCTACTACTTCATGCAAGATTATCATTTCATCATACAATTGCACCGTGATTTCATTTATCGACACCAATTCTTCCTGTATAGACACCTGCCATTCTAGTGTGTTGAGACTGCTAGAAGATTGTTTATTTTCTATAATGAGATGTTCCACTTTTTGTTTTACTGGTGCCAACTCTTTATTTAACTATGCATTCTCATTCAAGAGGTATTTTGAGTTATCCTGTGTTGTTGTGGCTAAAGCAACATTAGTTTCCATAATTTCTCGGGGATTCCTCCTAGTGTTTGCAGTTTTCACCTTCTCCATGGATATAAAGACTAGATTTTGGGGATCATTTGAGAAGAATCTTCGTCTTCCTTGCATGATCCTTTTCTTTTGCTGAATGAATGTAACATTACATATGTCCATGACTCTATCTTCTGGTGGAGGTATGATTCCCATCTCATCAAATGGGAGATGGCCACCTGTAAGAGGGGGCGCTGCCAGAGAACCCAGCTTATCATCCATGGGTTGGATGACATCATCTTCATCCAATTCTTCTTTTATTTTCTGAGTCATTCGCATTTCTTCCAGCCTTTTTATTGCTTCCTCCTCCCTTGAATGCCTTTATTGTTCTATTTTATTCTCCTTCTTTCTTCTTCCTCTTGTTTCTTTCTGAGTAGTTCATCCTGCTTCCTCTTCTCCTCTTCCTCTTGTTGCATCTTTTCTTGTTCAACTTCAATAACACCTTTCCTTAATGGATCAACTTTCTATTTTCTGCTACTCTCTGTTGCTGGATCATGCTTTACATTTTCCTAGGAGTTAGTGCACTAACTTTTACATTTGTCGCTTGTCGTTCCTCTTGTACCTGTATATTTGGCATTTGTGGGACTATAAATGTGCCTGCCTCATCTCCTGGGTAAGTCTTCCTTAATTAATTGTACCAATTCTTCACTTTTTCATCTTCTGCGGTAATAATTGGTACGTAGCCCCATGTGTATCCTATCCTATCACAATGTGACCTGCATACTTTCCTAGGATCACACTTGTGAAAGTTCTTGGTTCCAAAGCACAGGCAGTCTAGTTCTTGTATTTCAACATCTGATGCTTTGAGGCTCTTCAACTCATACATTCCAATTCTTAAAGGAAAGTGGGTCACATGGTCTCCTTCACCTAGTTACTCATGCAAGGAGGATTGATCTCATATATGATTGCAAAGAAATCCTATGCCAATCTATCATATACCCCTTTAAAACTCAATTATGACAATACCCTATGATGGAAGTAGACTGGAAACTTATCTTGTGTGGTCCAATTCCAATACATCCCTGGGAATGCATACCTTGCACAGATCCCATCTAATAGATATGCTGACATGTAAAATTTTGGTGCTTGGTTTGCTATTAGAGATGCTTTGGCATGTTCAACATGTCGTTGTAATTCAAAGGAAAGTATATATGCCCAATTAAAGATTAAGTGACGAGTAACAACCAGTTGAGCATGAATATCTCATTCTCCTCAAATTCTTCAACATTCTTTTGCCCATGCAACCTATAACACATGGCAATAAGGTACTGAGACACCTCCCTCGAAATCTTAGTTTGGAAAACTTCAAATGGGCAGTGTCAGAATGTGGCAGGCTCTCGACACCAAGATTTGATGATATCACTTGTGTCAAGTTCAACTCGTCTAGTGTAGAAGTTGTTGTTGGTATATTTTGTGGGCTTCAACATCTTGTAGTAATTTTTCATCTCCTCTCCAAAGTAGGTGGCAATTTGACCACCACTTTCACTATGAAGCACCAAATCTGAATCATCCATATGTGATAAGATCCACTCAATTGCCTATGCACAAGGTAACACTGGTAATCTACATGTAATCATGTGTATCTTGGACCATTTGATGTTGATTTACGCTTCCTTATCTTCCAAATATTTAGGGAACTACTTCTGCATGAATGTATCTTTAATATCCTTCCATGTGACCTCAGAGGATTTGTCTATAAAGCATTGTGTATATGTGAATATAGGAATGTAAGGCTTTGCAATTTCTGCTGCTTCTTCAATGCTTGTTTCTGACACTTATTTTGAGACCACTCGACGGGTAGTAGGGGACATTGTTCCAACTGATGATGAGAGAGTAATGACACTAGTAGCTGGACCACCTGCACGTGGAAGCACACTCACGGTGACACATATTAGCTTTATGAAATCCTCTAACTATTACAAGCAATAACTTAGAAAATCATGTTGAGAGGGCCATCAAGGATAGTTAAGAGTGCAAACCAATCAAATATGGAATAATATCACTATTTAGGCAAGAGAAATGCATCAAGACGAAGGAGGGTGCATGTCGAAGCAATAATGAAGGGTCAAGGCTCACAAGAGGCCTTCCAGATGTGATAGTGTGATCAAGCAAGAGAGAGAAAGAGCTCAAGGTCGCAGGGTGCACTGTCGAAGCAAAAAGGGAAATCATTCATGGGTTTGGGGTGCACTTGTGCGCTCAAAGGGACCAAGGAGGGCACAAAGGTGCACACTGAGGGGACAAAGGATCATGCTTCAAGCCTTCATAAGCATAGGGTGCATAGTCGAAGCATGAAGGGGAAATCATTCGTTGTTTCAGGGTGCACTTGTGCACTCAAGGAGGGCATCATTCTTCGAGTTAGAGGAGTGCGCTCAAGAGGAAAATTTTATTTTATGGGCGCAACTTTCCAAGATAGCGAGACCTTCATTTCCAAAAGCATGATCTTGCTTGAAATGGATCAACAACAACTTAAACAAGTCCAAAAACAAGATGAAATAGTTGTAATGCTAAGAAGTAGGATCTATAAATACTTATAGATTTTGTTGCAATTATGGCTATAATGTGAAGAGTTACAAAATTTGAAGAGTTACAGAATGTGAAGAGTCACAACCTATGACAACATATTGACACTTGTACAAGAAAGAATAAAATAAAAGGCCAACAAAGAAATTGAAAAGAATTGAAACGCCAACAAAGAAAGAAATATCAACAACAAAAACATCAAAGGCAAGTGAAAGAATTGACATGCAAAAACTTACTTGGAATAAGGATCAATGAAGAGCTCCTTGATTCAAAGATGTGTGCTCAACCTAGATGAGAGTGATTATGAGAAAGAATGATTAACTGAGTTGATTATAAAGATATTACATGCAAAACAAATCCATGCATTCTCACCACTAGTTGACGAATAGATGAGTTAGTTAAGTGAAGTGAAGTGGGCCCCTATTTTTATAAGAGTGAACCCACATGCAACAAGAAAAGTGCATGCATGAGTTTGAATAGGGCGCAGTTCTTCGAGTCGAAGGAGTGCGCTCAACTGGAGGGCACACTCACTGAGTGATCTGTATTTGTATGATTAGTTTGTTGTGCTAATAACAATTATAGATTAATAAACATGTGCTTGCTTCTTGCTTTTTGAGCTGAGGTTTCCTTAGTTGTTGGTGCTTACAAACAGGTAAATTTCCTTAAGTTAAACAAGACATTCATGAGAAAAATAGCTTCAGAAACTAATAATGAACAAAAAACATGTACAATACAACAAACCATCAAAGAGACACATTAACACTATGTTTTGATGAAGGAGTTCACCCCTCCTGGGCTACATCTCCTTGGTCCCGCTTCCATGTCTTGGGCCTCTGTATTAGCTCAATGTGGAAAATGTTGTTTACAAAGCTCTATGGCTCTCGATACCTACACCAATGTGTTCAAAAGGTCCAAATTAGATAAAAACACTTCTTTCTTATCTTAATTTAGTCGAAAATTGAGTAAGTTATGGCTCAAACAGTTTTTTCTAGAAAACCTCTGCTAAATTTGGAGAGACTCCAGTTAAGTCTGCCAAGTTTGGTGGCGGTTTCAGATTTGGTGGCTCCGCCATAAATTCTACCAACTTAATCAACGGATTAATTAACTGTTAATCTTGATTATGGCGCTAATCACGCTTAATGCTGGCGTTGAACCTTGGTCATGTGTCTGAGGTCGCATGGGGTGGGGGCTAGCCCGTGGGGCTGGCTCCTACGACCCCCGTCGTTGACATTTAATGAAGCTTTAAATATATTGTGCTGCCCTCCTTTCAACGTATGCGGTTGTAGCTTGTCGGTAAGGCATGGGAGTTACGAGGGGGAGGTCAAGTTTCAAAGCTGCCCTCCCCCATTGCATTATTTTTGCAATATTATATATGCCACTAAACTTACCATATAATATATGCCACCATAACAAATTTAAATGCACCTTTCAAATATTTCATGCATAGTTCAGACTCATGTGATATACGATTAATATTTAATATATATATATATATATATTTTAAAAATTATATATAATAATATTTAATTAAATAAAATAAAAAATCAAATTCCACTTTAAAGGCCAGTTAGGCAATTTCCCTTGCACACAACCACATTGGCGAATCCAGAGGTGACACTTGTCACAGCCCCATTGGGTGAAAACTGAAGAAGATTCCCCTTGCTAACTGGACTACCATGTCATCATTCTGTCCCATTTTGCAATTTTTTTAGCTATTTACGAAAACGAACAACATGCCTTTTCTCCTTCATTCGGACTATGTTTTCAACAAAACGAATTGCGTTGTGATCGTCTTGACGAGACGAACGCAACCATACAGTTTTTGAGCCAATCTGAGAACTTTGAATTTTGAGCTAAATACTAAGCACCTGATCATTCCTCCCCACTAGAAGCCTTTTGGACCCCAAAAGATACTATTATCTGACAAGTAGATGAGGGTACATCCCCCTCACCTTTCCAAGCTCGATCTAATTGGCTTTTGATGAATTTGTTTCCTTGAGCTCCTCTCTAAGGAAATCAACATTCACTTGCCTTGAGGACCTCATTCTATACCTGTACTTGTCTTTTCCCTTTTCAAGTTGATCTTGCACTGTTTGTTGCACCATTTTCAGTCGTTCATAGAAACTCATGGTTTTTTCCATGTCGCCATCAAAAGCAACATCCTCCTTACCAAAATGACATAACAAAATATAATGCAAATGGATGACAAATTTTACTACTCGGTTTACATGACTCAAGCTCGATTGTACATTTTGAAAGTGTGAAATTTTCTGAACATAACTTTCATGTAAAACATAATGACGCTTGAATACAACAATTACATAATTAATAGGCCTAAAAGGCATAATAATGAACTTGTTGCTTATACCTCTTTTTTACTACCTTTGAACCAAGTGAAATTTTTTACAAGTATCCATCCAATGAAAGTGCATGGATCACTGCAACTTAATCTTTACACCATGGAAATCTTCTGAATAAAATAAGATGGTGAAGTTGATTGCATAAACCTGAAATTCAAATGAACCTTTCAAGTTTGAAAGAGCATAAAAAGAAATTGAACTGATCTTTTGGTTTGAAGTAACACATGCCTCTTTCTGTTTGCCTCCCCACTGGAAGACTTTGCACACACATGACAATGCATGCCAAGGAGATTCGAAAGAAGAAATGTCAACAAAAACTCTCCTCCAACATTGGGCTGCTCCCAACAAACCTCTTATCAAAATGACGATCTTGGGTGTTGACCAATCAACAATGGCATCCAACTTGGAGAGGCTTGCCTTCAACTTACCTCCTCCAACATCATGGCCCAAATGCATCAAAGAAGTGAAACCCAACTTGTACTTTGATATCTTCAAAACATCAAACAATTTTCCTTCATAGATGACATGTGCATAAGAAAACTTTCTAAACATGTTTATGTCACCCAAGTGGACAATTTCTTCAAGAAATGACTCTTTTTTGCCATAACTCAAATACATGTATGTAATAGAAGTGCTACAAAGAACATACAACATTAAAATCCATACAAACCATTCTTGTTTGGTGTTATGTATATTGAATGAGCCCATTTTTCAACAAACTTTTGCATTGCATTGGTGTCTCTACACTTTGGAATTTTGTCAACCCTTGCATGCTAACATCACATAGAGAAACCTCTTGCTGCAAATATATTTCATGTGAAGTTTCTTTCTCCTTGAAGGACGATTCTTTCACAACCTGAAATACTTCATCACTCTAATAAACTGAACCAACCAAATTAGAAATGAAACTTGCATTACATGCAACAACATTTTCATAAACAATATCATCATTTGGCTTGAACATGAGAAGTACTAAACTTTTACCTGAATTCACTAGTCTTTTTGCCTCCCATGCATTAACCAAAGAAATGTTCGGTTTTTTGTGATGGGCTCTCGCTATGTACTCCACACCATCCTTGAACAAGTGATACTTGCTTTCATGGCAGTAAAATATTGCTTTCCGGTCATACAAATATGGACTACCCAACACCACACTTGAAATATCAAGCATACCACATCTAACTCTACTTCGTCAACAAAATTTGCAGTGATTGCAAACTTAAACAAACATTTTCTTGTAACATGTAAACTAGTGTCTCTTGTTATCCATCCCAAAGGGTGTGGTTTATGGTGAGGTACAGTTTGAAGATTCAATCTTTTGACTAAGTCTTCAAAGATTAGATTCGCTTGTGACCCACTATCAAAGAGTGTATCAATATTGATGTGTTTAGATATGACCCTAACATGGAATACATCAATTCGTCTCTAGTGTTACAGTTTTGTGAACCAGTGCTTGCAATATCTTGTTTTCCTTTGATTCCCGTGACAGTGATTTTGTTTCCATCACTTGATTCAAAACCTAAATCTTCTTGAGTGATAGAAGTGGTTTTCTATTTCCCTTTATTGTTGAACTTATTTGGTCTCATTTCTGGATGCATTTTCCGGCAGTGGGCTTCATCATGCCCCTCTTTGGAACAATGTTTGCATGTGATTTTATCCCCTTCTTTCTTCACACTCACATTTTTCTTTCCCTTCCATTTTCCTCCTTTCTCTTTCTCCTTACCCTTAGGTGGCCTTTTATTACTATCCTCTTCATAAGTGTTCTTTCCTCTAGATTCAAGATGTGTGGCTTGCACACATACTTCATCCAGATTAGTTGGATTGAAAATAAGAATAGTATGTCTCAGATAGGAATGTAAACCCCCAATATATTTCAACAATGTATCTTGAGAAGTCAAATTCACTCCTAATGACAAAGCCCTTTTCCTAATCTCCTTTGTATAATCTTGGACTGTTTAGCCTTTAAGCTGCCTAAAATTCTGCCAACTCATAATGGCTTTTTGCATATAGGCTAAAGGATAAAATTGTATTTTAATTGCAGAAACTAACTCAACCCAAGTGATGGATATATTACCATGGATTCTTATTTCCTCTTGAGTCTTTGCTTCCCACCAAACTCTTGAAGCTCCTTCTAGCCTCATTGAAGCCAACTGGATCTTTATGTTGTCTTCTTGAAGGTTCTGAATTTTGCAATACACCTCCAACTATCGAATCCAATTGTCTAATTTTTTTGCATTCACTTCTCCATTATACATGGGAAGTTTGAATTTTATGTCCAATTTCAGTAATGAAGTTTTTCCTTTTGGGGTTTTGGAATGAGTATGGGCAATTATGGTAGTGGAAGATGATGTTCTGTGAGATGGTGAAGATGATGAGGATGGTGGAGATGGAGGTGGATTTCCACCATTCCCTTTGGAATCCTTCTTCTCATCTCTTTTGTCCTCTGAGCTTCCTTCTCCATGTGGAGGTTTAGAACTCTCTCCAACCATTATGGTGTTCCTCTCTTCATTGAGTACTTTGACCATCTCAGTCAAAGTGTAGAAATCTTTCTTGAATTCTTCCTCTTCTAAAGAGGGACCTCCAAGCTCTCTCTAGGCATAATGGCTATGGATTCATGCTCAAAAATTTGTACTGATTATATCTCTTCAATCTCAATTGAAGGTAAAACTTGAGGAGCTTCAAGTGCAGTTGGATTTGGAACTTTTGGTGGTGAAGATTGTGGCCTTGTGGCTCTTATTCTTTTGGGAATTACCTCGGGAGTTGCAACCAATAGCTTCCCTTCTCCTCTCCGCAACTTTAACCTTGTAAGCATCACAATTTTGCAACCATTAAAACCCTAATTGCACAAACTCAAGAGATCAAGCAATTCAACCTTGAGCTTTGATACCAACTTGATCTATATTTGTATGATTAGTTTTTCTTTACTAATAAAAATTACAGATTAATAAACATGTCCTTGCTTCTTCCTTTTTGAGCTAAGGTTTCCTTAGTTGCTGGTACTTACAAACAAGTAAATTTCCTTAAGTTAAACAAGACATTCATGAGAAAAATAGGTTCAAAAACTAATAATGAACACCAATCATGTACAATAAACCAAACCATTAAAGAGAAACATTAACACAATGTTTTGATGAAGGATTTCACCCCTCCTGGGCTACATCTCCTTGGTCCAGCTTCCATGGATTGGGCCTATGTATTATATCAATATGAAAAAAAATGTTGTTTACAAAACTCTATGGCTCTCAATGCCTACACCAATGTGTTTAGAAGGTCCAAATTAGCTAAAAACAATTCTTTCTAATCTCAATTTGGTCGAAAATTGAGTAAGTTATGGCTCAAACAGTTTTTCCTAGAAAACCTCTGCTAAATCTAGGGAGACTCCAGTTAAGTCCACCAAGTTTGGTGGTTGTTCCAGATTTGGTGGCTCTGCCATAAATTCTGCCAAATTAATCAACAGATTAATTAACTAATAATCTTGATTATGGCACTAATTTCACTTAATGCTGGCGCTGGCCCTTGGTCACGTGTCTGTGGTCGCATGGGGTGGGGGTTGGCCCGCAGGGTTGGCTCCCACCACCACTGTCGTCGGCCTTTAATGAAGCTTTAAATATATTGCGCTACCTCTCCTTTCAATGTATGTGGTTGTGGCTTGTTGGTAAGGAATGGGTGTTATGAGAGGAGGTCACAGGTTCAAACCCGCCCTCCCTCGTCGCATTATTTTTGCAATACCATATAATATATGCCATCATAACAAATTTAAATGCACCTTTCGAATATTTCAATGCATAGTTCGAAATTATTTGATATATGATTAATATTTAATTAAAAATTAAAAATATATATAATATAACATAAAAAAAAATTATATATAATAATATTTAATTAAATAAAAAAATCAAATTCCACTTTAGAGGCCAATTAAGAAATTTCCCTTGCACACAACCACACTGGCAAATCCGGAGGTGACACTTGTCACAACGTCATTGGGTGAAAACTGAAGAAGATTCCCATTGCTAACTAGACTGCCATGTCATCATTCTGTCAGATGTTTAGGAAAACGAACAACATACATTTTCTCCTTCATTCAGACTCCGTTTTTGACAAAACGAATTGTGTTGCAATCGCCTTGACGAGACGGACGCAGCCATACAGTTTTCAAGCCAATCTGAGAACTTTGAATTTTGAGCTAAACATTGAGCACCTAATCACTGAGCCTGAAGGAGTGCACTCCAAAAGGGTGCATTTTCTCATCATGAAGGAGTGCGCTCAACTAAGGTGCAGTTACATGTCATATTGGAGTGCACTTTTGCCCAAAGAAAGTGCCTTTTCTCTCTTTTGTGTGTGAGATGCATGTCAAACAAAGCTAGTTACTAAGTCAAGAAAAGTTATGTCTTCTCCTATATTTAGATAAGATAACACAAATGCTCCCAAAGATAAGGTGAAGAAACTTAGGTACTTTGGATTAGGAGGATGCGACACTTAGATAAAACACAACGATAGTTAAGAAAACATCATGGAAACACTAGGCTGCTTGGAATGACAGTTCACGTAGGCTCCAAAATTAGATTAGGCTTAAATTTTGGGGGGTCGTTGTTGCAGCGACAACAGGTCCTAACCTTGTTAAAAACTTTAAACTCCTTCAAACCAGAGGTGTGAACTCGGGCAAAAATCCAAATTTTATCCCATCTCAACATACAAAATTCACTTAACCTTGAGGTCGAATCCTTGGTTAGAAATCATTATTTACTTAACATCCAAATATGAAACTCACCTAATATTAAAAAGAAAACATCAAATGTGTTTAACACTAGCATGAAAACAAAACATTTATGACTTCAATATATATATATATATATATATATATATATATATATATATATTATTCAATTCCAACTTCAAAACACAAATATTCTTCAAATTCAACCTTAAAACACAAACTAATTGTAGCCATACAATAAAAACAAAAACCTCATCCCATATGAAAATACAAACTTCATTTCAAATTAAAATGTACCACTTCAAACTCCTCCTTACAACCCCACCTACAATGCCTATCATCAAGGCATCCTAACTTATGTGGGCATCCTAATTCCACTCATCCCCCTTTTCAAATTTTAATACTTGATCCTTTCCCATCCAACACATAATATGTGTACAATCCCATTTCTCCACTCATTTTTTCAAATTGGCTTCTATTAAACTACCCCAAAGTTTACAAATTTAATAGACCACCCAACCTAGATTTTAGAGCTCATTACTTTCAACTAAATAAATTTAATTAACTACAATGAAATGATCTTCAAACTCTTCCCCATTCATTGAATAACTACACCCTTTGTTGGTTTCACGATATCTCGAAGGATTTTATACACATATTTGAACAACTAGTTGACCAATTCATAAAAAAATTGTCCCCAAACCCCATGAATTAGGTTTAACCACCCTCTTAAACATTAAAAAAAATGAGAGAGAACCAAGTAAACATTTTTCTATAAATGGCGAAAAAATTTCCATGCCTCAATTTCTTATTTCGAAGGCCAATAAATTCTTCACATATTTTTAAATACCATCAAGTATTGCTAACAAATTAAACCATTGAAAGAGACCCCCCAACACATAAACATAACTTAGAAATTATACTAAACATGAATTAATCCATCCCAATCGAAGCCACAACAATTGAACCCAAACATAACTCAAGCTCAAACTTCTCCCATTCTAATAGAATAGATAGTTTTGGTGGTGTCATTGAAACAACACAAACTAAAACTAAAATAAAAACCAAACTCATTCACCCAATTGAAATAAAACTTGATGAATCTATGCCTAAAACAAATAAATGGTACTTGCACCAAAATTTGACAAACATAGCAAATTCAAATGTCACAAACTTAAAACAAAATATATTAATTTTGTGACCACTATATTGTTTTTGTATAAGCCAATATAAACATAGCATATACCAAAGCCTTATCCCTAAACATGAACAATAACATCCTAACAAGGTATCCTATAAAAATTATTAGGCTCAAACCTCTCCCCATCACCCTTTAATAAATGACAACAAATAATAAGAGGAAGAAAACCCAAAATAAAGCCTTCTAAGTACAAGAACATCTTCTTTGATCAACCTTCCTCAAGCTAAAATCATCCCAATGCACCTTTTTGCAAGAGCAAGGAACAAGTTTACATGGTAGTAAGTGTTGAATCTATCAAGTCCCATCCATTTGGATGTGTATCTAAGATCTATTAGCAATATTATTCAAATCCAACTAACCATGTAGATCTCCCTTTTTAATCCATCACCCACCAATTTATGTGTAATTTCACCTTGTCCTCACTTTACCACAATCCAAGTTTCTTTTCCATCATGGATGAAAATTTTACATAAAACATAAGTATGTCCCTACTTTGACATTCCATTCTCATACATTATTGAGAAAAGGGGTATCTTCACTCAACTTCTCTAAATTTATCCGTCATCTCCCTTGTTACTACAAAATATAGCACCCTAGTGCAAAGCCTCACTAAGCAACCTAGATTGAGAGCTACAATGGGAGAGTTACCACTGTCACCTCATCAATTACTCCCCTCATTTATGTGGTTAGATACAATCCCCACAATGGAGGCTTCCATAGTAGTTCTTAGGGTCAAGTAACTCAATAGGCTTAAGATAAATTCCCTCTAAGAGTTTTACAACAAGACTCACCCAAGGACAAGTATGCAATGATTGGGATTTTGGGTTATATATGTTATAAATTCAAAAGAGTGAGTTTAAAGTTACCTATAGATAAATCTAGAGGAATTAGCTTGACCAATAGAGGCTCAAATAGGTTCCCACCCATAAATGTTACCCATGCATATGTTTGGGTAATCTTGGGACAAAAAATTTCTCCTTGAATGTAGTTTACTAGACAACAATCCTACCGGGATCCATATATAGCCAACCTCAGATGCCTCTGATCCACTCTCTAGTTAGTACATTATTCATCTATTCTACTCATTCGATGATGTTGGGGCATCTTTTTGAGGTACATTAACCATTTTTGTGTTCGAGTGCTTTTATTTAATGTTTAAGGGCATTCTAGTATGGATCATAGGATGAATTGGATGATAGAATGTTATTGGTTATACACTTGTTCCCTTGCTTCACCTTGGTGGTTATCAATTTCCTCCAATCCAATGTGACCTTCCTTGAGGCCTTTCCTTCACTGTCTAAGAGGGGCACAAATAGGAGGCATTGATTATGGTAGCATTCCATGATTACCATACTCCATTATCCCATATTTTGATTGGCTGTTTCTAGTCACTTGTGTTGGTTCACTGTTGACCTTGTCCTATGAGAATAAGGGGTTGTATTTATGAGAGGTTGATGTAGCAGTAAGAAAAAAAAGAGCATGAGGCAAATGCCAAAATGTAGAAGAATGGAAAGGGATGTAAAGCAAGTAAAGCCAAATAATAACCTAAGATTTACCCCCTCTTTTTTTCCTCCTTGAGAGTATCCATGTTAATCATGCCTATCAAATTAAAAGGAACTCTTTAAGAACATCCTAATATTGGTAAAGTAATAAAATTCCTACCACAACAAGGGGTTACCTTATTTTTACATGATAATCAATGAAACTTGTTAGACAATATATCTAAAGAAAAGAAAAAAGAAAATATGGGATCTTGGAAAAACAAAGGCAAGGAAGGTGAATTAGGAATTGCTAAGCACCCCCCCACAAAGGAACTCATGGCGCATCGACAAATGGGTTTGTATAACCTAACTATCTTCTGAAAGGGTTGGCCTAGGAACTGCTCCTCCCCTCAAGGTTGGAAGCACCTAATAGGGTCTTGTAATAACCCTCCCATACCCATGCATGGTAAAAAATTTACAAATCATAAGTTGGGAAGGCATTTGAAGATGATGCATGTGTGAAGTACTTTTATGCCTTTAACATTAAATGCGGACCACTTTGATACTCTTATTGTTTGTGCGTCAATAATGTTGACCTCATTTGATTCTATAAATATTGGTAGATGTGCTTCTCCCAGGTATTATTGGGCTCCCTTGAGGGATTGTATGATTCTTATCCAACACTTCAAAGAGGACATCCAACCCCACTTGATTATGACTTGGTGCACTTGGATAGAGGATGTTGGAAACTTATTGAGGAGCATTAACCTTGGGATGCCTTGGCACATTTGATGACACCCCACCTACCTCTAAGACCTTGAACACAACCCTCCAAAGCTAGGAAATTGTCCTCCAGAGCTAGGATGTTGCCTTAAGAACATATTTTTCCCAGAAATGAAAAGATGCCCATAGATTGGCATTACACCTACTTGATGAATGTTTCCATATTTTTTACCCCTTTGGAGGGGATGGTACACTCTTGTCCATGATGACATCATGCATAGCATTATGATGTCTCTTTCATGATGCTTGGATTGGTGATGAGGGCACCCTAGTGGAGGATGTCAGACTTAGTGAGGTTTTATAGACACGTGACATTAGATGAGATGAAACTTTGGATCCATACATTGGCCTTAGAGGGATACACATTTTTGGATGATGACATCACCCTCTGAATGAATTCAACTCACACATGTTGATTAATTGAAGCATATTTTTGTGCTTTATCATTGAGTTGGCTATCTTTGGGGGTCAACATGTGACCTATCCAGCTTGTTATCATTATTTAATATCATTTTAGGTCTTTTGGTTGTCTTCATATAAATAGAGGGAGGTGAATCTATTTTGATTCATTGTCACATTTGGAGAAGAATTTTTTTGGATGGATATCTATTGGATGATTATTGGTGATTCTTTGATCATATGTGCTAATTTATTGTAATTTATCTTCTTCCATCTTGTACTTGTTGATGAGTTAGGGTTTAATGAAAATTTAACCAAAATTTTGTTGATGTTTTATGGCTCTAAGATCTTCTTGCACAAGATTTTCAACAAGTTTATCTTGAGGAACCTAAGTTTATATTCCTCCCTTTACATCTCGAAAGAAGATACATGTTTATCTTCTTCATGCTCTTTGAATCTGCTTCCATCTTTATTCTTCCATAAAAAAATTACTTGTAGACTCCATTAGCCCTTAATTGAGAAAGGCACTAGTCTTATATTTTTTGTTAATCCCTTAAAACAAATAAAACCCTGAATATTTTAATTTTATGTTTTGTAGGGTAAATTATGGTCATGTTACAACAAAATTGTTTATTTTAAGCATTTTTTACCTTGGATATTATTGTCTCGGTGTTAGAATTCGCATAAGTAAAAGTGGTTGTATTACAAGCAATTTTCAGGCTTAAATTAGGGTTGACATCAAGAGTTTTTCTTATTGTTCTGTGTTTTCCACCAAGTAAGAGTGGTGTAATTTATTCTCTTGTTTACTCATTTATTGGCCCTAATTTTTCACTTGTATATCATAGATTTTGGGGCTATGTTCTTATTCTTGTTATAAAAAATTAGCATGTTGTAAATGGTTAATTGAAACCTTGATTTACAAAAGCAAAGTGTACTTTCTTGATTTCATGTGCTTAGGAAACTATTTGAGCCTCTATTTGTCAAACTAAGCCTTCTAGATTTATCCATAGGGATATTTGAACTTAGTCTCTCAAAATTATACCCTAAATCACCCAAAACCCTAATCATCACATACCTATCCTTGGGTGAGTCTTGTTGTAGAACCCTTAGGGAGCATTTAGCCTAACTCTATTTGGGTTCCCTAATATATATTGTAGAAGACCCCCTTGTGGGTATTGTATTTGACCATAAAAGTGAGGGGAATGGATGTTGAGGTAACAATCATAACTCTTCCAATTTTTCTCTCAATCTAGGTTTCTTAGCGAGCCTTTGCACTATGGTGCTAGATTTTGTAGTAGCTTTTTTGGTGCCATTTTTTGGGAGGAGTTGAGTCCTCCTTATGATCAAAAGCATGTGTTTAAATCATTTTTATGAGTATATATAAAATCCTAGATTAATTTTCTCATTTGGTGACTCCATAACCTCATTCAAACTTAAAATTTTATAGTCTAGGGCCTAGAAAGAAAGGTATTATTGCTCCTAAAAGTAAAAACACACATAAGACTACTATACTTAAAGCTCTCTTCACTAGTCCTTTTACGTTAGCAGCAATGACTAAGCCACATATGACCAATGCTTTCAAGCCTTTGGATATGAGTCTCATTCAAGGACAATATTGTAACCAAACAACAAAACCTCATTATCTTTAAAATTTAGTGAAAAATAATGGGACCCCTACTAATTTTTTTTATCTATTTCTTTGTTTTATTATTTTCCTAAAATTGCTTAGTTCCATTGTCATTGCTTGAATTTAGATATGGAAGGCATAAACTCTTTTTATATGGGTCACTTCATTTGCCCTAATTTGTGGGATAATATCCTTTTGTTGTAGCCCCTACAACAAGCCCCCAAAGAACCTTTTTTTAGAGTTATGATTTCTTACATTGATATAAGTGATCTTTATACCATAGTGAATCATTTTTCCAGATAAATGCATCAGATGCATTGGGATCTTGCTGCAACTTTTGAATGAGTGTCCGCACCTCCACTTCATTCTTCCATTCATCATTTGCTTCAGTTATCCAATCAGGTTGGATAATATAAATGGCATAGAGCACTGCTTCAACATCCTCATCCCTTCTTTAGAGTGCATCTACAACAAAATTTTTCTTCCCTTTTTTGTAGATGCTTTCAAAGTCATAACCCAACATCTTTGTGACCCATTTTTACTACTCTTATAAGCATAATATTTGTTCCAAGAAGTATTTAAGACTATCATGATTTGTTTTTACCTTGAGTTTCTTTCCATTAGGTAAGGTTTCCATTTCTTTAGAGAATGTAGTATTGCCAACATTTCCTTATCATAAATGGGTTTGTGTAAATAATTTCCCTTGATTGAACGATTTTCAAAAGCAATGGGTCTTCCTTCCTGCGTTCAAACAACACCAATGCCATTTCTTGAGGTATCACATTCCATAATAAATGTTTTTGTGATGTATGGTATAGCTAAGATCGGAGCTCGACATATGGCCTCTTTAAGATGTTCACAGGACTTAGTTGCTTCTGGAGTCCAAAAAATTGCATCTTTCTTCAGTAATGTTGTTAGTGTTGCTACCATTTTCCCATAATTCTTAACAAACTTGCGATAATACACTGTCAACCCGAGAAATCCTCGAATATGCCTTAAGGTTGTGGGGATTTTCCATTCCTTTATGGGTTAATTTAATTAGGGTCCACCTTAACACCCTCGTGATATACAGTATGACCCAAATATTCCACTTCATATACCCCAAAGAAACACTTGGAGGGTTTTTTATACAATTGGTTCTCCTCCAATAGTTTGAGCACCCTATCAACATATTGAACATGATCTTTCCATGACTTGTTGTAGATTAGTATATCATCAAAAAAAAAAAAATACAAATTTTCTAAGGAAGGGTTTGAAAATGGAATTCATCAAACCTTGAAATGTGGAAGGTGCATTAGTAAGGCCAAAAAGCAGGCCCAAAAAATTCATAATGACCTTTAAGAGTTCTGAATGTTGTTTTTAGAATGTCTTTTTTCTTCATTCTAATTTGATGATATCCTGAGTGAAGATATAGCTTTGTAAAGTAAATTACTTCATGTAGTTCATCGAACAATTCATCAATGATAGGAATGGGAAATTTATCTTTAATAGTGACCTTATTGAGCTCTCTATAATATGGAATCATACGTCGTGATTCATCCTTCTTGTGCACCAATACTACCGCAGAAGAGAAAGAACTTTTGCTAGGCTTAATTATACTTTCCTCTAGCATTTATTCAACCACACATTCAATTTCGTTCTTCCTTGCATAGATATATTTGTAAGGTCTTATGTTTTTTTATGCAAACATATCACAAAACAAAACAAAAGATAGATCAACGACTTGAAAATTAGCCTCTTCGATGGGGAAACCTCCTTTACATCACATAAATGAACAATTCATGGATGATACAAATGACAAGACCTAATTGGTATGTATAGGAGTCTAAGGGGTCACAATATAATCAGAGCCTACATAACAATAGTAATGTAAGGGCACAACACTAACAATAGTGGGATTCTATGGGGCACATAAATAACGATATGGGGGCTACATGGACACAACAATAACAATAAAGGGGATACACTAACAATAACAATAAGGAGGCTACATTAGTATTATAGGGACCTAACATGCCTCCCTCCTTCAAAAAAGTGTTTTCCTCAATGCTTGTGTAGTTATGGATGCTTTTATATAACATTCTCATCCACCCATGTGGAATATTCAGCAAGTAAGTTATTCCACTTAATGAGATACTCTGAAATTGAACATTTTTGTAGATGTCGGGTTCTTATTTTTGTGACTGCTTCGTCAAGTTCTGGCAATATTATTTGAACTGGGATCTTGTCAATGATAACCTTCAAAGACCAATTGCGAAATTTCAAAGACCAATTGCCTAAAGCAGTCACAGAATCTTTTGTTTGAGTTGACAATTCTTACATATATACAAGCGATCTTTGTACCATAATGCATCATTTTTCTAGATAAATGTATCAGTTGTATTGGGATCTTGTTGCAACTTTTGGATGAGTGTCCACACCTCTTCGTCATTCTTCCATTCATCCCTTGCTTTAGTTATCCAATCAAGTTAGATAATAGAAATGGAACAGAGTAATGTTTCCACATCCTCATCCTTTCTTGAAAGTGCATATACATTAACATCTTTCTTTGATACCAAATTTTATGCAACCAAATCACAAAACAAAATAAAAGATAGATCAACGACATGAAAATTAGCCTCTTTAAGGGGGAAACCTCCTTTACATCGCATAAATGAACAAGTTTTGGATGATATAAATGAAAATACCTCCTTGGTATACATAGGATTGTAAGGGGTCACAATATAATCATAGCATACATACAATATTAATGTAAGGCACAACACTAACAATAGTGGGCTTCTACGGGGCCCTCAAATAACAATATGGGGGCTACATGAGCACAACAATAACAATAAGGAGGTACACTAGTATTATAGGGACCTAACATGTTTGGAGGAACACTTCCTGGAATCAAGTGAATAGCATGATAATGAATAGGTAGGAAACTTTTGGGAGTCTCAAGTACCTTGGAATGATTGTTAAGGACTCTTTAGAGATATAGAGAAATTGATGACTGAGATGTTTGAACATCTAGTAAGCATAATTGTCCAATTACCCTCATTGTTCCTTCTTCAAAATATTTATCATGCCATTATATTTGATTATCTTCCCAAGTTTCCCTAGGATAACCCTTAATTAAATTTCCTTTCTCCCAAAAAAAATTCAATAAAATTTATTGAAAATTAAAATATGTTGTCCCCAAAGATTGTAACCATTGGACCCTTGATATAACATCAGCACCACCCATTGGAATGGAAAGGAATGGACTATACAATACATATTCCCTCGTGGTTAGATTGATATTATGGCACTTCCATGAGCAATTTATAATTCATCCATTTGCAACCATCACTTAACACTCTAGTGCTAGATATAGAAAGCAATTCAAATCCTTGATTATCTTATAAATAATAAAATTATGGGTGTTACCTGAATCAATCAACACTATTACATTTTTCTTCTAGATATATCCTTCTATCTTGATAGTTTGAGGAGTGTTAATTTATGCTAATGCATTACAAGATATGGTCAGATTAATTTCTTCTTTTTCAACCCCCAGGGTTAGCACTTGGTGTATATCTTCGTCTTTTGATGTTTCTTGTTTTTTTCTTCCTCCTCTTCACAATCTATGAAAAATAATTTCTTCTCAACACATTTATGACCTTTAGTGTATTTGTTATCACATTTGTAACAAAGCCATTTTTCTCTTTTTTTCCTCTAGTTGTTGTGGATTCAACCTTGTAGGTTGTGGGAGGATAGGATCGACAAGACTTCCATCTTTATAGTTGTGAGTGGTAAACCTCTTTGTTGCCATAATTTTTCTTTGAAATTTTCTTTCCACCCTAAATTCATTCTCTAATGACTTAGGTTCCCAAAGGGGAGCCTCATGTTGGATGTTGTACTTTAAATTTCCTATGAATACGTCAGTTAGATGGTCCTCTGGAATATCAGTTACCTTGACATTCAATATTTGGAAGTCCTCAATGTACTCCCCAACTAAATCCTTTTGTTTGAGATTTATCAATTGGCTAAAGAAGGTATTGTTGTGTGTGTCCTCATAATGTTCTATCAATTCCTTCATAAAATTTTTCCATGTGATAAGTGATTTATGAGAACAAAGCCATTGATACCACACAAACCGATTGGGTTCTAACTATAAAGATGCAATGAGTACCTTTTGTGTGTGTTACACGTCATGTAGATCAAATAAACTGCTCTGTTATGAAACCAACTCACAAAAATATAGAAAAGATAGATGAACGCCTTAGAAATAAGCCTCTTCGAGGGGGAAACCTCCTTTACATTACACAAATGAACAATTCTTTGATGATTCAAATGAAAAAACCTCCTTTCAATATATAGGAGTCTAAGGGGTCACAATATAACCAAGCTGACCTAACAATAATAATATAAAGGCATAGAAATAACAATAGAGGGATTCTATGGGGCACAATAATAACAATATGGAGACCATAGGGGCACAATAATAACAATAAGGGATACAACGACAATAGTAATGGGGGAATCACTAGTATTATAGGGACCTAACATGCCCCTCTCCTTCAAAAAAGTGTTGTCCTCAACGCTTGAGTAGTTCTGGATGCTTCTGTATAAAATTCTTATCCTCCCATGTGGAATCTTCAACGGGTAAGTTCTTCCACTTGATGAGATACTCTGAAATTGATTAATTTCGTAGTTGTCGAGTTCTTGTTTCTTTGACTGCTTCAGGTTCCAATATGATTTTTCCTTCCTCATCAAGTTCTGGCAATATTGTTTGAACTGGAAGCTTGTCACCTATAACCTTCTTTAAGCATGAAACATGGAAAACTGAGTGCACTCGTGAAGCTGCATGAAGCTCCAATTTGTATGCCATAGTACCTATCTTTTGCAACACCTTGTACGGACCATAATACTTTGGTGATAATTTATTATCCTTCTTAGCTTTCTTGAGGGACATTTTTTTATATCGTTGTAGCTGTAGGAATACCCAATCACCTACATCAAAAATTCTTTCGTTGCGATGTTGATATGCTTGTTGTTTCATTCTATTCTGCGCCAAGGTGAGGTTATCCTTTAAGAGTTGGAGAATTTGTTGTTGATGCTCGATGTGATATTCCACTGCTTGAACCTTAGAATTTTATCTTAAATATGATGTGATGGATGGTGGATGATATCCATAAAGTACCATAAATCGGGTCATTTTTGTTGCAGCATGGAAGGAAGTGTTATACCACCATTCAACCAGAGGCAACCATTTGAACCATTGTGCCTGTTTGTCATATACAAAGCAATGAAGATATCCTTCCAAACATTTGTTTACTATCTCAGTTTGCCCATCAGATTGAGGATGATAAGATGAGCTATGAGCTAACTGAGTAGCAAGACAAGAAAACAATTATGTCCAAAAATTTCCAGTGAAAATGGGATCTCTGTCACCTACAATAATCTTTGGGTTTCCATGTAGCTTTTGAATTGTTTCCATAAATGCAGTAGAAATTGTACTCACTTTAAATGGATGAGATAATGCACAAAAGTGTGCATACTTGGTAAGTCTGTCAAAAACCACCATGATAACAATCTTTCCTTCGGACTTGGGTAAACCTGTGATAAAATCCATTGAAACCTCCTCCCAATGTTGGCTTGGAATCGATAAAGGTTGTAGTAGTCCCGGGGTCTTAATTGTTTCAACTTTATTTTGTTGGCAAACCAAACATTCCGCCACAAACTTTTGAATATCCAATTTAAGGCCATCCAAAAAAAATAATTCTTAACCCTGTGGTAGGTTTTTAGAAATCCCGAGTGCCCTCCTAACGAAGAGGTGTGCAATTCCCTAAGAATCTTTTGTTTGAGTTGGGAATTCTTACATAGGTATAACCGATCCTTGTACCATAACGAATCATTTTTCCAGCTAAATGTATCAAATGTACTGGGATCTTGTTGTATCTTTTGAATGAGTGCCCACACTTCCTCATCATTCTTCCATTCATCCCTTGCTTCTTTTATCCAATCTGGTTGGATAATAGAAATGACGCAAAGAAATGCTTCCACATCCTCATCCTTTCTTGAGAGTGCATCTACCACAACATTTTGCTTCCCTTTTTTGTCGATGATTTCAAAGTCATAACCCAACATTTTTGTGACCCATTTTTGCTGTTCTTCTAAAGATAATGTTTTTTCTAAAAAGTATTTAAGACTATCATGATCTGTTTTTACCTTGAAGTGTCTTCCCATTAGGTAGGGTCACCATTTCTTAAGTGCATGTAGTATTGCAAACATTTCATTATCATAAATATCTTTGTGTAAATACTTTCCTTTGATTGGATGACTTTCGAAAGCAATGGGTCTTTCTTCTTGCATTAAAACAACACCAATTCCATTTCCTGAGGCATCACATTCCACAATAAAGGTTTTTGTGAAGTCCAATGCAGCTAAGACTGGTGCTTGGCACATTGCCACTTTAAGATGTTCAAAGGCCTTCGTTGCTTTTGGAGTCCATGAAAATGCATCTTTCTTCAATAATGTTGTTAGAGGTGCTGCTATCCTCCCATAATTCTTAACAAACTTGTGATAATACCCTGTTAACCTGAGAAATCCTCGTAGATGCTTTATAGATGTGGGGATTTTCCATTCCTTAATGGTTTTAATTTTGCTAGGGTCTACCTTAACACCTTCATGAGATACAATATGACCCAGATATTCCACCTCTTGTACTCCAAAGAAACATTTGGATATTTTGGCATATAATTGTTTCTCCTCCAATAGTTTGAGCACCATGTCAACATGTTGGATGTGATCCTTCCAAGACTTGTTGTAGATTAGTATATCATCAAAAAATACTAACGCAAATTTTGTAAGGAAGGGTTTGAAAATGGAATTCATCAAACCTTCAAATGTAGAAGGTGCATTAGTAAGGCCAAAAGGCATGACCAAAAATTCATAATGACCCTCATGAGTTCTAAATGTTGTTTTTGGAATGCCTTTAGTCTTCATTCTGATTTGATGATATCCTGAATGAAGATCCAACTTGGTGAAGTAAATTGATCCATGCAATTCATCCAATAATTCATCAATGACAGGAATGGGAAATTTATCTTTAATAGTGAGCTTGTTGAGCTCCCTATAATGTGGACACATGTGCCATGATCCATCCTTCTTGTGAACCAATACTACTGGAGTTGAGAAAGAACTTTGACTAGGTTGAATTATACCAACCTCTAGCATTTCTGCAACCATACATTCAATTTCACTCTTTTGGACATAGGGATATCTGTAAGGCCTGATGTTTGGAGCAACAGTTCCTGGAATCAAATTAATAGCATGATCATGACCACGAATAGGTGGGAGGCCTTTGGGAATCTCAAATACCTTGGAATGATTGTCCAAGACTTTTTGGAGATCTAGAGAAATGGATAATTTCGATGTGGGAACCTCTAGTGAGCATAATTGTGCAATTATGCCTCGTTGTTCTTTCTTTAGAAGCTTTTTCATTCCATTAGAGCTTATTATCTTTCCCGGTTTCCCTGCGATACCTCTTAATTCAACTTCCTTTCCTTCTGAAGAGAATTTCATGAAAAGTTCTTGAAAATTAAAAGCTAATTGTATCTAAGGATTGTAGCCATTGGACTCCTAGTACAACATTAGCACCACCCATTGGAATGGAAAGCATTGGGATATTCAATACATATTCTCCCATGGATAGCTTGATATTATGGCACTTTCCTGAGCAATTTATGGTTCCTCCACTTGCAACCATCACTTGAAACTCTGGTGCTAGATATAGGAAGCAATTCAATTCCTTGGCTATCTTACAATGAATAAAATTATGGGTACTTCCCAAATCAATCAACACTATTACCTTTTTCTTCTTGATATGCCCTTCTATCTTGATAGTTTGAGTGGTAATTCCAGCCAATGCTTTACAAGATATGGTCGGATTCATTTCTTCTTTTTCTAGGGTATGTTCCTGGTGTATATCTTCTTCTTTTGACATTCTTTGTTCCTTTTCTTCCTCCTCTTCACAATCTATGTAAAATAATTTCTTCTCTGCACACTTATGACCTTTAGTGTATTTGCTATCACAACTGTAACAAAGCCCTTTTGCTCTTTTTTCTTCCAATTGTTCTGGTGTCAACCTTGTAGGTTGTGGATGGCTAGGGGTAGTAACACTTCCATATTTATGATTGTGAATGGTAGGCTTCCTTGTTGCCATAATTTTGCTTTCCATTTTTTTTGCCAACTTAAATGCCTTCTCTAATGAATTTGGTTCCCAAAGGCAAACCTCATGTTGGATGTTATCTTTTAAAGTCCCTATGAACACATCAATCCTATGCTCCTTTGGAATATCTTTTACCCTTATATTCAATTTTTGGAAGTCCTCAATGTGCTCCATCATTGAACCCTTTTGTTTGAGATTTATCAATTGGCTAAAAAAGGTGTTGCTTTTTGTATCCTCGTAATGTGCTATCATTTCATCCGTAAAAATAGCCTAAGTGACAATTTTTTTATGAGAGAAAAGCCATCGATACCGTTATGCTCCTATATCAATAGGCGTCATATTTCATGATTAACTTGGTTAGCTCTGCAATATGTTCATTCCTTTTCTGGTTGTAAAGGTTTTCCATATTATGAAAAAATCAAAAAATTAAAAAATGTAAAGAGGGTATACCCTAAAAGAAAAATCAAAGGGTGAAAAGAATAAGTTGGTCAAAAAAGTGAAAGAGATGAACCCTAAATAAAAAGACCAGGAAAGTGTGCAAGTCCAAATGCCACTACTATTTCATTTTCAGTAAATAAAGCATCATGTACAACTTGTTGAACTTTTTATCACAGTTGATGAATGGCCAAATAGCTTAATCTTGGCCAGTTCATGTTTGAATTTCCTGTTTTAGAGATAGAGAATAGAAATCTGTCCAAACTGTTTAATCTTGGTAGATAGGTAGATAGGTTGAGAAGCAAAAGAGCTCAACTGTTTAATATGAGCCCTTGGAAGAAATAAGTGCAGATTTAGATAGGATTATCATGTAAAGAAAAGAAAAGATGAAAAGGGTTTGCTAGTCCAAGTGCACCCATGGAAAAAGAAGAAAAAATGTTAGATACACTAGGTTGGGTAGGCAGTTTTGGTATTGCAGAAGCATACTTATGATTGATTTTATCTCTCAAAATGTTCGTCTTACCGTTATCATAAGCACCATGGCAATTTTATATTTTGATGCAGCCCAAGCGAGGCATGACTAACTCCCTTTCATTCCTTTCCCAAATCACTTACTAATCTCCCCCCAGAGATATTGAGATCTGCTTAATATCACCAAATCACTCCATCCCATTTCATAAAAAGCCTAAGTAAAACCCTTTTTACTTAGGAAATTGTACAAAATCACATAGAAACTTTTTTTTTTTCCTTAAGCCTAAGTTTTTAAACTTTATAACTTAGCGCTTGTTTTTATATCATTTCTCATATTAACTATTAACATTATTGTATAAACTCCCTATACTTATTCCCCTTTCCCGTATTATATTAATATATGCAAAACCCCAAAACTTTATTATTCCCGCCCCCGGCTAAACTATAGCCATATATCGTTGTTTTAAATGGAATTATAGGTTTATTTGAAACCTTATAATAACCATTCCCCGCGCACATGAGGGATTAATTAACCCCACGTTAATTAATAACCTAACTAAAACACCCCACCAACCAATCAACACAACCCCGATATGATTTATTAATATTTATTACATGGGTCCCGCCCCTTAAATCATCTATCACCTCCGTTAAGCGCCAACCGTCAGATCAACGGCCCCAGATCCAACAACTGTAGATCATTTTGCGACCCCCTCCACCACTGCACTTTAACGTCCGGGGAATTGGCGGTATCGCCGCCCGTACCAGGATGCATGTCACACTCTCGCGCTGCTCGCGGCCCTCCTGTCCGAAACCACTTTAGCCCATTAGCAATCCGGGGTAAACCACTTACCGCCTTCCTGTTGACCATCTGCCACCTCACTGCCACGTCAGCATCTCGTACCCTCCGCTACGCCACAAGATGTCCCATCATGCTGACGTCATCCGCTCAATAAATGCCAAAAATACCTGCCAAATCGATTTTCGTTAAATAAACGATAAAATGTCATTTTCGCCCCAATTTTCTACAAACTGTGCTGCATGCAAAGCACGTCTAGTCGACTGTTCGAGCAGTTAGCCCATCACCCAGCCAAGAAAGTCCAACGTCGCGCTCGGTAGTCCGCCATTCGACCTACAAATTCGCAGTTATACCTCTGCAATCCAGGTATTTATCCGTTTTTACCATACATACTGTTAGTGTCAGTCTTTCCAGCCTTCCTCCAGTGATCAAACGTGCTCTTACAAAGTGATTTTGAAGTGTCAAGGTCAAATTTTGTCATTTCAGTGAGTCTTCAAACAAAATTTGGTCACTAGGCATTAGGTCTAGGGTTTGCTCTCACTCTTTTCAAAGTTGCCCAAATGCCAATCTATGTCACTATTCAGCTGAGTCTATCATCATTCATAGGGTTTTCATTATCATCTCAGTGTCTAATGAGTCATCTTACACCTTGTCCATGCTTCAGTTGTGCCTAGGTAAGGTCATTTTCCTCTCTTAGGGTTTTGAAGCTAATTTCTCTTGGACGGTCAAATCATCGGCAAAACTTGTATCCTGATGTTCATACAGCTTCCCCTATCCTTAAAGTACCTTACGAAATGCTTCCCATCACTGAGATTCCCCAAATTCCTCATTTTCGCACAAACCCTAGTTTCTAGCTACAACCTGGCAATTTTCTAGGTTGGGCCTGTGTTTTGCCCTTTTGGACCCCTTCCCGTCACTCGATCTCCACGATTCCACTTTCCCCTGCTTCCTAACATCCCTCCCTACTTCCAAAAATTTCCCCAAGAATTTAGAAGCCTCTTATCCCCTTCATTTCGCTTCATTTCGACAAAATTCCTTGTTTCACACATCGGGATAAGTTTCACTCAAAAGATGTTTCAGAGCAATCAAAGATGAATTTTGGAAAACTGAGAGAGTTTTTTGTCCACAACATGCCAAAGAATAAAAACATCCTTCACTTTTTACACAGGTGTCATGGTTTTAGAGAAATGTCAAAATTACAATCGCCAGATCCAAGGAGGTTGGCCAAGGCACTAAAACGACGGAAAAGGCCCGATCCACTCCAAATTTTGGCCAAAGCCTTTTTGACTGAGCATGGTACTTGATTGGGGACTCCCAGCCCAAAATTCAAGAAATTTGGAGAAAATTTTGTCAATTGTGAATTTTTTGTGCAAAACACAGGTTTTCTTCCCCAACACGTCGCGTGCCGCGCGCGACCCTTTCGATGGGCAACTCCATTTTGGTAAAACTCATCATTTTTGGATTTTTCATGCAAAGATACACCTGGTCAGCAATTACCAAGAGATTTCATCAAATTTTGAGCCTCCAGAAGGTAAAAAAAGAAGCAAAAATGACTTTTTTCCACCTTTTTGACACACAGGAAGCAGTCTTGGGAGATTGCAATTTTGGAGGGGCAAATGGCCACCAAATTCAGAAATTCCACTTGGGTTGGAAAGTAGACATCCAGACCTTTCCAACAAGCCCACTTTTGCCTCATTGGGACACCAGAAAGTGCCTCAAAAGAAGCTCCAAAGGCGTGCGACGTGTTCAGGATCAGGGCGCGACGTGTTGGGCAGTTTTCACAGAAACTCACCTACAACTCAGCAAAACGCAGTTTTGAATGGATTTGACTTTTTGGAGTAGATTTTGATCCTCCTTGTTGTAAATGATGTAATTTTATGATATTTTGACACTTATTTATCTCTTCTAGAAGATTCATTCATGAGATAGGCAAAAATTTAATGAATGAATTGGTTTCCTAGCTTATAGAGGCAAGTTGTTTTGACTGCCTAGTTTTCAGTGCTCAGTTTAGAATTGGTTGAAACAACTCCTAGGATAGTGAGCTTGACCCCTAGAGGCAAGGAAATATGTTAGATTGCCTATATTATGTACTTTCTTGGTCATTTTCATGGTTGGACTCTTGAGGGAGAAAGCTTCTATTGTATTACTCATTGTATCTCTGCAATTTTGGCAAAGGAAGAAAGACCAGGGTTTTGCAGTCCTTTTTGGGATTCCTGTGGTTACATGTATTGATGGTGTGTTTCTCTTTGTACTTGTAAGTTTGTTATGTGAATCATCTTCTTACTTTTCCTTCTGCAAATTAGGCAAATGAAGTGTTAAAGTAGAATTCATGATTGCCATGCTCTGCTTTTAAGTTTGCTTAATATCAATGTTTTCATCTGTTTAAGGAGAACTCAAGGTGTTTACTTGCTCTCTTTAGCTCCTCACCGGTCATTCCTATTCATTCACTTAATTCAAAGGCATCAGTACAGTCTCCTACCTTGCCCCAAAGAACACCCTGCGAAAACTGTGTCCAATCCCCGCACCCAAAATTGCCTTTCCCCAATTTTCCACCAAAACCCTAAAAATCCCAAATCAAACCTTTTTATCAGTTTACTAGCCTAAAATCAGTGTTCTTTATTGGTTATCTCTGCCCGTTGAAGATCTTTGCCAAGATAGACTGGAGAGAGCCCTCTCCTGCCCCGTAGGGCTAGCTACGAGGCTAAGTGGTTTGATGTTGCCTTGGAGTTTACCTTTTTCAGCCTGAGGTGAAATTTCAAGCGCTAACATATTGGCGACCATACTGGGGAGAACAAATGGTTTGCTTGTTGATGTCCTTTGTTTTATAAGCTACAGACGGAGCCTGAAGTTATGCCAGGTAGCCTTCGAAAAGCTTTTGCTTTGCATTAGCGGAAGTAGATAAACGCTGCTTCAGTCAATCTCTGGTCTAGCTTGTAAATGTGACATCTAACTTGTTAATTACCCCAGTACATGTATCAAGTTCAGATCTGATTGTTGACGGTGGACAACGATCAGACACTTGAAAGGCTGAAATCATTCACCTGGTGACTCTAAATCATTTTCGAGATCAGATCCAAAGACTCCACTGGAGGATGATCCCGACCAGCAAAAACATGAAAGGACAACATGGACAGATCAGGTACTCAAGTTGGAATTTCATCCAAGACATTTTGTTCTTTGTCATAAATTATTTCTTCTCTTTTCCCAAGAATGTCAAGACTGCGTTGCAAAGTATACTATGCTTGAGAAAAGATCCCAGGCCTGCATTTGACTCCTTCCCTTTGAAAAGTGTGAAAACCAAAGATTTGCATGCCTTTGAGCTTGATCAGGTTCCTTTTTCCGAATTTTGTGATGACCATCTTCAAATTGATGAACCTCAAGAGACCAAGACTGATTCTATACCTGCTATACATACCCCTACACCTTGTAAAATTCCAGATCGATATAAACCTCTTGTTTTACCTTCGGTTCTCCGTGCTTTCCCCAAAAACTATGATCTATACTTGCCGAGGTTTGATGGTGAAAGTAAGAATGTCAACGCTGAGCAACATGTGCAGAATTTTGAGTCTTTTCTTGACCTTTTTGAAGTTGATGATGAAGATGTTAGTATTAGGCTTTTTGCTCTTTCTTTGCTCGCCAAAGTGAAGAGTTGGTTCAAAACCCTTCTTGATGCAAGCATCTCAAATTTCTGGCAGTTCATCAAAGTTTTTCTCGATAGGTGGATGATCGGGCAGAACCTTTTCTTGATTGTAGAAGAGTATAACCAGCTGAAAAGATTGCCAGGGGAGACAGTACAACAATTTTCAGCCAGATTTAACCAAGTTTATTATTCGATGTCAGTTGATATAAGACCTTCTCCTAAATCTGCTCTCTTGCACTATCCGGGTGCCTTTGATCCGGAGATGGAGTTTCAGCTGAGAGAAAGGAATATTGCAACACTTCACGAGATGCAAAACAGTGCAGTAAATGTAGAGGCTCATCTGCTGATCCAAAGGGCAAGGTTGAAAGAAGAAGAGATGAAAAACACAGATCCGGAAAAATCAACATCTCTAGAGGTGAAGCTTGACAGTTTGGTAAGTGCAGTGGAAAAGATGATGGACAAGATCACCGCAAGAAATGCTTATGATGTTCATGCTCATGGCTCGCTGATTGAAGAAGAACAAGTTGTTGATCCAAAGCATTTTGTTTCTTATCCTAGTTGTCATAGATCTGATAATGATTGTTTTGTAGATCACCTTGGCGAAGAAAGAACTGTTGATATGACCTGCATGCTTGATGATATGTTTTATACCAATGACTTACCTCAGTTTGATCAGTATGATGATGATTATGTTCTCCAAACAGAATCTAATCTTGCAGACAAATCAGTAGCTAGTTTGTGGGGGGAAAAAGTTCATTTTTAGCAGCTTGAATACAATATTCAGCCATCACATATCAGCTATGACATTGACGAGGAAAGTGCAGCAAAGTTTGAAGTAAGTGAAGGATCTTTGCCTTTTTGTTTTGATTCGTTTCAGTTCATCAGAGATAACTACCATGTAATCAGAAATCAAATGTCACCAAGTCTTGATTTGGACCATCTTGAGAGCAATGAAAATTTTGTTCAAGACTTCTCATATTCAGATTTGCAACCCCCGAAAGCCATTGATTGTCAAGTTGCAGCTGAAGACTTGGAAGTGGACACACATGATTTAATGATTCAAGGTGACTCCATACCATTTTGTTTTGAATCATTTCAGTTTTTGAAGGGTAGATTGCATAGTAAATCTTCAAATGTACAGCCTATAACAAATCAGCAATCTCTCAGTGTTAATGTTGAGGATGAGACAGATAACAAAATTCTTGAGCAACCTATAGCATTAGATTTGCAGCCACCAAATGAAATTGAAGGGAAGATTACAGATGAAGCTGTGGAAGACGAAATACATGATTTGATGATGCAGGAAGATTCTATACCCTTTTGTTTCGAAGCATTTCAGTTTATAAGGCAGAATCTTCGTAGAATCTCTCAAGAAAAAGATGAAAAGCTAGAAGGATGTCATACATTTTCAATGGATACATTACAACAGTCTTTTCAAGTTTTTCATGATCCAATAGCTGATGTTTTGGATGAAGTTTGCAGTCAAAGTCTTTCTCCATTGACTACATGTGAGCTTGAAACATGTGTTGATATGAATTTGATCCAGCAGCCGGTTTCTTTCTCATTTTCAGCAGAGGTCTCGTCACAAGGTTCAGATCAAAGTTTGCATTCATGGTATGAGGAAAAGAGAAGTAATCCATTAGATGAGCAAAGTTCCAGTGTGTTTGAATTTCAAGATCCTTATGCATTGTTTTTGGAGGCGGATAGAGAATTCATATCATTCAACGGATCTGTTTCCAAGTTGTCATGGGAGTTGCCTTTCAGTAGTTCTCTCTTGTTGGTCATAAGTGAGCACTTGCGGAGAATTCGAACAGCAGATGGGATACTTACTTGGTTGCATTGGTTGTTTCATTTCACTTGATCAGGTGATGAATGAAACTGTTAGAGTAGGTTTTGATGAATAAGCTCCACTTTGAGCATCATTTTCAGTTGGTCAGTTGTGTTTAAGTATTGAGTCAGTTTTTTTTAGTTGAGTAAGAGTCAATTTGTGTTGTCAAGTCATCAGTTTTCAGTCATGCATTGCAGCTTGAGTTTTTGACTCCATTGCCCAATGGATGAACGCACTGTCTAGCTCTTACAGAGATCTATGGTTCTTGGCACCTCCAAGGAGCTACCATCCCCATTGGAGCCAATGTTAGTGTCAGTCTTTCCAGCCTTCCTCCAGTGATCAAACGTGCTCTTAGAAAGTGATTTTGAAGTGTCAAGGTCAAATTTTGTCATTTCAGTGAGTCTTCAAACAAAATTTGGTCACTAGGCATTAGGTCTAGGGTTTGATCTCACTCTTTTCAAAGTTGCCCAAATTCCAATCTATGTCACTATTCAGCTGAGTCTATCATCATTCATAGTGTTTTCATTATCATCTCAGTGTCTAATGAGTCATCTTACACCTTGTCCATGCTTTAGTTGTGCCTAAGTAAGGTCATTTTCCTCTCTTAGGGTTTTGAAGCTAATTTCTCTTGGACGGTCAAATCATCTGCAAAACTTGTATCCTGATGTTCATACAGCTTCCCCTATCCTTAAAGTACCTTACGAAATGCTTCCCATCACTGAGATTCCCCAAATTCCTCATTTTCGCACAAACCCTAGTTTCTAGCTACAACCTGGCAATTTTCTAGGTTGGGCCTGTGTTTTGCCCTTTTGGACCCCTTCCCCTCACTCGATCTCCACGATTCCACTTTCCCCTGCTTCCTAACATCCCTCCCTACTTCCAAAAATTTCCCCAAGAATTTAGAAGCCTCTTATCCCCTTCATTTCGCTTCATTTCGACAAAATTCCTTGTTTCACACATCGGGATAAGTTTCACTTAAAAGATGTTTCAGAGCAATCAAAGATGAATTTTGGAAAACTGAGAGAGGTTTTTGTCCACAACATGCCAAAGAATAAAAACCTCCTTCACTTTTTACACAGGTGTCATGGTTTTAGAGAAATGTCAAAATTACAATCGCCAGATCCAAGGAGGTTGGCCAAGGCACTAAAACGACGGAAAAGGCCCGATCCACTCCAAATTTTGGCCAAAGCCTTTTTGACTGAGCATGGTACTTGATTGGGGACTCCCAGCCCAAAATTCAAGAAATTTGGAGAAAATTTTGTCAATTGTGAACTTTTTGTGCCAAACACAGGTTTTCTTCCCCAACACGTCGCGTGCCGCGCGCGACCCTTTCGATGGGCAACTCCATTTTGGGAAAACTCAGCATTTTTGGATTTTTCATGCAAAGATACACCTGCTCAGCAATTACCAAGAGATTTCATCAAATTTTGAGCCTCCAGAAGGTCAAAAAACAAGCAAAAAATGACTTTCTGCCACCTTTTTGACACACAGGAAACAGTCTTGGGAGATTGCAATTTTGGAGGGGCAAATGGCCACCAAATTCAGAAATTCCACTTGTGTTGGAAATTAGACATCCAGACCTTTCCAACAAGCCCACTTTTGCCTCATTTGGACACCGGGAAGTGCCTCAAAAGCAGCTCCAAAGGCGTGCGACGTGTTCAGGATCAGGGCGCGACGTGTTGGGCAGTTTTCACAGAAACTCACCTACAGCTCAGCAAAACGCAGTTTTGACTGGATTTGACTTTTTGGAGTAGATTTTGATCCTCCTTGTTGTAAATGATGTAATTTTATGATATTTTGACACTTATTTATCTCTTCTAGAAGATTCATTCATGAGATAGGCAAAAATTTAATGAATGAATTGGTTTCCTAGCTTATAGAGGCAAGTTGTTTTGACTGCCTAGTTTTCAGTGCTCAGTTTAGAATTGGTTGAAACAGCTCCTAGGATAGTGAGCTCAACCCCTAGAGGCAAGGAAAGATGTTAGATTGCCTATATTATGTACTTTCTTGGTCATTTTCATGGTTGGACTCTTGAGGGAGAAAGCTTCTATTGTATTACTCATTGTATCTCTGCAATTTTGGCAAAGGAAGAAAGACCAGGGTTTTGCAGTCCTTTTTGGGATTCCTGTGGTTACATGTATTGATGGTGTGTTTCTCTTTGTACTTGTAAGTTTGTTATGTGAATCATCTTCTTACTTTTCCTTCTGCAAATTAGGCAAATGAAGTGTTAAAGTAGAATTCATGATTGCCATGCTCTGCTTTTAAGTTTACTTAATATCAATGTTTTCATCTGTTTAAGGAGAAATCAAGGTGTTTACTTGCTCTCTTTAGCTCCTCACCGGTCATTCCTATTCATTCACTTAATTCAAAGGCATCAGTACAATCTCCTACCTTGCCCCAAAGAACACCCTGCGAAAACTGTGTCCAATCCCCGCACCCAAAATTGCCTTTCCCCAATTTTCCACCAAAACCCTAAAAATCCCAAATCAAACCTTTTTATCAGTTTACTAGCCTAAAATCAGTGTTCTTTATTGGTTATCTCTGCCCGTTGAAGATCTTTGCTGAGATAGACCGGAGAGAGCCCTCTCCTGCCCCGTAGGGCTAGCTACGAGGCTAAGTGGTTTGATGTTGCCTTGGAGTTTACTTTTTCAGCCTGAGGTGAAATTTCAAGCGCTAACACATACCTGCAATTTCACTTTTCCACAGATAATTCTACCTGAAAAAGCCAACTTTGAGTTCAAATCAGTCTGTTTAATCCGTATAAGACTCCTAAACCTGCTGTTTGGTCCAATTCTCCACAGAAAGCCCAAATTCCTGTTTTGAATACACAAGAACCAAACATGGAAGCCCCCATAGCCCTAAATGTCACACCCATGAACGCACCTCATAAAGACTTGAATTATCTACCCTTGGCCGACAAAGACTTCCAAGTAAAAGACTTGTCTGGTGACTAGAATCATCTTCAAACCTTCTGTCAAATCAGAGATAGTCATCTAAGAAACTCTGACATTTTTGGACTATGGGAATCGAACCTTCCCATGTATTTTCTTCCCTCAGTCCATTTTTTCCCAGATATCATTCACCAATGTTGTGCCAACTATGACCCTATCCACAGAGTAGTTATGTCACCTTCACAAACTGTCCTGTTTTCCATAACTGCTGAATCCATCAATGAGATGATACATTTCCATTCCTCTGAGCCCCTTGCTCGTCTCTCCATGGGATTTTTGCTTGAAAAAGATTCTCAATTGCCCAACTCAGAGATAACTCGCATTACCCAAATGTTCATGATACCAACGCACCAACCTAAAGGCCCTCCTCCTTATTTGCGCGCCTTTTTTACTGAGACTGGAAAACTCATTCTGGATATGATATCCTTGGTCTTGGGATTTAGATCTAGTGAATATGTGGATGATATCACCCTGGTTCTATTATCTATCTTTACTCCAGGATAGCCCCCTGCTGTCAAGTATGACTATGCCACTTTTATAGCCAACAAAATCCATGACCAATTCCTGAATTTGGATAGAGAAGGAGTTTTCAAATACAATTCTTATATATACCATCTGTTGTTATATTATCAGCCAGACAGCTTTCCATTTCCCATTAGGAAATTGGACTCAAAAGGAAATCGGAGGTCTGTGATCTTTTGGAGCTCAATCTTCCATGGCTGTGACTCCCCTTATACCTATAGTGAATTCATTGACTTATTTGTACACCCAGCCTCCACTCTATTGATAGGAGCTCCTCCTCCTAGAATTACTGGTGATATGAAGAAAATTTTACAGCTGTCCAAACAGTACAGGATAGGTGACTGGTACCTCTACCAGAATCACACTGAAATCAGAATATATGGATGTGAACTATGCCCATTCAAGTTGCCTAGATATGTGCCTATGAGGTTATTTGCAGTAGAATATTTCAGGCAGCTTGTCTATGCAGACTTAACCCACTTTTGTAATGTAAAGAAGAAGGCTCAGCTGAGAATCAGAAACCAGTTAGGCCCTTATGTCATCAATTCTAGGGATGCATGGAAAGATGCTGAAAATATCTTAGAAGAACACCTTAAATTCAAGAAGAGTTTTCAGTGGGTGCCATATGATCCATGTAGTTTCATAAGTAACAGAAGGGTAAGAAACAGGCTATCAGTGTATGTACATCATAGGATCCTAGAAGTTGAACAGTATGCAAATCAGGAAGAATGGGCAGAAGGGACATTAACAGAGGAAATTAGTGAACAAGAAAAGATGGAAAAAGCTATGAAAGATCTTGAAAAAACCCTTGACCTGGACTCTTTTGGACAGGTATCTTTCAAGTGGCCTCAACAATCAAGAGTTGGGACATCATCTACTAGAACTTCTTAGCAGCCTGCACAGAGAACCAACGCATCAGTCACAGGGACTTCAAAGGGAAAAGAGGTAGAAACTACAGAGCAGCCAATAATGACTAATCAACCAGGAGGGTCTAGAGAACAGGTACAAGTACAAATTCCTCCAGCCCAATCTAAGGCAGCAGAAATCCCACCATTAAAAACTCCTCTAAATGAGGAAAAAGGCAAGAAAAGAGACAAAGAAGAGGCCACACCTATCAGTGGACTTGCTGAACAACCAGGAGCAAAGAGACAAAGGCTGAATCCTCTGTCAGAAGAGGAAATCATTGAAGAAATGATAGACAGTCTAAGAGGTGAGAGGGTGGTCAGCCAACAAACTTCCCCAGTGGTGGATACATCAACTAGCTCACATAGACAGGAGCTAGAAAGGCAGCACAGTGTAGAGGTGTCATCCACCAGGCCACAAAGCAAACAGGCCTCAGACATTGAGAAAACTTTCACAGAAATTAAGGCTAAAAATGAGCCTATAAGAATTCAAATGTACAATCAATACTTAAAGATGGCCCCTTCAAACCAGCAAATATTAATGTCTGCATATGACATCAAAGAGGGAAAAATGATAATGAGTTATTTTAAGCCAAAGGTACAGCAACCCCAGTCAGCAGCAGATTTCATCAGAACAAACTTGGAGGTCCTAGCCAAAGATATTCATCCAATGGACCAAATTGAACTTCATAAACAGACGGGAGAAATGGTTTATTCTACACTGGCTGACAAAGCAATGTTGGCCCATCAGTTGCAAAGTTCCTTGGACAATACCTCTGCTCAATTACATTTGGAGAAAGCCTCTTCTCTAGCCAAGGACAACACGATCAAATCTTTAGAAGAAATAATCATTGAACTGGGACATGATCCCAAAGATGCTAAAGGCGTAAAGGCACTTATAAAGAAAAAAGAAGAGGACATTTCTACCCTGAGGAAACAGCTGAAACTACTTCCTTCCATGCATCCACAGACCACAGAAATTGTGCAGCAGAAATCAGAGGAAGACATGATGGACCTGCTCATGAAGCTCAATGAAAGATTAACTGATATAGAGCAGGCACTAGAAAAAGCATTAAAAGATAAGCATGGAGAGTCGACCTCCTAGCCACCTGAGGTAATTCCTACAGTCACAACTGCAGTCCCCTCAACAGTTGGATCAGCATTGGCCCCAAATGTCCCAGCAGTCGCAGCGGAAGTCATTACAGGTACAGGAACATCAACAGGAGCAACTCCAGGCAGCAGTGCTAATATGAGCACAAAATAATTGATAAAGGCCATGGAATAATTGAGACTCCAAGTGTCAGAGCTGAAACAAGTAAAGGAAAATTTGGCAAAAGTAGAAAAGAGTTATGATAAATCCAAAATAAGTGTGGCAGAGAAAAGAAGAGAGGTTAAATCATTAGAGAATAAAGTGAGAACATTAGAGAAGGATCTCACTTTAGACAAACCTCTGGCAGAAATCAAAGGAATTCTTTGGACCAACATCAATCAATCCCTAAGCAATGTTTGGCCATCTATCCAAACTATCTATGAGCAGGTTGACTTAGTGAATGCAGCACATGGAGAAATTCAAAAGGCAAGGGCTTTATTAGGACAAATTCCTAATCAAGCCAACCGGCTCATACATTTTTTGAATTACAGAAATAGAGAACAATTGGAACAGCTTGGCATCCCAGACAGGACTGGCACCATTTTGGAAATCAAAAAAGTTCTAACCAAGAGAACTTTAATGCAAAATTTGGAAAAAAGATGCCAAGATATGCAAGTAGAAATTAATTCTTTCATACAAAGGTTTACAATTTTGCAGGATAAGGGGCTACCAAGTCTTTCAGGAGATAATGACCGGCTTATGAAACACGCAGATTATGTACATAAGTTGAACACATATGCGGTTGGTCAAGTTAATTCATCAACAAGTGCTTCAGGAGTAAAAGCACTCCCCACAGGCCAAAGTCTCTATGATAATTTGGAGAGCTTATTTTATATTGAACATGAAGTAAAACATCTGTTTCAGCTCCAGCCTAATTTTATCAGATATACCGAAGCTGATGAAACCTTGAGGAAACTTCAGAGACATAAATTGCCAAAGCAACAATGGTGGGAAGACATGTTGGGGATCCTCTAAATTCCTCTTGGGTAAGACGTACATTTTGGTCTATTTTTCCGTGATAAAGATAAACAGAGATAAATGAGGCTCAAGCATGTCAAAGTATATTTGATCAGGGTCAAAGAATGTCCGGCAACGACGGAGCAGCCAGCGCAAAGTATCAATGGAAGACAGCTGTAAACCGACTCACAGAACCTACCTCTGGTACATCCAATAAAGAAGGAACGGCTAGCACAACGTCAATTTATTGTTTCCCTGTTTCCGAGACTGTTTGTCTCTATCTTTTTGTAAAAAAAGGGGTTAATCATCACTAGATATTATCTCCATAAGATATTTTGATATTTTGTATAAATACCCCCCCAAATGAAGTATTTGGGGTTGGTTGGTGGGTATTCATAGTTTTGACTGTAATACTGAAATTTTCTGGAATAAAAGGCTGTTGGAACCATTTATTGTCTGGCCTACTGAATGAGGATTTGATGCAGAAGACTTGTCACAAAATTCTTGAAATTAAACTCCGGATCAATAAGTCCCCTATATCTCTTGTTTTACAGTTTTCATGTTTGCTATATCATATGTGTTCCACAATCTGAATAGTAAAGAAAAAGATTAATTCAGAATTTGCTTGACTGCACTCTGTTTTCAATCTTTATTATTCTCTGTGTTTTCTTCAGAATTAGTATAGGCAGTGAATTCTTAATTGCTCCTGCTTCCTGGTTCTTTCATTTTGATTATTTGCTAAGGAATTCTTAACTGCTTCTTAACAGTAATCATCCATTTTCCCTCTTTCAATATGCTTAAGGATTCTTAACTGGCCTTCAGCCATTTAAGTCCATTTCATCTGATTTTAGCCTAAATTTGTTCCATGTTTGACTACCTTGCTCTGTGATACCATCTTCTGTTAAGAAACTTAATCCAGAAAGCTATCCTTCTTTGAATCCATCATGCCCAATGGACTGAACTATCCAGTTTACCTCACTGTTCTATTGGATTCCACCATCCAACACAAAACAAAACCCTTGGAACTTCATAACTAGCCTAACACATTATAAAACAACGCTAAATCATAAAGAGAGAGCCCTCTCTGGACACAGATTGGCTAGAATCTGTATCTAAAAGATTGGTCTGTGGTTACCTCAGCCGTATTCCCTTTCTTACAACTTTGGGGAACAACCTGAGTGATAACAGATACCATACAGACTGATTTGGTTCCAAATATAAAGTTGCAATGCATACCTTTTGTGTGTTTTGCACATTATGGAGATCGAAAAATTGCTCCATCTGTAGCATCCATGTTCTGGGATCCTTGCCATCAAACTTCCTCATATTGATCTTTGGAACATGGTGGTTCTTTGATCCAATGTTAGAGTCTATGAAATCATGATTAACATTTATTTTGTTCTCATCATGAGTTCCCTTTCCTACCCTTTCGCCATTAGTAAGCATTTCTTGTAGAAACTTTGTCAAATATGTCTTCAAATTTGTCTGCAAATCTTCCATGCCTTTCTTTAAATCATCCATCTTAGCTTCCACGCCATCCATCTTAGCTTCCACACTATCCATCTTAGCTTCCACTCCATCCATCTTAGCGTTCACGCCGTCCATCTTAGCTTCCACGCCATCCATCTTAGCTTCCACGTCATTCATCTTAGCTTCTACGCCTTTCTTTAAACCATCCATCTTAGCTTCTACACCTTTCTTTAAACCATCCATCTTAGCTTCTACATCTTTCTTTAAACCATCCATCTTATTTTCTGTTACTTTTTGTGCGAGTGAAATTTGTTGCACTTGGTCTCATAATTTTTATATATCATGTTGCATTTCTTCCTCTTCTTCATGAGTCATGCTAAAGCTTTTAGGTTTCTTACTAGGTGTTTCTATTTTCTTTCTTCGGGGCATAAATTACCGATAATAATTCTTCACCATGCCCTTTGAATTCCTTCAAACTAATTTTTCAAACCAAGTTGATGCAAAAATTTAAAAAAATCTACACACCTTTTTTCACTTTATAGGAGCTCGATATTGAATCTAATGTATCTCTGTAATTTTGGATCTCCCAAGGCTAAAATTGCTTCCTATGGTAACCCTCTAAGAAATCTTTCTAACCTCGCAAGCCTCATCAAGATTGGATTCTCCAATGAAGAGTTATGCCAAATCTCCCACGATGGCCTGAGTATAGATTGGTTCAGTAGAGCGAACTTGTACGATGTGATGCGGGTCAGTGTTATAACCTCAAGTTCTAAAAATGATACCTAAGAAAACTACAGTTTGTCCTCTTTCTGTAAGTTCTTACGAAAATTCAATCTGATGCTTAGAGCGAAAGTTATGACGATTTTCTCAAGGTGACCTATTTGGAATGTAATTCGGGGGTCTGCAAAAACCGTAACTTCCTCAGATTATATCTACGAAAATATAGCGATACAGGATCTAAAATTTGAACTGGTGGTTCAGCATGATTTCGTCTCAAATGGGGTTTTATTTTTAGCTTTTAAAATGTTGCAGAAAAAACTTGTAGCGAAAATGCCACGATGACCTGTTTGGAGTACCGAAACCCTAGAATCCAAAGCTCCGATACCAAATGTTATGAAACTAGCTCACAAAAAGATAGAAAAGATATATGAACACCTTAGAAATAAGCCTCTACATTACACAAATGAACAATTCTTTGATGATTCAAATGAAAAAACCTCCTTTCTATATATAGGAGTCTAAGGGGTCACAATATAACCAAGTCGACCTAACAATAATAATATAAAGGCACAAAAATAACAATAGAGGGATTCTATGGGGCACAATAATAACAATATGGGGACCATAGGGGCACAACAATAACAATAAGGGATACAACGACAATAGTAATGGGGGGATCACTAGTATTATAGAGACCTAACATGCTCCATCTGTAGTATCCATGTTACCAGATCCTTGCCATCAAACTTCCTCATATCGATCTTTTGAATATGGTTGGTCTTGAACCCAAAGTTAGAGTCTCTAAAATCATCATTCACATTCCTTCTATTCTCATCATGAGTTTCATGGAATATCTTGTCACCACTAGGAAGTCTTTCTTACAACAACTTTGTCAAACCTTCCTTCAAACAATTCCATGTCTACATTTAAATCTTCCATGTCCACTTTTATGTATGATTTTATGTTTTCTTTTAAATCTTCCATGCCTACTTTTAAACCATTCATCATTGCTTTCAGCTCATCTTTGGTTGCTCTTTATTGCACTTGGTCTCATAATTTTGATATATCATGTTGCATTTCTTCTTCTTCTTCATGCGTCATAATATAGCTTTCTGAGGGCTTAATGGGAGTGTATTTTTTTTTGGGAGGCATTATGGAACCAGTTAATGATATCTATTCTTCACTATGCCCTTTGAATCACTTCAAACTGATTTTTCAAACAAAAAGTTATGCAAATTAAAACATACACACCTTTTAAAAGCTTTAATTTGAGCTTGTCGATATGGATTATCTTGAAACTATTGGACCTCTATGATCTAAACATCTGAAACTTTGAAATTAATGCATCATGAGGTAGCTCTCTATGTCTTCTTTCCAACTCCATAAGTAAGACCGAGATTGGATTCTTCAAGATAAATTTATGCCAAATCCCCCACGATGGCTTGATTATGGACTAGTTAAGTAGTGTGAACTTGTACGGGATGCCACATGTCATTATTTAAACCTTCGACCCTAAAAGTTATACCCAAAAAACTACAGTTTGGGAAATTTTAGTAACCTTTTATGGAATTCAAATTTGATGCTCAAGAAGAATGTTATAACGATTTTCCCAAGGATTCCTATTTCAGACTGAATTCTAGAGTATACAAAAACCCTACCTTCCTTGGAACGTATCTCCGAAAATATAGCGAACCAAAGTATAAAATTGTAACCAAATTTTAACTTAGATTTTTATCCACGTGGAAATAATTTCATGGTTTGAAGCTTCACATAAAATATGTTATAGTGAAAATTCCACAATGTCTCGTTTTAAGCAAAGAAACCCTAGAACCAAGAGCTCTGATACAAAATGTTATATAACCAAACAAAAAATAGCACATAAACATAATAAAATATAAATTAACGACTAGATACTAAGCCAATTCGAGGGGGCAACCTTCCTTTACATCACATAAATGAACAATTCTTAGATAATTCAAATGGCAAAACCTCCTTGGTATATATAGGAGTCTAAAGGGTCAAAATATAATTAGGGCCTACGCAACTATAATAATGAAAGGGCTCAACAATAACAATATTGGGTTACTATGGGGCACAAAAATAATAATATCGGGGATACACTAGTATTATAGGGAGCTAATAGCTTCCATGACTTGCGAATATGTACTAACAAGGTGGATGTCAAAATAGACGAGAATAAGAACATACCTAATTCCATTAACAAAATTTATTTTTGGGAAAGGAAAGAGAAAGATGCAATTGTTATGAAGTTATCAAAGAAATAATTATTGGAAATATTGTTTTCATTAATGTGAGAGATAGGGGGAGACTACTTATGTCCAAGATAAAGATTGGAAAACAAAGGTTGTTGGAAATATTGTTTTCATACTTTTGATGCCCCATTTGGATTCCTTGTGTTTGAAGGAAATTTTACTCTAATTTACTAACTCAACTGGGAGAATAACGTATATGGTTAGAAAGCTTATTCTGAGACCTTTCCAATGGTATATGACACTCTCTCTAACTCCATAGGAATGAGGAGATATAAAATATTTCATCAACATGATCCAATCAAAGTATAAGTAGGCTGAGCTAACCAGTTGTACAAGTCAGCTCCATAAGTGAGCCTACAAACACTATAAATAAAGCACATTTGAGTGCATTTTAACACAATCCAAGAAATAAGAAAAAATATTTCCATTGCTAATTTATAATTTCCTATACATTCTATATTATGTTATTAATTTGAGCTTAAATTTGGCCTTACAAATGTTGAAATGAAGTAAACAAATCTTAATGATAGAGTTGGGTGGAAAAGAAGGGAATCTAAGGATGTTAAAATATCTAAATTTATACCTAGGAATCAAAGATGCTAATATTATGCTTGTAATATTCTATGTAGATGATATAGTCATAAAGAAAACAACAAAAGATGATTGAAGAGTGGAAATTTGAGATAAATAGTTCCTTTAAGATGACTAATTTGAACATCATTAATTACCTTTTAGGAGAAGAAGTGTGGAGGTGAATAACACCATCTTTATGTTCTATACAAGAAATATTGTAAGTATTTAATTTGACATATTGCGAATTTATGGCACCTCATATTTAAACAAGGGTGACATCATTAACGAGTGAAAATTCTAAGCCAATAGATATAACTTTATATAATCCATTAGTAGAGAGTTTGATTTACATCACTACTAGGATAAATTGTAGTTATGCACTTGCAATTATATCATAATTCAGGGAAATTCCTAGAGATCTTTACTACTATTCACTCCTAATGTAGGTAAAGGGTATGTAGTGTGGAGGAGAAGAGATAATAAATTTTAATGCAAACGCGTTAGCATAAAATCTTATATCTAATGCATTCAAAATAAATTGAACACTAATGCATTCAAAATAGTTAAGTAAAAAATCCAAACACAAGATGACTCATGACATGTTGACACCATTGGAGGGATTTTTTTATTAAACCTAAATGTTCATGTCCATAATCAATCACTAGATTGCTTGATTTCCTTTAATATTATGTGAAGACAAGGGAAAATATAGGAGAGGGTGGAGGATGATAGCAAGAAAATCCAAAATCCCAAATACATTTTAGTTCAAATCATATAAACAAGGAAATAACGCAATCATGTTGTAAATATTAAAAAAGGAAGGAAAGGGAAATAAATGATTTGTACTTGTAACAAAGAAGGGTCAAAAGTAATCATTTTTTGCATATTCAAAATGTTACTTGATGTTATATTATTTAGTAGTCTCAATTCAATTTCATCGAGTTTGAGTATAAAAAAAATGGTAGCATGCCAAACGAAAATTCCTCATAAAAGCACATTAAGATCTTAAGGTTAGCTATATCATTGTAAATGAATCGTGTACAAGAGTTAGTGATCTATCATGTGAAGCCCCATTTATTTTGATGCTTTAGGATGAATGGCATGTTGATTTGAGACGAGAAAAATAAAATGATAGCTATGGAAAAATACTCTGCTTTCACTTGATAATGGATGGATAGGCCATGTTTCTTATAAACATTTGTACCTATAGGAAAAAAATTCTCCCACTTTAAAGTGTGAAAAAATTACTCCAAAAATCACTCAGGCACATCAATAATACAAGGTTTTATATACAAGGCTTCCAAGAATGACCGAACACACAACCCTACCAATAACAATTATTTATGAGATTATACAACTTATGGTAAATGCATGCTCCCAAGGGCCTCAACATGATAAATAGGGTTTAATCAAGTCAAATATGAACCTAGAATAAAGAAATTGGTTAAAAAGTTAGATAATATAAGGAAAAGGATTAGGTAGGTCTCAACCAATTTCCAAATTCCATATGAACTCCTTACAACAAGGCCTCAAAATCCCAAAATGTATAATCTAAGAGTACAAGAATAAAGTATAACAATCAACTTCTAGGCAAGAGCGAGAGCAATAAATATATGTATGACAAGGATTTGAGAAGCCATATATGAATTTCTTTTGAGAGGTAGAGAATATTACATCTCAAACAATGTTTCATCGTGGATATTCATTCTATTAAGGACATTCAATAGTGAGTTTCTAATCTAATAAGGATCTTGATAGGAGAATTAAGTATGTAATGGGTAACAAATGACTTGATGTAGTAAGTTATTCATGGATTGATTTGGTTTGATAGCAAGAAGAATGAAAGTTTAATGTATGATAAGTGTGTTATCTAATTAATACTTTGATATTGCAGCGAGGATGATCCACATTCTAATGGGTGAGTCAAAATGGGAAGGAAAAGATGAGGAGAAGAAGAAGAATAGGGGGAAAGAAGAGAAGCGAAAGAAGAGAGTGAAAAAGAGGAAGGAGGTGGAGGAGGAGAAGAAGAAGAGGAGGAGTAAGAGGAATAGAGGGAGAGGGAGAAGAAGAAGAGGAAGATGGAGGAGTGGGAAAGTGACCATGTGCTCAAAATTGGGCTCAAAAATCCAAGTGTCAGAATCTTGATAAACTTCGATTCAGATTGAAGATCTCATCATTCTGATTCCAACGGTGCGAACGACACTCAAATCCGAGCTCGTATGCAGAAGTTATAGCAAGTCAAAGTTCAGGTTTGACTTGTTCACATGGCAGGATTGGATGATGTGGCAAGGTCCTTCAGCGAATGAGGAGGTGCCAATTGGAAAGCCACCATTGGTCCCCGCATGTCGAAAATTGCAATCGCAAGTAGGTCAGAGTTAAAAATCGACCCCCGAGCAGGGAAGGGTTATGATGTGATAACACAGGCGGGAAGGCATTCAAGAATCGGCCGGAGGCACGATGCGATGGATCACAATTACACATCGACAAAGGTAGGTGTTATAGATTCAACCCGCGGTAGGTACCAGGTTGTGATGTAATCACACATCTCGCATGACACTATAGAATCAACCCTGACAGGTTTGTGTTGCGATGCAATATCGCAATCGCAAATCGCAATACAGTGTAAAGTCCCGCATATTCAAGACCCCGTGACTTCGCCGATTGCGAAAGGATCCCAAATGCGATACATTTATAAGCTCCAGTTAAGAGTTCCATCGAGTTTGATGAATCGCAATCACGTATTGCCCACCTGGTTCACAGTCCATAAGACTGCATGACTCTGCCAATTGCGATCTGCAATGGACAGTCGGTGCTGGCAGATTATGGCTCACCGCATGGAAAAATTATCACTGAATTACTATATTTTTGGAGTAAAAAATGTGGGATCATGTCAGATTTGGAGAAATTTGTGGAATGAATAGTGGGAAAACTAGGAAAGGTCATAACTTCTTCATTTTTTCACCAAATTGGATGAAAAAAGAGGCAAAATGGCCATTTTTGGACATTCTGAACTAATAGGATTTAGAAGCATTTGAGCATTGTAAACATAGATTTTTACACTTTTGAGCATAATAGAGAGGCCCAAGCCATTGGAAGCTGGACCAAGGAGACGTAGCCTAGGAGGGGTGAACTCTTTTATCATGTGTTTGTTGTAATGTGTTTTGATGATGTTCTGTATATGTTTATGTTGTTGTTTAGTTTTCGATTTATGTTAAATTTCTCATAAAATTAACATAAAAACTCTTCTTTCACTTGGAAAAATTCATGAGTCCTTAAGCACAATGGAAGCATTTTGTTAATAATCTGAGGAATATCGTAGCACTGCAAACTAATATTCTAAATCAAATCAGAACGGGAGGAGGATGAGGAAGTGGGAGAGTAATATTTATTTTGTTAAATATATTTTTCAAATTTCTAAAATTTTACATTTAAAACCTGAACATGACAAAGTTGCCCTTAAAATATCAAACCTTACTTACCAAAGTCATAAATTTCCAATTAATCTCGAAACCTATCCATAAAACCCATAAATCCACTAGTGGTCTCCATTTTAGCATCATTTTAACTGTTAATTGACCCTTTTATCTAGATTTTGCTTCATGTTTTTAACAAAATAACCCTCCATTAGCACCTTATTCCACATTGTTATACGGAATCTACGATTGAAGACAAAATTATCTTCCCTAGACTTGATGGCCTAGTCTAGAACAATATGAGGACAAAGAATCTAATGTTTTCCTTAAAGCAAATATACAATGGGATGAAGCCTACCTGGAATCCATCATATGTCACTCCTCTCTTGGCTTGTACGCTCCAATCCTATTTCTAATCGTTATAATTAGAACCTACACAATCAAACAACTTAAGCCAACAATCTACAACATCTATGTATCATCATCTAATCCCTTCATTCAATGGATCAATGTGGCATCGAAATACATGAAATCATAACATCACATATAGGAAAACAATGAACTCTTTGCATTAATAGAAATGGAGAGAGTTACAACCAAATATAGGAGTTGATCTTGTAAAAGAGCTCCTCCAAGTTGAATTTTCCTTCCTTGCCACAAAGTGTACCTTTATGTCACCCTAATTCATGGAATAATGACTCTCACAACAACAACATGAGGGTATAATCTATCTCCAAAAGCCAACCCCTAGCTTGTGGATGGCCACAAATATATAAAAGAGGATGATAAGTTAAGAGTTCTTATCCATTTACCAATCTAGGTTTGAGATACACTCATGATGGGAGGATGAGATAAAGGGATAAGGGATGAAAACTCCAAGGTAGGATAGGATAGAATTCGAGACTTTCATCCAAGGTAAATACTTATAACAAATCCTAGAAGCTTCTGGAAGAGGAAGCTTCGAGATTCTTTTTATTTTTCTCGAATTTCTAGAATCAACACACTCCCAACAAGGGGAAACCTGCTGGTGATCAACAAAGGTACAAAGAGGGCCAACCTCCTAGTGAACACTGGTCTTTCAGGAGCCAGGGTGTGTTGGACCTAAAAATCACTAAAATGAAGCAGTTTCAGGCAAAAATTCAGGGTTTTGAGAGAGTCATGCTTAGGGATTTGTGTAGGGAGGATGACAAAGTGTTCAAAGGATGTGAACGATCCTGCTTGAAGGCCTATTGACTAGATGCGACAAAATGGCCTATAACAGATTGCCCCCTAAAGCGAAAAGTCAAAATGACAATTGATGACTGAAGTGCTTTACCTTGTGACATGTTAGGATAAAGAGCAACTGGTGAGATCATCTTTTGTTACAATACATTTGCATCATGACATGTTTGCTTAGGGAGGCATACCCATACTCAGCACATAAGCTAACATTACATGTACAATGATCAAAAGACACTTATAATGATGACAAATGGTGAACCCGTGACTGGATGCATGTATGTATTGTACCTTGGGAGACAATCTCTCGCTGAAAGGAGATCAGTTCCCATGACATTCATTAATAATTGTAAAATAACTAATTGACTGTTCCATCATTTCATAAAAGCCCAGAAATTTAATTAAAACCCTTTAAATTTCCATATGTAAACAATATTTCCGAAGTGGCCTTCAAATGTTGGATACAAATGAAGAAAGAATATAAAGAGGTTATAATGGAAACTTTCAGATAACAAGATACCTTGCACAAAATCTTTTATCTTCAACTTTAGAAGATATATGAATAATGAGAAATGAAATCTAGGAAAGAGGAGTGCATCTTTAAGGTTTTTTAACTTTTATTTATAGAAACTCAAACTCACAGCATTGTAAAATCAAAGCCCAACAACTTCATTACTCTTTTCTGAAAGGAAGAATAAACACAAGATGAAACAAGAAAAACTTATCATACCCAACAAATTCTAGAATCACTATGAAAACTTTTATTCATCAACACATGAAAAGTGAAAGTACAAAACTGTATTTTCCTCTGAGGTCCAAAATTCCGGAACCCTTCCAATGCCTTAGAAAGTATTTTTTATACAAAATTTCAAAAGGACAATTACGAAACTGTCAACCTTCTAAACTACTTTAGGACCAACTATCCTCTTATTCAAATATTACATTTAGGAAATAAAAATTACATTAATATGAAATATTTGTGCTAAAACATCATAAAACTTTGTCGCTGAAAACATCTTTGTCACTGGGTGATTTGTGACTTAGGAATAGAAGAAGGTCCTGCTGCAACAACTTCTTGGGGTGCCATCCATTCTCTACACTTTCTCCAGATATCCAACTTTTCATTTGAACTTTACATTAGCCATGTTGAATTCAGTGATTTTGTTGTACGCTGGCTTCTCAACTAATAATGTCCTCATCATCCAAAGAAGCTAAAAATCTTTTCATAAATAATTAACAATAGTAGCCCCTTTAAGCACTATTGCCTTTTCATGTGTAGAACCAATTTTTCTTTTGGCTTCTAAAAGAAAAGTCTCATAAGTCTCCCACGGCAGCAAGTTCCCTTTCTGATCCCAACATGATGGTAAACCTGCCCTAGATCTTTTATCAAAAGCAACATTAAACTTCATTACAAACTCCTTTACTTCTTTGAGCTTCTTCTCAGCCATTTTTCTACATAAATTCCTCACTATTGCTTTATTGATTTCCATCACATACTTAGTCACGTCTTCAATTCCAACATCTCTTAACTCCTGTGCACACTTAGAATTTAGAAAATCAATCATCTTCCTCGGAAATTGAGCCCTTTCCTGTAATTTTTGTTTATCAACCATGATTATACCCTCCAAATCTCTGACAATAATATTTTCTTCTTCAACAATAAGCAAGAATCCCCAAATATTTTTTGTTGTATTTATAATATCATTTTACAATATTTCCCTTGCCTGAAGGACGGACATGTTCCCTTTTACATTTTCCTTTGGTTCTTTGAATTCCTGGTAGGCAAGTTGATAGTCATTTCTGTATTTTTCAGCTGTCTCTTTTGCCATTAATAATTCATGTTCAGTGGCTTTGATGCCTTTCATTGCATTATCAAAATCATTCTGATTCTTTTTCATTTCATTTTCAACAATTTTCAATTCAGTCATGACCCGAGTTAGTTTTGCAGCTGGGTCTTTGGAATATGCTTGCACCAGAATTGTACAAATATGTGAGTCAATTTTCTGCTACAAGGCAACATTCATTTCTTTTAACTTAGCCACTTCTTTGTTTCTCTGTAATAATTCATTAGTCAACACTTCTTTCTCTTTTTCAACTTGTGCTACCTCTGTAGCCATTGGATGTTCTACAGAAGGTAATTTCAATTTCTTCCTGAGAATCTAGATCTCTGCCTCCTTGCCCTGCAACAATTTCTGAACTGCACTTTTATCTTCAGGGTTGACCCCAATTTTAACAACCAACTTTTTCAACTCCTCATTTTGGGTCGTCAATTCCCTTGAATTTGCCTTTTCTAGTTTCAGCTGACTAATAACCTTCTCCAACATGTCTTCTACTTTGCTGGTAGTTGAAAAGGTTTTACTCAAATCATTATAAATTAATTCTCTAGTTTGCTTATGGAGATTAATTTTATTAGGTAAAGCGATGTTTATGGAATCTAGTGTCAAATTAACATTTTTGAAACCCGATGAAGAGGAAATAGACAATGTAGAAGGATGAGAAAAGGAAATCCTAAGTTGATTCCTTTCTAAATCCATGGCATATAACAATCTTGTTTGATAATCTGAAGATGATTGAGCCTCCAACTGAGTCTCCATGTTTTCCCTAATCTTCTTGTTTCTATCCTCAATTTGAGAAAACATTTGTTTAATCATTGGGACAAAGCTCTGAGTATCTTCATCTGGATTGGGAGAGGATGGTGTGCAAACTATATCACCCAACTGTAATTGAAAACCAAAAATTAATGATGAACTGCCTTCATTAGATAGTTTTGATCTCTTAGCTGCTCCATCTGTATCTTCATCCAAATCAATAATTTCCTCTCTACCTCTCTTCAAATTATTTTCATTTTGTACAGGAGTGTCGACTACTAACCCTCCTATTGAAATGACTAACCTCCATTAGCCATCTTCTCAATTTCTGGTCGAGCTTCATGTAAGAAAGGGGCATAACCATTCTCCACTCTTCTATTAGAAATCACATGAAAAGGATCATAGGCCCATTTTTCTCCCAATAGAAAATTCATTTCTTCTATAAGTTTTTGGACTTCTTTTGTTGCTTGTATGATATTTACAATGGAAGGTCCCACAATTCTTGGCAATCTAAATAGATTCCCTTTCTTAGTGATCCAGGTGGATCTCGAGACACCAGTGGCATGGAAAAGGCTCAAAATTCAAAGTGGCAAAAATTCTATTAACTTGACATCAAAGCAAATTGCTCGTCACCCTGATTCCAACGGCGTGAACGACACTCCAATCCGAGTCTGTATAAAGAAGATATAAGCAGTCAAAGTTGTGGGTTGACTTACCCATGTGGCAGGCTTAAGGAGGGCGCAATTTGGCAAGAACTCGGCACCAGAATCCGACCAATTTTCCAGGCGAAATTGTGGGTCCATTAATTTGTCTAATACACCTAAGGTTATAGAAACTTTAAAATAAGCGGTGGTTATTTATTTTATATATATATATATATATATATATATATATATAATACAGGGTGGGTGGCCATGACCCCACCGCCCCCGGAACCATAACTAAAATTCAAGTTAAATTGGGTTGGGCGGCCATGACCTCGCCACCCCCGGAGTACACACAATGACCCATATTAAATATATGGTGGGGGACGCAGGCTATCAACCTCACCTATATACAATGGACGCTGGTGGAAAAGGAGGGTGCGGGCCACCAAAACAGTGGACCCATCGCCCAATGGTTAAACAAAAATGATTATATGTTAAATTGGGGAGGGGCAGGATTTGATCCCCCGACCCCTCCTCAACCATTATTCATGTTTAAGCTTATTTATCACTTTATTCACAATGTGTGGTTTTAAAATCATTGCAGGGGTTCAACCTTAATGAAGCTCTTTTATTTTCTTTACATCCTCAGAGTCTAAGGGAAATGAAGTATTTTGTTTATTATACATTGAAATCGCAAAAGAAAGAATTGTAATAGAATCGGCCCAGGAGTAGCCAAAGTTACTATACAAACAAATCAAGTCATTATATAATCCAGTATGTTTCTTTGCATTTTGGCCAATCAGAATGCCCATGTAAGCCTAGGATTATACAAACTAAATGCGTTTCATTACGGCTAAAACGAATTAAGCATCATTAGGGCATTTACAAAGGAATTCGACAGCGGATCAACAGAGAAAGCCAACAGTTATCATCCCCTTTTGAATCAATTATGTTCTTGTTATTTCATGTTCTTTGAGGTGTCTTTTACCCTCTGTAAAATTCTGTAATAGTTTTTACTTCATATAGTTAGAAAATCAGTTAGATAGTTTGGGCAGTTTCAGAAATCAACAACTGTTCCACAATGTATAAAAAGAGGAAAATTTACTAAGAAAGGGTTGGAATTTTGGAGAACCCAGAGACTAGGCCACTGTATTCCTGATATCATCATTGATTAATGAAAGAATCAGAAGTTTCCATGAGTTGTTGCATATAATTTTGTAAGCTTCTCTGTCATGTGTCATGCTATGTTTTCTTCTTTTCAAGTATAGTAATGAAGCTGCAGGTCTTTATTTGCTTATGTAGATAAAGTTAAAATTCCTTAAAAGAGTGCTCCTATACTTGAAGTCCTCACTTCCTTTCTAAGTTATAGATAATAGTTTCTGTGAAATACTAGCATATTGTCTATGATTCAGTTCTCATTATCATAATTCCTCTAAGTTATAGATAGTAGTTTCTGTGAAAGATCAACATATTATCTTTAACTTCTCCTTCAAACTTTCTTCATTCATCATTTATATCTAGCAACAAATGGCATTCTGAGATGTTCTAGTCATACATGTATTAAGAGTTAAAGACCAAGTTTTCCAGGTCCTTCATTTGAGAACACAACAAACAATAAGTGACAATAAATAATATTTATTAATGCCTTAAGCACAATTTTCCCACACCCATGAAATTGGTTTCTTAAGGAACAACACGCCCAATGGTCCTTCTTGGTTTATCCACCTACCAAATTACATTTAAACACTTATGAATAGTGTGCCAGGGAGGAGAGAGCACGCATGCATTTTGAGACAGATGACTTGCAGGTGGCGGAACTGTGAGCAGACCTGTGACAAGGCGTTGAACCTTGCCTAAGCACATTTTCTAGTGGGTCAGTTTTGGTCCAGTGTTAGAATTGGGCAATTTTTATATCGATTTTTCACCTCTCGACAACAGGAACTCAATGGTGATGCCAGTTTCTGCAACAGAGCTCTCCATTTTCTGCCATTTTCCAGAATGGAGGTATAAGACTCATTTTTGTAAATGATGATTGTACTCTTCTTTCTCATGTTACTTAATGAATGAAGGCCTCCCCTTTGATTGAGTAGGGCCTGGAGACGTAGTCCAATTGGATGAACTCTGTTATCAAGTCTCTTGTCTTCTTTCATTATTTTATTTGTTTCTCCGCTTCTCTCATGTTCACATTAAATTTCTATGTTTAAGCTGCAATTTATCCATGTAATTCTTTAATACATCTATAAGCAAAAGATCTTGGATCAAGTGGTATCAGAGCAGGTCTTTGTAGATGTGAATTGCATGTTTGTATGCTAACAAGAAATAGGCTTCGAAGAGGCGAAGGGAAACTAAAGTCTTTCGATCCCGAAGCGGGGCATGCACATCGAAGGAGAAACATGGCAGATGAAGAGGCTCATCATGAAGAGGAGCACAATTTCCGCAAAACCTTCTATATAATGGAAGAAAATGTTGGTCAGTTGCTTTCAAGGCTAGAGAAAGCAAAAGAGAGAAATCCAGAAGAACAAGGTTCAATGCATGGAAATGGTGGAGAAGAACCCCCTCCTTCTTCTTCCACAAGTGAAATTTCTTCTTCCTCTCATCACCATCATCATAGAAATTCAAGTGATGCATCTAAGAAACCTTTCTTTAAATTAGATGTCAAATTTGATATTCCCATGTATAACGGTGAAAGTAATGCAAGAAAGCTTAATAGCTGGATTAGGTAGATTGAAATCTACTACAAGATTCAGCAGATCGAAGAGGACGAGGCAAAGATCCAGCTGACCGCTCTTCGGCTAAGTAGCACCACTCTCATCTGGTGGGAGAGAAAAATACGCAACAGTAAGAGTGTGGGTAATATTCTTTCCTCATGGCCTAGTTTCATTTCTGCATTAAAGGAACAATTTTATCCCTTGGGTTATAAGCAAAAAGCCTTAATGAATTGGCAATACTTAAGGCAAGGCAGAGGTCAAGATGTTCAAAGCTTTACCGAGGAGTTTAGAAACAAGCACTTAATTTGGGCATTGTACTTGACTCACCTGAAGCAGTAACTAAGTATATTGGATCATTACATAGTTACATTACACATTCATTATTATTGTTTGAACTAACTACTATTGACTCGGCCATTGTAAAGGCCATTCATCTTGAGAACAGGGGAAAAAATGAAAGAGGTGATCATTTCAAAAAACCACCTTTCAAACCTACAAATGGAAAACCCAAAGTGAAAGTAAAGGGAAAGGAGAAGAGGACGGCATCAACCAAGAAAGATGAAGGAGAAAGGCATTCTTGCATTCACTGCAAAAAGGAAGGTCATGACGATGGTCATTGTTGGAAATTGTTCCCAGAAAAGAGACCAAAGAAGTATGGAGGAAAAGGCAAGCAAAAGACAGTGGCAACTATGCAGCAAGACCTTGGATCTGATTCCGGAGATGAAGCATTGATCACGGCAGCAGGAACAAAAGGTACTCTTACACCTCATGTTAATTCTGAATCACATGAAGGCACTAGTTCAATAAATGAGTCTCTTCCTAATGAACGAAAGAGAATTGAGTTATTTCATATTAGAGTTTTCATAAATCATACAAAAGTGGAAACTCTATTTGATACCAGATCCCAAGAAAATCTAATTTCAGAGTCCTTGGTGAAGAAGCTAGGCTTAGAAACCAAACCACATCCAAAACCTTACCCGCTTGGATGGGTACATGATAAAGAAAAATTGAATGTAACTAAGCACTGCAAGGTTAAATTTGTGATTGCTTCTAAGTTAGTGGATGAGGTAGAACTTGATGTGATACCATTGGATATCTGTGGCATGGTGTTAGGGAGTCCATATCTGTATGATAGAAAGGAAATCTTCTTCCGTCATGAAAACAAATACCAAATCACAAAAGATGGGGTAGAATATATTGTAAGGGCTCATCAAACTAAAATCAATGCCAACCTTGTAAGTGCAGGACAAATGAAGAGGTTGGTGAATTCCAGTAAGGGTTGCATGCTTATGGTTGTAAGGGGGAAAGATGCAAAATTATCCAATGCTTTCCATGGTTGGGATCATGTGCATAAAAAGGAATTATGTGAATTAATTTCTAACTAAGACGAGATGTTTCAGGAACCAAGGTGATTACCTCCGAAGAGGGAAATCCAACATGAGATCCATTTGCAGCATGATGCTCCTTTACCAAATATTGGCATGTACAGGATGTCGACTATTGAGATGGAGGAGATTAAAAAGCAGGTGCAGGAGCTATTGAACCAAGGGATCATTAGACCGAGCACTTCTCCATGCAGATCACCAATTGTCTTAGTGCCAAAGAAAGATGGCACATGGAGGGTGTGCGTGGATTACCGAGCACTAAACAAAATCACGACAAAAAATCGTTACCCTCTCCCACGCATTAATGACTTACCAGATCAATTAAATAATACTATCCATTTCACCAAATTGGATTTGCGTAGTGGTTATCACCAGGTCCGAATTGCAGAGCAGGATGTGTGGAAAACCGCCTTCAGGACTAAGCAGGGGTTGTTTGAATGGATGGTGATGCCATTCGGACTTTGCAATGCTCCAACCACTTTTATGAGGGTCATGAATGATCTCTTTAGGCCTTTCATTGACGAATTTTTTCTTGTATATCTAGATGATATTCTTGTCTTTAGTAAAAATTGGAATGAAAATGTATGCCATGTAAAGAAAGTGCTTGATGTATTGAAAAAAGAAAAACTCTATGTAAAATTGTCAAAGTGTGAGTTTGGGAAAACTTCTTTGGTTTACCTAGGTCATATTGTTGGTCATGGTCAGTTAAAAATTGATCCTTCTAAAGTTGAAGCAATTATAAATTGGCCTAAGCCTACTAGTGTAACCGAGGTTTGCAACTTTTTGGGTGCAGTACAATATTAGAGGAGATCTATTGCCAGTTTCTCTATTATTGCAGCACCTCTACACGCACTGACAAGTGTAAAGAAAGTCTTTCAATGGGGAGGAAAGCATTAGAATTCCTTCGAAGCATTGAAAGAAAAGATCAACATCGCACCGGTCTTAGCCTTACCAGATCTCCAACAACCATTTGAGATTAAGACAGACGCCAGCGGATATGCCATGGGAGCTATACTGATGCAGCAAAAGAAGCCGATATGTTACCATTCAGAGAAATTCTCTCAGGCTATGATAAACTATCCCACTTATGACAAGGAGTTATATGCCTTGGTCCAGAGTGTGAAAAAGTGGAAACACTACCTGATCGGTAAGGATACCATCATCCATACGGATCATCAGCGCTTGCAGTATCTTCAGTCACAAACCAAGTTGCAGCAAGCTCGTCATTTCAGGTGGATGGGTTTTCTTCAGTAGTTTCATCTGGTAATAAAGTATAAGAAGGGCACTAGCAACAAAGTGGCCGATATGCTATCTCGCTCTCCTATTTCTGCTTCTGTTATTTTGCATAATGCTTCGTTATCTTTTGAAATTTATGCTGAACAATATGCTAACGATGATGACTTTAAGGAGATTGATGCAAAACTAACCCATGGTTCACATGTAGACAAGTATCACTTGCAGGGGAAACTATTGTATCACCTTGGTAAATTGTGCATATCCACGGGGGAAAGGGTACATGTAATCCAAGAGGCCCACACCTCCCTTGTGTCTGGTCATTTTGGTGTTGAAAAAACTTTGTGTCATGTACAAAGATTTTTCTTTTGGCCTCATATGAAGAACATTGTGACTCGCAACATAAAGGGATGTGTGATGTGTTCTGTTTCAAATCCCTCTAATAGAAAACTTGGGCTCTACACACCACTCGCTATTCCGAGTCATCCATGGGAAAGTGTTTTGATGGATTTTGTAGGAGGTTTGCCTTTGTCTAGCAAAGTCATGACTATTTTTATGTCGTCGTTGACCGTTTTAGTAAGATGTGTATTTTAATGCCTTGTAAAAAGCAGATCACTGCAAAGTAGACTGCTTATCTTTTCTTTGAACATGTTTGGGTCCATTTTGGGTTTCCCACATCAATTGTGTCAGATCGGGACTCTTGCTTTCTCGAAGAGTTTTGGACCAGCTTGTGGAAGATGATGGACACCAAGTTGAAAAGAAGCACAGCATTTCATCCATAGACTGACAGACAAACAAAGATTGTCAACCGCACTGTGGTACACTTGTTGCAAGGCTATTGTGGAAACCATCCTAAGTTGTGGGATGAGCATATTCCATATGTGCAGCATTCCTACAACCGAGAAATGCACTCATTTACGCATCGTTCACCATTTGAGACATGTTTTGGTTACCTGCCTAAAGATACTTTTGATATGGTCTTTGGAAGGGAAGATGACTCCAGTGGACATGATGACAGGGACAAAGCGCAGCGGTTCATTCAGCGGATCCAGTTGATTCACCAAGCAATACAGGAGAAGTTGGAGAAAAGTCAAGCTCGGTACAAGGCTCGACATGGCAAACACTGAGTCAAACATCAATTTCAAGTGGGCGACAAAGTGTGGCTCCATATCAGCAAGGACAAGATGAAGGGAGAACGGAAGAAGTTGCGACCAATCCAGTATGGTCCATTCACCATCTTGGAGAATATTGGAGACAATGCCTTTCGTCTCGATTTGCCGACATATATGCAAATGTACTCCATAGTGAATGTGGAAAACTTAAAGCTTTATGAGCCACCATTGATTATGGAAATTGAAGAGGTGGGATCAGTTCCTATAGTTGATGATTTTGCATCAGAGTATCTCGTTGAGTTTCCTAAAGATATCATCCTTGATAGAAGAACCAAGACTTCACAACGGGGAGATGTGAATACCTTCGAGTTGTTTTCAAAGAGATATACCCTAGCAAGGAAAAATGGCTAGAAAAAGAAAGAGTGAGGGGACAATTCCCTCACTTGCCAATTGATTGATAAAGATTTTGGCAGTCCAAAATCTCCTTTATGGGGAGGATTGATCCAAGTGGATCTCCAGACACCAGTGGCATGGAAAGGGATCAAAATTCAAAGTGGCAAAAAGTCGATTAACTTGACAACAAAGTGAAGTGCTCGTCACCCTAATTCCAACGGCGCGAATGACACTCCAATTTGAGTCCGTATGAAGAATATAGAAGTAGTCAAAGTTGTGGGTTGACTTACCCATGTGGCAGGCTTAAGGAGGGCGCAATTTGGCAAGAATCCGACACCGGAATCTAGCCATTTTTCGGGTGAAATGTGGGTTTGTTAATTTGTCTAATACGCCTAAGGTTCTGGAAAATTTTTAATAAGCGGTGGTTATTTATTTAAAAAATATATATATAAAAAAATACAGGGCGGGCGGCCATGACTCGCCGCCCCCAGAACCATAACTGAAAGTCAAGTTGAAGTGTGGTGGGCGGCCATGACCCTGCCACCCCTAGAGTACACACAACGACCCATATTAAATATATGGTGGGGGGCGCGGGCTATCAACCCTACCGCCCCTCCACCTCACCTATATACAACAGACACCAGTGGAAAAGGAAGGCATGGGTCACCAAAACAGTGGACCTACCACCCTATGGTTAAACAAAAATGATTATGTGTTAAATTGGGGAGGGACGTGATTTGATCCCCCGACCCCTCCTCAACCATTATTCATTTTTAACCAATGCGCCCAACGGTCCTTCTTGGTTTATCCGCCCGCCAATTTACATTTAAACACTTACGCACAGTGCACTGGGGAGGAGAGAGAGCACACACATTTCGAGACAGATGACTTGCAGGTGGAGGAACCGTGAGAAGACCTGTGACAAGGGGCGGAACCTTGCTTGAGCACATTTTCCAAGGGGTCAGTTTTGGTCCAGTGTCAGAATTGGGCAAGTTTTATATTGATTTTGCACCTCTCGGTGACAGGAACTTAATGGTGATGCCAGTTTCTGCAACATAGCTCTCCATTTTTTGAAAATTTTCCATAATGGAGGTATAAGACTCCTTTTTGTAAATGATGATTGTACTCTTCTTTCTCATGCCACTTAATGAATGAAGCCCTCCCCATTGATTGAGCAGGGCCCGGAGATGTAGTCCAAATTAGACGAACTCCGTTATCAAGTCTCTTGTCTTCTTTCATGCTTTTATGTGTTTCTCCTCTTCTCTCATGTGCACATTAAATTTATATGTTTAAGCTGCAATTTATCCATGTAATTCTTTAATACATCTATAAGAAAACGATATTGGATCACTTAGCTGACACAAAATGGACCTAGTCCACATTTAAACTCTGTCTTATAAATTCCAAAAAAAACAACCTCATAGGAACAAAGGTTGGCAATCTGTAAGGTTCAATATTAGCTCCATACAACCTAATCTCAGAATGATCTTCAAAAGAATACTAGTCTCCTACTCTCATATCTTTTCTCAACTAAAGGAAAGGTTGAGCTTTAGGCAAAATAGTAGGTGCAGGTGAACTATCAATAATTGAATATGCCACTGAAAGAAATAAGGCAGAAAAATCCATCAGGCCTTCCTTCTTTGGGTTACTCCTCACTATATCAGTCCAGAAAATAACTGATTGTTTGTTCTTATGGGGATCCATAATGTTTAACCCCAAATGCATGAACTTTTCAACATGAGAGTATAAGAAGAGATATGTAATTAAAGAAGGGAACCTAAAACAACCAGTGAGTGAAAGGTTCATGAACTGAGCATTGACTACCCCTTCCCAAAAAGTTGGTATATCTAAAACAACTTCAAGTTTCATCATTAAACTAAAAATACCAAGAGTAACTTTATCAATAACTGAAGCATCATCTCTTCCCAAGATATTAGTTAAAGTCTAGAGAATAGGTTTGACATCATCAACAAAATTATCCCATGGAAAATGATTTGACTCCAAAGGAAATTGTTTCCCACTTGGCATCAAATAAAAGACAATTTGGGCATATTATTGACCAGACAAATTTTCAAAATAAACTAACAGATTTTCTTCAGAAAAAGAGATATATGTACTAGCAAAGGGAAAGCACAATGCGTGCTGAATTAAAAGGGAAGAAGCTTGGAAAATATTTTATCCTAACTTATTCATTACAAAACACTTCTGTGGCTACATAGATGATACTAACCAATGAATACATTCTGGGAAGAGATGAGTTTTAGAGATGAAAGCCAAAAGGACACCGGACTTGACTTCGGTAGCATAAAATGGGACATCGACTTGATTCCTAAGGATAGACTAATAGGTTTCCAAATGATTTAAATTGCACACAGTATCAAAAATGTATCTTTAAGTGTCAATGAGTGGAATGTGAAAGGATGACCCTGCTAAGGAAACTTTCTTCGACATTTTGGAAAATTGAAATGATGGGTGATTATGTAAATACCTGGAAATGGTAGACAATGTTGACCAGGAGTTTTGCTAGAGAATTCGGAGGCCACGATAGCGAGAGAAGGCAGTAAAGTACATGAGAATGGATTAAAATCAACACTTATAGGTTAAATGGAAAAGTAGGAGGGGAAAGCAAGAATTCAATGCTTTCGTATAAATTAAACTTTTCTTGCAGGTTACAGCAAATGACGAAATGGCATGCATGGATGACAAATGGAAGAAAGAAAAATTATGTGGCAGAGAAGGTGGTGGGGGAAGCCTCACTTATTGATGACATCAACCTTGCTGGTTGACAACAATGTGGGGGCATTCTTCAGTACAATAAATCTTTGGAGGAGTGCCTCCGCAATCAATCTAAGTCATAGATTTTCGCTCAAAAGGCTCTTGCAAAAGTATTTGCGGAGGCACGCGGCCTCTTGCTAACATCTATGAATTTTGTACTGTCGGGTTTGTCCCATCGCATGGGCCCCGTTGCACAATTCATTTCCGCCACGATACGTGCCTACCTTTTAACCTTTTGAATGTTGAGTCAGGATCCACTATCAGGCTTAAGAACTGCGCTAACTTTGATTTGGCATTAACAAATAACCCAAAGCGCTTTCAACCATTATTATATATTTTTGAAAAATTATTTGTTTTTTTCATTTTTTTTACAAGATATGCTCAAATTTAAAACGCGTTACAATAGTCTGTATGATCATAGCCATCATACAATATGATCTTGTATTATCCTGAAATCACAGCCAGGATGGATGAAACTAGATATGAGGTCTTCTATCTCATTCACTCGTTTGTCCAATGTACGAGTCTAACCATGTGAATCAATGAGCTGAGGTCAAACATGGTAGACACCATATGATTACCGACCAATGATGTATGTCGTTAACATATGCAAGAGAAACCATTGATAACGTTAATGGCTTTCAAGGTACCATAGTACAATTTGTATGGTGTGAATGAATGAGTTGAAGTTGAACACCACACATAATCTTTCGGTTGAAGGCCAATGATGTAAACATGTCATTGAGAGTGAGGGAACTTTCCATTGATGTATGCAAGCACCAAGGTATCGAAGGGTTGTTTCTAAGTCAACTTCCTATATAATGAATTGATGCCAATAGGAAGCGACCCATCATGGGAGGGCCTTGATGTATCCCCCATCAATGACATGAACCATGTATCATGATTTGAGACAAAATGATGTTGATACAAAACTGGATCAGGAATGACAGACATGGAATGAATGCTTAAGAGTATTGTAGCAGATATTAACTAAATGAATTCTCTTGAACTGATCGACGACACTGAATGGAGTTGGCAGCATTCACCCAAAACCGAAAAAAAGCGTTAAAATGGTATGATGAACCAAAAGACAAGAATATTTCCCAACCCAACAACCATGAAGATGAAGTGGAAGAGTGTCATGTTCAATAGTGAATTGCTTCCATTAACAAGTGGAGTACCCTGTCTTCCTAATTTTCCCAACCATACTAGTCAATACCTATTTATTTTTTAACAAGTTTGAGGAGGATAACATATGCTTGATCTGTAATTTCATCTTCGGATGAATCCCTCTGAGTATATTTAACGAACCACGAGAAGGAGTGGTTCTACCTCATCATATTCGATGATTCCATCGAATCCATGTTTGACTTTTATACGAGTCCAACGAAGGTAAAACTCGACAACTTTTTCATGTTTAGAGACTTTGAAAACAAGGTGAAAAAGAAAACTACAGATGTTCCTTTTTATAGATAGTCCCTTGAGTTCGAAAAGGTAGAAAATAATACCCAAGAGAACCTCTTAGGCATGATCAACTAAGGTATTCCTTTTTCATAAATAGTTTATCTCAGTCCGGAAATGGGTTAAACTTATACTGAGTAGACGTCTTTTCATTTACTTTAACGAGTTTGAAAAGACAAGTGCTCAACAATCTTTTCATATTTTGGGAGTCTGAAAAGAGCTGAAATAAGACTCCTCTTGGAGTAATGAGTGGTATAAAAGGATAGCATCTAGTTCTGTTCATGATGGAATTGATCAAAACATGTATAGGTTAAGAGGTTTGCTAGTAAGACCACTCATCACAGTTATTCCTCAGGGAAGCGGAAAACAACCAAGTGAAAGTGTATGATCGACGAAACATATGGTGACGATGGAATGAGAAAACCAAGGCTCATCTGTCATAAACAGACTGATAAAAATGGAAATCACAAGAATAGGATGAGAATGGTTTCATTTTTACAAAAGCTTGAAACATGTGGAAACTATGCTTTAGAATACTAGAAGATGGTTTCATTTTTTCACAAGCTTGAAACATGAGAAAAACTATGCTTGAGAGTGGTTTCATTTTTACACAATATTGAAATATGTGGAAACTATGCTTGAGAATACTTGAAGATGGTTTCATTGTTTCACAAGCTTGAAACATGAGAAAAACTATGCTTGAGGGTGGTTTCATTTTTACACAAGATTGAAACAAAAACAAACTAGGCTTGAAATAAGTTTGCATGCCCCCATCATAATGACTCAATTCAAGGTACATGCCCCCCAATCTTCATTTGATTCATCTAAGTAGACAACTATTTACTAACATGTGGATGGAATGAAGGTTCATTTACAAGATCAAGTGAAAGGGTCAACTGGGAATTTATGAGATCTAATCGAAGACTAGAATTGGAAGGGGATATATTTCAGTTTTTAGTGAGCTTGACATAGGAAAAGAACTATGCTCAATACACCTTATTTCAATTTTTAGCGAGCTTGACACAAGAAAAGGAACTCTTCTTTGAAATCAAATCATGACCTCCAAGAGACCATGGCTTCCAAGAGGTTCTCATCAGATGGAAGAACAACGCTCTGGAAGGGATACATATCAAAGGATACAATGGAAATATCAGGCTGCAATTCCCCAAGCAATGATTCACAATATCACCTACTGGATATAGGTCGAAAGAAGTTTAGAAGACAATGAAAGGCTCATCTTCATCAGTAGGTATGTGAATGGGATAGGTTGCCACATAATTAACCTGTGGCGGGGAAGATACCACTTGCACATTTGGAATGATTAGGGAATTAGGATGATTGACAGTCATATCAGGATCAACAAATTAAATTTGATCAATAGTCACAATCCCTCCTTTATGTGGGAATCACATCACTCAAAAGAGTGTGGACACAACAATGTTCATAGTATAAACATAGTCTCACCCTAGGAGAAAATTGAAGTCCAAAGGGCCCATGACAACCAAAACATCAATGCATGTAATTTTTCCTCCTAAGGTAACATGAAATTGAGGAAGGATCCCTAAGAGTTGACTAGTTCTTCTCTTAAAAAATAACAAATTTAGAGTGGCAGACACAAGTTGTGGGGAACCCAAAGCTTGTCAAGCAGTGGAGGATAAAATACTAACATAAGCTCCCCCATCTATAACAGTGTGATGAATATTCTTATCATAAGCCTTTACCATGATCATAAATTCATGTAAGAAGGGAGATGAGGTTATGTCAGTCAACTCTTATCAAAGGCAATGGTTGGTTTTCTTGGAGAGGGTTTCTTAGGAATGGGAGAAATGCCCCCTTTTTTTGGTAGAGTTAGAAGAAACAATAAGAACTTAAGTGGTATGATCCTCACTCTCTATGGGAAAAATACGATCGACTAAAGGTGGAATCGAGTAAACCATTTTCTCAACCAATGGTTGGTCAAGAACGGACTCATGAGATTCACATTCAGAGAGAGTGGTATTGATTGAATTCGAATTCTGATTAATCACTTCATCAACTAGTGGAAGATTGGGAGAAAGCTTCCAGTAACCAGCTGGAAGTCATGGCTGAAAAGTTGTAATGTTTTCCAACACTTTTGATGCTTCATCCATATAAGGAAAAAGGTGAATAGGATGATTCCTTGACATAGCTTACAAGGAAACTTGAATTTACCCTTTTTCCCATATACCTTATGATCATTAGTCTATGGTTTGTCACCAGCGTGATCTTCAGAAGCTTATGAAAAAGGCCAATGTGAGCTTGTGGACCACACTTCTAATACCTTGGGAATACCAAAAAAATCTCTAAGAAGGTGGTCACCCTTACATAATTTGCAAGGGAATTTAACTTTGCGGGGTTGATTGGAATATTTTTCCATACTAGTTACTTGGGTAGCAATGGTTGCTTGGTTGGGTCCCTTCTTATTTTGCTTCTTCTTCTTTGTCCTCTTCTTCTTCTTCTTATCTTCCTGGTTACTAGAATCAAGACATTTTCGTGTCAGGAGGAAAAAAGGGATGAAGAAATAACAAGTGAAGAAGGAAAAGGGTCAACTTGATGTTGATGTTGTTCAGGTGGAGGAGAACTTGGTTGAGAAGAAATTTGGAAACTTGAAACCATAGGGGTCGAAAAAAACCAAATTGGAAAACCAATGGTAAATCCAGGAAGGGACGACATTGCCATATAAGGAGCACCAATGTTCCCAAAAGGAGGAAAAGGACTAGGATTCCCATCAGAGCGGTTTCCTTGATTAGTAGACTCGGGAAATGTTTCCATTAGTCTCAACTTAATATCTACTAAGGAGTTGTTCCACGATAAGGATGTTGTTTCGCAGTCAATTAATTGATTTTATAAATTAAAGACATAAATAAAAAAAAGAGGGATAACTAGGCAAAAAGGGATTACCAAGCAACTATGAACTACAATATACCACCTTGGTAAACCAAGGATTTACGTACAGGCAGACAATCACCTCGAATGTTGTGTTCATTATATCATAATATACAAGGTGGATGACTCAGTTACCTATGACGAGGATAATAACCTATAGGGGACTTTCAAAATATATTCGATGGTACGTGGAAGTGTAGTCTGTGGTAGTGTTGTCTAATGCATAATCGTTCAATGAGTGTTCCCATATACTTTTCATGAGTGGAGCACCATCCAATATACCGAAATGTACGCGAAGTACAATTCGATACACTTACGTACATGGAACGGGATATCACCCTGGGATACAACACTGGCAATCAACGACAAATTCTACGTTTAACGATGTCGAAACATGTCTCTAGCATAAACCTCTAAATGTTTGCGTTAATGTTACAAATGCTCCTTAGGTTGATTTAGTAAATTTTAATGTTTATCTTCAATTAAGTTTCCATTTTAGGGTTCACCACGAGTTTCACTTGAATTCCCTAAAATGAAAGCTAGCATGAAGAAATGAAATCTTTCACTTTCAATGAAAATATATCTAAAGGAGGGAAGAGACAAAAAGTATGCAACAAACAAAATGCAAAGTGAAATTCCCTTTTAATGCAACTGTTCCAATGTTGATGTACACACAAAACCCTATATGCCAATGCAAATATTTTTCTTTTCAATTCCACTTAATTTTAAAATATGATGAAAACTAAGATACATGTCTAATCACTAATAAAAACAAACTTTTCAGAATGATGACTAAAACACCAATTCATTCAAGCACTCAATGACCAAACAAATCATTTTGTTAATGACCTAATGATAAGGATAAAGGAAAATATTAAATAAATCCTTATCAAAGGTACTCAAGAACAAAATCAAACCAAATGAAGGCTTCAGAGAGACCATAGGACACTCAAAGACTCAAGGAAGAGCAACTGGAACAAAGTTGGACAAAGAGAAAATCAAAACAAAAGAAAATTTGTGCATGAATAGGGGCCAACACAGGTGTTGAAGAGGCACCTGTGCTATGCAAAGCAGGCACAGAGAAGGCTCAGGAGCGGTGCAACACTCTGTCCCTAGACCAGAGAGGGTATTGGTCAAGGAATGCAAAGTTTCGACACAAAAATTACAATTGAAACTCAATGAAAGGGTATTCCTAGGTTTGTTCTTCACTGAGTAAGATAGTGAAGGTCTGAAGAATAGGTAGAAAAAGCACTAAGGACAAGTAAACCACCAAGGGAATACACTGTTTCCCAGTGGATTCGCCATTTTTTTATGCAAAATCTACAACTGTGGACATAAGTATCTTCCCTAGACATGATGGCCTAGTCTCGAACAACAGAAAGACAAAGAATCTAGTGTATTCCTTAAAGCAAATAGACAATGGGATGAAGCCTACCTGGAATCCGTCGTATTCTTCACTCCTCTCTTGGCTTGTACGATCCAATCCTAGCTCTGATCTCTATAATTAGAACTTGCATATTCAAACAACACAAGCCAACTATCTACAACATATATGTAGCATCATCTAATCACTTCATTCAATGGATCAACATGGCATCGAAATACATGAAATCATAACACCACATATAGGAAAAAGAAGAACTCTTTGCATTAATAGAAATTGAGAGAGTTACAACCAAATATAGGAGTTGATCTTGTAGAATATCTCCTCCAAGTTGACTTGTCCTTCCTTGCCAGAAAGCGTACCTCTATGTCACCCTAACGCATGGAATAATGACTCTCACAACAACAACTTGAGGGTAGAATCTATCTCAAAAATCCAACCCCTAGCTTGTGGATGGACTCAAATATATAGAAGAGGATGGTAAGTTAAAAGTTCTTATCCATTTACCAATCTAGGGTTGAGATCCACTCTTGATGGGAGGATGAGATCAAGGGATAAGGGATGAAAACTCCAAGGTAGGATAGGATAGGATTCAAGACTTTCATCCAGGGTAAATTGTTATAAAAACTCCCGGAAGCTTCTGAAAGAAGAAGCTTCAAGATTCTTTATATTTTTCTTGAATTTCTAGAATCAATGCACCCCTAGCAAGGGGCAACCTTCTCGCGAAAAATGCAGGTCCACAGAGGGCCAACCTGTTGGTGAACATTGATCTTTGAGGAGCCAGGGTGTGTTGGACCTAAAAACCACTGAGATGAAGTAGTTTTGGGCAGAAATTCAGGGTTTTGAGAGAGTCATACTTAGGGATTTATGTATGGAGGATGACAAAGTGTTCAAAGGGCGTGAATGATTTTGTTTGAAGGCCTATTGAGAAAATGCGACAAAATGGCCTATAACACACATTTATGCAAGGTTTATTCGATTAGGTGAAATTAAGGTAAATGGAGATTGTTTTGTGAATGTTTTTTTGATTTTAAGAACTTAAGGAATACTTAGAGTATATTTATGATTTATCTAATGTTATATGTTTCAAGTTGTGAAAGTTCTTGTAGTTGTTAATGAAATCTCCACCAGATCATTATAAGAACCATATCTAGTAGTTTGAATGTGATCCAAAATTTTGTGAAGTTACTCCAACTTAAAGATGTCCCAAATATCACATAGTTACACTTGCAATTCATGATATATTTCCTAATTTACAAATAATATACCAAATTTATTTTAATTATTGAAGGGCACATTTCTACAACCCATACGTATAAATTGATTTTTCCATGTGTCCAAAATTCATTTTGGTAACTACAACCCACATGGTGACAATGATTGGTCAAAGAGAAATTGTTATAACTGCCCCATAACCCATTTTACCTAGGATATCAGTTGCAATAACATTTTTCTAGCGATACAATGCATGGAACAAATCTGTTAGCGCTTGAATTTGGCCTCAGGCTGAAAAAGATAAAAATCCAAGGCAACATCAAACCACTTAGCCTCGTAGCTAGCCCTACGGGGACAGGAGAGGGCTCTCTCCGGGTCTATCTCGGCAAAAGGTCTTCAAAGGGCTGAGATGACCAATAAAGAAATACTGATTTTAGGCTAGTAAACTGATGGGGAAAGTTTGATTTTAAATTTTTAGGGTTTTGTTGGAAAACTGAGCACGGCAATTTTGGGTGCGGGGATGAGACACAGTTTTTGCAGAGGTCTTTTTGGGGCAAGGTAGGAGATTGTCTTGATGCCTTTGAAATAAGTGAATGGATGGATATGACCGGTGAGGAGCTAAGGAGAGCAAGAAACCATCGAGAGTTCTCCTAAAACAGATGAAAACATTGATATTAAGCAAACTTAAAGGCAGAGCATAGAAACCATGAATTCTACCTTAACACTTCATTTACTTAATTTGCAGAAGAGAATAGTAAGAAAATGATGCACATAAAAAAATTACAAGTACATGAGAGAAACACACCATCAACACAAATAACCACAGGAATCCCAAATAGTGCTGCAAAACCCTGGTCTTTCCTTTGCCAAAATTGTAGAGATACAAAGTGTAAAACAGTCTAAGCTTATCCCTCAAGAGTCCAACCATGAAAATGACTAAGAAAGTACATAATATAGGCAAGCTAACACATTTCCTTGCCTCTAGGGGTCGAGCTCATCATCCTAGGAGTTGTTTCAACCAATTCTAAACTGAGCACTACAATCTAGGCAATCAAAACAACTTGCCTCTATAAGCTAGGAAACCAATTCATTCATTAATTTTTTGCTATTTTATGAATGAATCTTCTAGAATAGGTAAATAAGTGTCATGTAAACATGAAATTACATCAATTACATCAAGGAGGATGAAAAATCCCACCAAAAAGTCAAAACTGGTCAAATGCTGCGTTTTCCTGAGCTGAAGGTGAAAAATTGAGAAAATGTCCTGATGCGTAGCGCGCCTTTGAGCCCACTTTTGGGGTACTTCCCGGCATCCAAATGAGGAAAAAGTGGGCTTGTTAGAAAGGTCTGGATGTCTACTCTCCAGCCTAAGTGGAATTTCTCAATTTGGTGGCCATTTACTCGTCCAAAAATGCAATCTCCCAAGACTGCTTCCTATGTGTCCAAAAAGTGGCAGAAGGTCATTTTTTGCTTGTTTTTTGACCTTTTGAGGGCCCAAACCTCAATGAAATGTCTTGGCAGTGGCTGAGAAAGTGTAATTTGTCATGACAAATCCAAAAATTCTGAGTTTTTGTGAAATGGACCTCCCCAACTTAAGGGTAGCGCGCAGCGCGCTATGCGTTGAGCCAAAACCCTGATGCGTAGCGCGCCTGAGCCCTACTCATAGCGCGACTTTCAGATGCTTTTTGGAGGCCTTCTCGGTGTCCAAATTGTGTGCAAGATAGCTCATTGGAAAGGTATTTGAGTCTAATTTCCAAACCAACTTGAATTTTTGGAGTTCATTTGCCCTGTCAAAAATCAAATCTCCCTAGACTGGTCAAAATGTGCCAAATGAGGCTGCCTCAAGGCAGAGTGCTGTTGCAGTCAACTTTTGAATGCCTTCCTCAACTCCAAATTGAGGTCATGATAGCTCATTGGAAAGCTCTTTGTGTCTAGTTATCATTTGACTTATCAAGAAAGTCATTTGGCCAACCAAGCTAGGAGAAAACTTGATTTTCCCAAGGTCACTTCAGAGGTGCATTCGATTCTCCTAAGGCAACGGTATTTTTGACATTTCTCTAAAACCATAACACCTGTGTAAAAAGTGAAGGATTTTTTTCTTCCTTGGCATGTTGTGAACAAAAACCTCTCTCAGTTTTCCAAAATTCATCTTTTATTGCTCTGAAACAGCGTTTGAGTGAAACTTATCCCGATGTGTGGAACAAGGGATGTTGTCAAAATGAAGCGAAATGAAGGGGATAAGGGGCTTCTAAATTCTTGGGGAAATTTTTGGAAGTAGGGAGGGATGTAGATCACCGAGATGTCAGGGCGAACCTCTGCCCCTACTATATATATCTATAGCAGGCAGGGAGGTGGGACAACCTATTTATATATCCTTATTTCTATAGCGGGTGAGATAACATTATCTGTCAAACGAATTGTTTTAGTTCATGATCGAGCGTCGGAGAATCCGCGAATTCACTTGCAGATAAATAACCAACTGATTCATTCATAGATCACCGGCTCATTCACATCTATTGGAGAAGAGCGAACTACCTTACTTCTCTCAGGAAGCAGGGGAAAGTGGAATATCAGAGATCAAGTGAGGGGAAGGGGTCCAAAAGGGCAAAACACAGGTCCAACCTAGAAAATTGCCAGGTTGTAGCAAGAAACTAGGGTTTGTGCGAAAATGAGGAATTTGGGGGATCTTAGTGATGGGAAGCATTTGATAAGGTACATGAAGGATAGGGGAAGATGTATGAACATCTGGATACAAGTTTTGCTAATGATTTGACCATCCAAGAGAGATTGCCTTCAAAACCCTAGGAGAGGGAAATGAACTTACCTAGGCGCAACTGAAGCATGAACAAGATGTAAAATGACTCATTAGACATTGACATGATAACAACAACCCTATGAATGATGATATGGATTGGCATTTGGGCAATTTTGAAAGGAGTGAAAGCAAACCCTAGACCTAATGCCTAGTGACCAAATTTTGCTTGAAGACTCTTTGAAATGACAAAATTTGACCTTGACACTCTGAGACCACTTTGTAAGCGCATATTTGATCACTGGAGGAAGGCTGGAAAGACTGACACTAACAAAATCTATTTAGCTTTATGGCCAATACCAACTCTTCATTGCTTATTCTAGTATTAAGTTTTAATAGTTTGGGATCAAGAATGATTTTAGTAGGTCTTGTTTAGATATTTGTTAAAAACTTCATGTATAAGAGGAACCATTTACCTTTGCAAAAAGGGGAATACTTAGAGGAGCTAATTTGATAGATTATGGGTTAGTTATTGATTCTTGTGTTGCAATAGAGATGTCAATTCTAGTAAATACTTACATCTTCAAATCAAGTTTATGCATTGAGATAATATTTTAGTTATACAATGATTTTTAGCAACTTGTTCCAAAAGATGAAAGGCCCACTCACCTAGTATAATCATTGTTTCATTTTATTTTTTTTCTTGTATTGTTATGTAGTTTAATGTTCAATCATTTGCTTTCAGTATTTAAGTTTCCAAGTTTACTTTACTTTTTCCGGGCCTTAAAATATATAGTAAACATTCAAAATTAGAATTGCATTCAAACTAATTGAAACATAGTATATCCTATAAAAATTGATGTTTACATAAATGAGCAAGATATATAGCATATGGGTACAACAATTATCAATTATGATAGATCAGATGGATTTATAATAGAATATAAATCTTTTTATTTAAGCTTATATTCTTTATAAGCAATTTCATATTTGGTTTAATTAGGTTAGAGTGGTTTGAATTACTTTTGTATTTAGAGTAAGATTTTCTTTACATTAGGCAAGTTAGGAAATTAACTGATGCAAGTGACTTAGTTCTACATATATAGTGCATAACTATCTTGAAATACATTGTTAGTGTAAAAATTTCGGGAAAGTGTACCAAAAACACTTCACTTAAGTCATTGGTGACAAGTGACCCTAACAACAAGACGTGGTCACTTTTACGCTTTAGATTTGCAATAAAACACGATAAAACCCTGCAACAAAATATCTGATGCAAACCCAAAACATATAGCAGCAGAAGATAAACAATGTAATAACACAATGTAAGACTTTTAAATGAATAAATTTTTTTTGAAACACCTGGTGAAGAAGATTTACAGCATGGGTCTATAAATCCCCCTCCGTGAGATGGGTCCTTTTGATGTCTTTGTGCTTCAACAATATGTTTTTCTCTCTCAATATGCAAAAAACCCAAAAGCGAAAAAGAACTCAGGGGGGACCTCAAATGTGTGAAGATGATAGTGATGATGATGATAATGATCATGGTGAAAAATGAATGAAAAACCTTCTTATTTATAACAAACTATTGAGCTAAACTAGGAATTGGAAAATAATAAAAAATTATTGACCAAATCCAAATCTAACCATTAGGAATACTTTATTATATTTTTTGGAGAGGGAAAAGATATTCAAAATGGTCAAATATCTTTATTTAGAAAATGGTAGAGTAATTAACAAATAAAATGATTTATTATTCACTTTACAAGGATTAAGAAAAGTGTGAATTTGAAATAATTATTAAATAATGGTTTAACAATTATTCAAAAAATAAGAATAAGGAATAATAAATAAATAGTGATTTATTTAATTATCCCAAGGTGATCAAGTCAAATGTGTTAAGAAATAATTATCAAATAATCATTTAATAATCATTTCTAGAGATAAATAAATAAATAATGATTTATTCAATTATTCTCATGGGTTTTTTTTAATCGGAAATAATTTATTAAAAATGGTTTACTAAATTATTTCCTATGATGAAAGAGATTTTACTATGGTAAAATCAATCCTACATGGTGTATTTTGATTCTCCTAGTTAGAAATGGCTAGGTGATCATTTTTTGGGTGATAACATACATGCTAAATCCATGTTTATAATTAAATGAATTATTAAATAAGGTATTTAATTGAACAACCATTTATAGTAAATCCATAATATAGAAAACACAAAAAAAAGGGGGAAATGAAGAGATTCTTACTTTGATCCAAAGGGGTGTTGTTGGCTACCCAACATCCCCCCTTTTCTTTTTTAAATGAAACGGGTCCCCACATGTACATAAACAATTTTTATTGATTTCCTCTTGATCTTATTGGTTTGAATATCCTTAAATATACTATTTTTTTTTATAAGTTTGTAAAGAAATTTTCTTATTATAAGGTTTTAACTAGTTATTTTATGTCATGACTTTGGTTGTTTTACTCCTTAATGCCATTATATTTCACCTTCTGGATATTTTGAAAGTGGTTTGTGATTCCATGATGATAATTTTTGATGCCTTACATTCCAATGTTATGATTCTCTTCTCAAAACTTGGCCGATAATCCCTAAATGGTAACTATGAGTTATTCATATATTGTTTGATGTCTAACTCTACATTTTTATACACGTTTTTTTATTATATAAATAGCCTATCCTATGACAAAAAATCATTATGCATACAAACTTTTGCAACCAACCAATATAGTGATTCAAATATGACATCATATGCTATGTTTGCAACCAATGTATTATCAAGCACCATATGCTATGTTTTTTTACCCACTACGAAACATCGATAGCCTTGTCACAAGTGTCAATATTTAAAACTTGAAATCAAAGTTTGATATGCTATATCGATGAGGTGGTATAATGGATGTCCTGACTTGTTGAATATTTAACAACTGGATTATAACTATATCGCTAGAAATCTCGAGAGTAGTGTTTTATTATCACTCTGACTTGTCATCAATTCAATTCAGTATTGTTAGTGCTATTGATCCCTTAAGTCATTTTGAACTTGTCGTTCCATTTTCCCCTATTCTGCATTCGAGTTCAGGGTTTTTCTTGTGTATTTCCCCTTTGAAAGTTTAGGGTTTGGCTCTGTGAAACCATACCTCTCTTGTTTTCCTTATTTATGTGCGAAACCGCTTGTGTATTCCCACATGAGCTTTGTCATGGTTCCTATAGTAAGAGTTGAGCCTCCCAATAGTGAAATTATACAGGCATATGATGAATACCTCACTCTGTTCAAGGAGGTAGGATGGTGCAATTTCATACAAGTTTTCTAGGGCCATAACGATAAAGTGGGCAAGGATTTCCCTCGACTTATAACGACTACATTGCCAGACCATGAGACATATAAGTATCGGTTGATGAGGGGTTCATAGCTGAAGCGACTCGCATGTCCACCTAGGGTGAGAAGTGGCTAAAGAATTGTCATGTATAGAAAATTCCTTGACACAAAATTTTCTCTCCAAAGGAGGAAAGCTACAACGTTAAAGGTGTGCATGTAATCCATTAAATAAGAAATGGAAATATTTGGTTTATTATATCAAGCATTTTGTTACCCATGACGGTAGATATGGCCTCATATTTGTATATCATATTCGTTGGTTGATGGTGTCTTTCGGTCACAAATTGAACTTTCCCTTTTATTTGCATAAAATTCCCTCCAAGGTGTCCAAATTTTATCAAAGAGACCCAAAAAACCTTGAATGAAGTCTATTTCATCATATATTAATTTGTATCATGGTTAAGTTTCGTTTATCCCAACTTAGGGATACCTAGAATTTGTTTCTCCTCCGTAAAAAGTTTGAACACCCTCAGGGTAATAATGAGGAGAAGATCTCTCCTAGGGTTGCTATAAATCATAAGGATTCTCAAATAAATTCACCAGATCCCTTCGTTTCTTCAGGTCATGAATATTTAGATCTCGAAAACCCTTGTAATTCAGTTAATTCTGACATACATGAATCAATACTTGGTGAACCTATCAATTCTATGGTTGCTAAATTTACTCATAACATGTCAAAGAATCTCAAGTACCAACACGTTATATTAGTACCATATGTTAAGTTTGACCTTGAGCCAAGTCTTTCGGAGTATAGTGGCCAATTTTGACCTATACACAGGAAAGAAAAGGGCCAACATAATCTAGACCTATCATCTAAAATTAAGAGTAAACAAGCAACTATATAATAGCCCAAGCTCAATGGAATAAATCTAAAATGGGCCCTTCCACAGATTCTTAAGTCTATATCGACTCTCCCGAGGAACCAATATAGAAAAAGGATAAACTAAAATCTTATCCTTTGTATTACTTTGTGGATGATATTGTCTTCGTCCAGGTTGATGATGATGCTCTTGATTGTGATGATAATTATCAATAAAAAGCCAATTATAGAAGGTGTGTACAAAGTATGTATTGGTAAAAGAGATACTCTATTATATTCCACTTCCTCAAGCACAAAATCCACTAACTCCAACAGGAAAATTATCAACTCAGTATTCTAAATAGACTTAGAGCTGATCAAAAAAATAAAAGGGCTCTCGAATTAGATGAGAAATCACAATCATCAAACACCCAAGTTATTATTAAGTCTGCAAAGGTTAAAGTTGTGATTACATCTGATTTGAATAATGAAACTTCTACTAAGTAGCACTTGTTAGTTTATCCATTTTTGAGGCAAAATATTTATAAGGTATGAATGTTACTTGAATTATTTATCAGTTTAATAGCTACTACATAAGCAAATATTCTATAGCCTCTATATTTTAAAATGAATATTGATTATTGATTTTATTAATTGGAATTGTTATAAGTGTCCATTATAGCATGGGATTTGATGAGGACAATTTTAGTGGATATGACTGGACAACTTCGAAAGCTCTTAGCATGCCTTGTCAGTGATTTTCTTGTTTTACTTTTAGATAATTTTGATACGACCCAACTAGTCATTTATATTGAATAGGTTATGATCGAATTCTCGAGAAAGCCCGTGTTATTTTTGAAATTCATTTTTTGTATTATGAAAACTATACCACATATAAATAGAGCTTCAAACTTTGAAATGTGGGGGATAGATAGACAATTTATATACTTGGTGAGATTGAAGACTAAAACTCAGAGCTATAAGTTTTTATGTTGAACATTTTTAATATATTAATTTAGTTTCCTATTTAAATGTTCATTGCTACCTTGTGGGTTTTCAGTATTTTCTTTGACCTTGCATCACGAAAGTTCTGAAGGATAAACAATATTGCTCTTTTGACCTTGTTTCATGGATTCTATATTAATTTGAGGATTTATGTCTATTTAACCTTTATCGATTCTTTTGACTTATGTTTCAAAAATTTGATTACTTTCTTACAATCTATATCTATAGTGTTTTTTTTTTTTTAATTTACATGTGACGTGTATCTTTTTGTTATGAAATGATTTTCATTAACTGAGAATTATTGCAGCTATGTTTATTAATGTCAAAGAATCATCGATAGGTTGTTTTGCTTTCTAGACTTATTAGCCTAATCTCTCATTTTGTATGAATAAGAGTTTTTAGATTCATGTAAAATGAGTGGTTATTTTTATTAACTTGAAAGTGAAATGATATCTGTATTAAATTATATGCTCTTGACCAAGATATATTCACAGTTTGCTTGTCTTTAATTTATTTGTATTTATTTTTAATGTAGTGTTATTTAAAACAAACTAAAACTTCTTTCATTTTGTTGAAATACTGATTACAACTTTGATCTTTCTCATTGTTTTTATCATTTACGAATTGCATTAGAATTCAAGTTCTATTTAGTTACAAGGTCTTTATTTTACATTCATTTAATTCATTTACAAGTCTTTGTTACTTTACAACAATTAGGGTTTTCTTTATGATAATTCTTTATTGTGTATATTTGTATAGTACGAATACTTGCAAATATTTAATTATTAATTCATCCTTACTCATTTGTACGTAATCATTAACTCCCCTCACCATTTGTAAATATACATGATAGGACACCCAATCGAGCTCTAAGAAATTTCCTTATCGAAAGAGAAGGGAATATCTGGCTAATGTAGTCGTAAAACCCGTTAATAGCTACTTTAAATGACTTGAGCTAGTTAAAGAGCCTCAGTCTTGTTGAATTTCCACGATCTTGGGTCTAGGTTAGAATTTTAAAATCTTTGATGCTACCAAACTAATAATCTCAACTAGAACTACTTTGCACAATGGACAATATAAAGCAGTAAATCACATATGCACTAGTATACACATTTTTTAAACAAAAGTGTACAATAATGTACAACCCAATATTCATTATATTAAACCAAATCTTAATAATACAATAATATATGGTATACAAGATACAATGACAAACTTCGTTGCAACTTTTATGCCATATCTTGTCCTGTCGATCCTGCACTCTTGTACTGCTCACTAGCTACCACTTAGTCCTTCAAAGGACGACACATCAAGACTCCAGGAGGGCTACCACCTAACACTGTTGCAAGTCAGTTTTGTTGCATGTACACAGGCTGATCCAATATGCTCTCTAGGCTATCCAATTCTCGAGCTCCAATTAGGCTAGAAACCACATTTTTCCACCAAAGTGTTGCACTTTTGACACCAATATTCACCCAACCTTCAACTCTTCTTCGTCACTCCAAGATAGCTTGTTTAGGTTTACTATGGGTAGCTAACATGCTGCCCTCCACCATACCAATGACACCCAATTCTTCACTGTAAGTTCTACAACTATGAAGGCTCCCAATCACCAAATCAAGCCTCCAAATTGGCTCCCATAGGTTGCTACAATAAACGATCCAAAATAGGTCATAAGCTATGACCCAACACCAGGCACAAATTGCTGCTCCAAGTCTGTTTTTTTGTTGTTATGACCGTGATTGGTTAGGGCATCATAGGAACATTGTAATAGCCCTAAACAAACGCCCAAACAACCCTTAATCTGTGTGGCCCTACTAAGGAAGAGTCCTCCACATACGTTTTGTTGTTATGGGCACAAATATGCCCTAAAAGCTCTCCACATTGCCCTTATTTTGAAGTGGTTAGGCCTGCGACCTACCACAATCCTTGATGTCACCTACACCCCACCCAAACAAAGTTCCCTTACCTCCTTTGCTGCCCAACAGACTTGCCTTTTACCTGCATTTAGACCTTCACACGCTCAGCCTTCCTGTAGTAGCAACCAACCCTTAAAATAAACCTTAGAAGGCTCCACACTGCCTTCTTTTCCTCACTGAAGTTCCCTGCTTCCTACAACCTAAACATAAATTTATTTGGACCCTTGGCCAAGTTTCTCAGCTCCTTAACGCTTCCTTTATGTTGCACATGTTAGATGTTAAAAGTGTCCTCCAACACTTTCTATTTATACACCAATATAAGGGCTCCTCCAATGTCATTCTTGGGTTGTCCAGCTTGTCAAGAGGCTTATTTGACACTATCTGACCTTGACACCTAGGGTGCAACCCCAATCATTACCTTCAAAAATTCATATCTCCATTTTTACAACTCAAAATTGGATGATTCTCGTTGCGTTAGATTCGTCTCAAAGAGAGCTATCATCCTCATCCATTACATGTCAAAATGTGCTCATGATCTTGGCCCAAATCTCGATGGGTGCAAAACCCCTACCATGGGTTCTAAGCTCACAAGTGACTCTTGTGGCGATTTTTCCTCCAATCCTCGAACCCTAGGGCTTGGAGTACCTCCCAAGCTACTAAAAAATCAACAGATCTAGGTTGTCTCCTCCTGTTGATAGGTGGCCATTTATGCCCATCAAAAAATGGCTTTAGGAGGAGGGCTTCTCTAGATTTAAATGGCTAAATGGAACCATAAGAAACCTCTTATCACTTGTTCTTTGTTAGTTACTCGTAGTCATTCTTCAGGTGAATTTTCCACTACCTCTCTTACAGATAAAGTTTCCACATCACCCATTCATTCTAAACATACTAGTGACCCTGCTACTCCTCCACCTTCATGAGTCATATCTAAGATTGAAACATTGATGCAAAATTCTCACGAAGTGTTGTCCATAGATTAAGAAATTACTAACAAGAGCCAGATTTGTTGAGATAAAATTGTCCCAACACCTTGTCACACCTACAAATTTAAAGTTAGATGAACCCACTGTGATTGATCCACAACAATGAAACTCTCAAACTACTAGTACATTTAATGATAGATTACATAATATCTTGATTGGGTGGATTGACCCTAATCAACCGAAGTTTGAAATTCATATTGATGAATCTATACAATCACAACCTACTCTTTTAGGAGGATTTGGTCTACCACCCTCACCACCTAGTTACTCTTCATCTTCCTCTGCTGAGGATTATTCTGGTGAGAAAAGTTCATCATCAACATATTCAACTAATTCACAAGGTTCACCCTGTATGGAAAACAATCATGGAAATAAATCAAGGCAATAACCATGGAAGCAACCCTGCAAACCCATGGCTTGATAAGGACATGGTTGTTGTGTAAGGTGTACAACACCCTTTACCTAGAAATTCTAAAAAATTTCTCCCAAAGTTTGTTCTTGACTCCAAACAACCTACAGATGATCACATAAAAATAATCATGTTCATCATTAAATACAAAAGTGTACGTCATGAAGATGTCATTTGTAGGTTGTTCCCATATACCTTTGAGGGAAAGGCTTGAACATGGTACTTTTCCCAACAACTCTAAGGTATCAGTTCATGGAGTCAATTCAAAAACCTGAAGTTCTAGTCATGGAATTATCAAACATGAAAATGGAGCGAAAGGAAAGGATTAAATATTTCAATGTGAGATTTATTGCTTTGAAAAATAAAATTCACGTTGAGTCCATACCTGTTGAAAACCTAGTGGTTGCCTATTATGTTAAGGCCTTACCTACTGATATTTCCATGTGGGTAAAATGAGCCCAAACCACTCTCCAAGTGGCCTTTGAGGAGGCAATTGTTGTTGAAAAATTTATTCTTAGCCTCAAATCCAATCTTGATACCCAAGGTGATCAGGCTTCATCCTCACAAAAAAAATCTGAGTCATCCTCCAAACTACACCCAAATAAGAAGGAACACAGAGATCTATACATGGAGAGTATTTAGAAGATCCTAAACAAGTTATCCAATGATATTATTGACTTGAAGAAGAACTCAAGAGAAGGTCCATTAAACAAATGTAATTTCAGAACCTTCAAGAAAAAAATTTCACCTAAATTTGCTCCTTTGGCTAAAAGGTTAAGTGTTGAGGGACTTGATAATATTATTTAAGCACTGATATTGGCAGTTGGTTCATCCTCTATTGATAAAATTGAAGAACCAGATGAGGGTGAAGAAGGAACTGATGCCACTCATGATGAATATGAACATCCTCCTACTACGAGTCACTTTTCTAATCTAGCTTATGATTTATTTGAAGAAGGACATGAAACTATCTTCACAAATCAACACCCCTATAACACTAATAGTAAAATTGTTGTTGATGAATCTGGTCCATCTACCATTGCTAAAAGTAAAAATGTGAAAAAACAGGTAGAACTCTTAAGAATCTTGTTGTCCCAAATTTAGAGTAATGATATGATTGAAGATCTTAAGAGACTCAAAGCCAATATTTCAGTGTTTGAGTTGATGAAAATTCCTATGATACATGAGAAGGTTCAACTTACTTTACATGGATTTTCTGGAAGGAAAACAACCCCAAACAATGAAGTGGAAAATTTCGATAAAAATAGGACATGTCTAGTCACTATAAAGAAACATACTTTATATAATTCTCATACTCAAGCGAGGAAGGCTAGTGTCCCTTCATTCATACTTACTTTTGAAATTTACAACAAAAATGTCCACAACTGCATGATCTATTCTGGCCTTTCTTCTAATCTGATGCCTCTTTATGTTTGTAAAAAGTGTAATGTCAACATGAAACCATCTAAGATAAAAATTATACAGCTTGACCACACAAACATTCAAGTAGTTGGGGAGTTAAATGATGTTATTATCATATTGTATTCTAACCATAGAGTTCATCGTATTATTAATATTGTTGTTGTTGATATTCCCGAAGCCTATGGTCTATTATTGAGCAGAGATTGGTGACAACGTCTTAATAGTTATTGAATTGAGACTTCTGTGATCCATATAAAAAAAATTTTTGAAGAATTCTTCGGCGAAAATCACATGGAGAAATTTTTGTCGACGCATTTCGAACCAACCAGTGTGGTTCATCGTCAGGACAAGTTGAATGAGCAGATCTGGCCTATGCACTTTAAATAGACCACGCAGAATATCCAATGACTCAGATTACTAGAAAGACAACAGTTCGATTTGGCCTGATAATGGCTAGTTTGACCATTATATTAATTAATATTATTTAATTAATTTATTTATTTTTTAAATTTAAATTTAAATTTTTATATTTTTTTTATATTTTTTTATATTTTTTTTATATAACAGAAATTTTAGTTATAGAATAAATTAATCATAAAATGAATTAATTATAAAAATTTATTTTAAATATATTAATAAACTTACATTAATTCAAATCTGTTAGAAATGTATATTATAATAGGTAAAATTATAATAAGTAAATTACTAAAAATAAATAATTTCAAAGGATTAGTGAGCACGCAGCTGACCTCAAGCATATGAGAACTAAGTCTTCCGCTTTAGTAGAACATGTGGAGAAAACTAATCATCATGTTTGCATCGAGGAGGCTAGTGTGATTGCTAGAGTGTCGCAGTTCCATCACCGGAAATTTAGGGAAGCCCTGGAGATTGAAAAAAGACCGAACAATAGGATGGCTGGAAGATCAGTAGTTGTTGGATCCCGGCCCTCTCCTCCTAGTCGTTTTCCGTTTTTTTTTTTTCCCTCTCTTTTTTCATCGATTAATTAATTTTTAATATAGTAATTTATTTTATTTATTTATTTATTTACTTATTTATATATTTATTTATTATTATTATTATTACTATTATTTTTATTTTTATTTTTATTTTTATATTTATATTTATATTTATATTTATTTATTTTATTTTATTTTATTATTATTATTATTATTTTTAATTTTAATTTTAATTTTTTATATTTTATTTTATTTTATTATTTTATTTTTAATTTATTTATTTATTTTTATTTTTTTTCTCTTTTTTTTTTCCAAGAAAATTAATTTTAACTTGATTTTAATTATTAATTTTAATAGGTTATAATTATCATTAATATTATTAATTTATTATTATTATTATTATTATTATATATATATATAGATATTTACTTGCATAAAATTAATTTTAAAATACTATTTTTACCATTACATATACCTTGAATTAGTTTTACTAACTAATATTTTTATCTAAAATTAATTTTAGTTAATATATTTGAAATTATTTATTTTTAGTAATTTACTTATTATAATTTTACCTATTATAATATACATTTCTAACAGATTTGAATTAATGTAAGTTTATTAATATATTTAAAATAAATTTTTATAATTAATTCATTTTATGATTAATTTATTCTATAACTAAAATTTCTGTTATATAAAAAAAATATAAAATATAAAATAAAATATAAAATATAAAAATTTAAATTTAAATTTAAAAAATAAATAAATAAATTAAATAATATTAATTAATATAATGGTCAAACTAGCCGTTATCAGGCCAAATCGAACTGTTGTCTTTCTAGTAATCTGAGTCATTGGATATTCTGCGCGGTCTATTTAAAGTGCATAGGCCAAATCTGCTCATTCAATTTGTCCTGACGATGAACCACACTGGTTGGTTCCAAAAGCGTCGACAAAAATTTCTCCATGTGATTTTCGCCGAAGAATTCTTAAAAAAGTCTTAATAGTTATTTTTACCTGAACTGGTCGCGTTTATGGATATCTTGGAAAGGGTATCCAAATAAAATTAGGATCAACCTATAACAATATATGCAACATGCTGTTACTGATATTAATGATCCTAACGAGCTAATCATAGTGAATGATTCTGCTCTGGAAACTTTTGATATATTTTTTGGTAATTTTTTCTGTTGATATTTCCCCTTTTGCGAATTTTGGAAATCATTTTGAACTAGTATCTTGTAATAAAATGTTTACACCAAATAAAACTTTATTGATCTTGAAACCATTAAAAGTAATGATAATGAAGTGTGGTAATTGTATTTCGACGGATCAAAATCAAAGGAAGGTGTCGGTGTTGGTTGCTTATTACTTGACCCAAAGGGAAATAAATTGTTTATTGCTTGTAGGTTAAAATTTAATTACACTAATAACATTGCAGAGTACAGAGCTCTCATACAAGGGCTAAAAAAAGCTATTGATTTGAATGTTAAAAGTTTCACTATGTTTGGTGATTATGAGATCGTTGCTAAGAAGGTAAGAGATTCCATTCATTGTGTTTCTACCCATTTTAAAAACTACTAGTTTGAGGTATGGAACTTAATATTGAATTTTTCAACTTTCAACATTACTTCCATTCTTAGATCTTGTAATCAAGAAGCCTATTTACAAGCGAATGTTGCTTCCAGGTTGATTTCTGTTGATGGTTTGAACCTGAACTTTTTCGTTCAGTGAATTTTTAGACCATCTATTGTTGGTAATATTACTAATTTGGAGTGTCTTTGATAATGACCAATAGATCATTGATTTCCTCCATATGTAAGACAACTTTCAAGATGTGGTAATCGATGAGGTCACGCATGAAGAAAATCTTAGTCAGTTTTCAAAAATTTATAAACCACGGTTAGTTGAAGAAGCATTTGATATCGTAAACCCTATACCCAAATTTGTTGTTAGATTGAATTTGTTTCACTATTTGCATGATAAAATCAGAGGGGTAGTTAATTGAAAAACTAATAGCTCTTGTATTCATTATGAAATTGTTAATTTGGGAACCCCAGATAATCTACGTAACATTAATCGAGGGACTGATTGTACCCCACAAGAGAAATCATATTTCATTTGTTTGTTTAGAGAATACAAAGACATATTCACATGGACATACGATGATATCGAAAGTTTTGACACCAATATCATGCAACATGTCTTCCCAATGAAACCTATCACCAAACCCTTTCAACATAATTTGAGAAAGATGTACCCTAGTTTAGAACCTGTTGTTAAAAGAAAATTGAACAAGCTTCTAGCAACCAAAATAATTTTCCCTTTCAGTCAATACTTAATGGGTGACAAATTTGGTGCTTGTGAGGAAAAAGAACAAAGACATTTGGCTATGTGTTGATTTTCGCTATTCAATAAAACCTATAATAAGGATAATTACCCTACCATGGAGCAAATCTTGTAGCGTGTTTCTAGCTTTGAAATTTTTTCCCTATTGGAAGGTTTTTCAAGCTATAATCAAGTCTTAGTTCCAATGATAATTAGCTCAAAAGAACTTTTCAAACTCCATGGGGCACATTTGCTTATAGGAAGATGCCTTTTGGACTAATCAATGTTAGGGAAACTTTCCAAAGAGTAATGGATATTTCCTTCCATCGCTTAATAATGAGTCAGATGTAATCTATCTCGACGATGTCACCGTTTGTTCCAAAAATAGATTTGACCACTTATCTCACTTGAGGAATGTATTTGAGAGATGCAAAAAAATTGGCATTTCCCTTAGCACCCCAAAAATCTATTTTTGTTGTTACTAAGGGTAAATTGCTAGGTTTTGTTGTGTCTAAGAATGGAATGATGATAGATCCCGAGTGAACCCAAGCCATTGCCAGTTTGTCTTGCCCTACTTCCAAAAAGGAATTGCAATCCTTTCTTGGGAAGATAAATTTTGTACAAAGGTTTATTCCAAGTTTTTTTTTTCAGAAATAGTTAAACCCTTGCAAAATATGGTCAAGGATAATATTCTCTTTAAGTGGGAGGACCACGAAAAAGAAGCCTTAATATGATTAGAAAAGCTATCTTTGAAGCTCTTGCTTTGATAAGTGTTGATTTTACCAAGGATTTTACTATGTACACTTTTTCTTCCAAGCATTGCATATGTTGTTGTTCTCATTCAGAGGAATAATCAAAATGATGAAATCCCTATTGAATTTATGAGCTTTTCTTTCAAAGGAGTTGAACTTAACTATTCAACAATTGAAAAACATGCCTTTGTTGTTTCTAAGGTAGTGAAACATCATTTGAACTTATTGAATGAATTATAAAACTAAAGTTATTATTCCTTACGCAGTAGTGAGAAATTTGTTTCTCCAAAAGGAGCTCGGTGAGAAAAGAGAACATTGGATGACAACTCTCCAGGACTATGACCTTGAAATTAAACTTGCACAAATTGTTAAAGGTAAAGGTCTTTGCAAGCTAGTTGCCGACTCTGTTAAATTTCCTGAAGAAGATTCAAATCTTTATTTCATAATAAAATTTGTTGTTTTTCAACTAACCCTAATCCATGGTATGCATTATGCAAAATTTACGTTTGCGGCAAAGGTGAATTCCCTAGACCTAGTGGCCTAGCCTAAAACAACAGAAGACAAAGAACATAAAGTTTTCCTTAGAGAAATTAGAGAATGGAAATGAAGCCTACCTTGAATCTATAGCAAGCTTCCCTTTCCTCCTCACTTGTAAGCTCCAAGTGCTATAATTAGAACCTACACACACGACTAAAACAACCAAAGAATCCACAACATCTATGTTCATAATCCAATTTCTCTATTTAATGAATCAGCAAGGCATTGAAATACATGAATGTAAACATAACACAACACATATAGGAACACAATATACTCTTTGTATTAATAGAAATAAGAGAGAGTTTACAACCATAAATAATAGTTGATTTTATAGATAACTCCCCAAGTTGACTTGTCCTTCCTTATCACAAAGCACACCTAAACGCCAACCCTAATGCATGAATTTGATGAATTCTCTATGTTCAAAGTAGCAGCTTGAGGGCATAATCAGTCTCCAAAGCCAACCCCGATGCTATGGATGGCAGTAAATTTATAGAAGAAGGATGATAGTTTAGGATTTACCATGATGGGCTTGAGATCCACATATGATGGGAAGATGAGCTCAAGGGATAAGAGGTGAAGTCTCTAAGGTAGGATCATATAGGATTCAAGTTCTTATCCACAGTAAATAATTAAAACAACCTTTGGAAGCTTATGGAAGAGGAAGCTTCAGAATATCTTTTAATTTTCCTGAATTTCTAGAATCAACGCACCTGCAGAAGGGAGCAACTAGTGTTAGCCAATGCTAGTGTCTAAGGGAGAAACATGTGTTGAATGCAAGTGACCAAGAGGGCAGGGAGAATTGGGGCTAAAAACATTGATTTTGAGCAATTTCTTCCAAAAACTCAAACTTTTTGGAAGAGTCATGTTTAGGGCTTTGTGAAATGATGATGACAACATGTTCACGAATGTTGATTGATTTAGTTTACAAGCCTATTGACCAGATGTGACAAAATGGCCTATAAAAGTATGTTGACACTAAATTATTTCTGAAAAATGGTAAAACTCCCTCACACCTTGATTCCAGGAAAAGAAGAGCACTAAGACTCAAATCAAATCCTTACCAGCTGATTAATGATATTGGTTTGCAGAAAAATTATGATCAAGTTTTACTTCATTGTTTAGAACAAGTTCTTAAAAAAATTTAAATGAATTGCATTATGGGCCTACTGGTGGCCATTTTGGTGGAGATACCACTACACATAAAGTATTAAGGGCTGGCTACTATTGGCTAACACTATTTAAGGATGCCCAAGCCCTCAGTTGAAAGTGTGAAATCCACCAAAAAGCTATTGGTGGGGTTAAGAAACATGCTTTTCCCCTACAACTCGTCACAGTCGAGGCTCCTTTTAAAAAATGGGGCTTAGATATTGTTGGCCCTATAAACCCTACCTCCCCGCTTGAACATAAGTACAATATAACAAAAACAAATTATTTTACGAGATGGATAGAGGCAACTCCTCTTCGAGTAGTAAAAGCAAATTAGGTAATATATTTTTCTAGAAAAAAAAAGATTCTTACTTGATTTAAGGTTCCAGAATCATTAGTTTTTTATATTACATCATATTTTTATTCTATGGATATGAACGCTTTTGCAATAGAAAAGGGAATTAAACTTAAATATTCAACGTACTATTAACCTAAGGGTAATGGTCTTACTAAATCTACGAACATAAATTTGATTAAAATCCTAAAAAGAATTGTGTCTAACCATCAAAAGAATTGGCATACTACATTGTTTAATGCATTGTGGGTTGATAGGGTCACCCCAAAATTTGCTATTGGGAATTCTTCATTTTTCCTTATATATGGAAGAGAGGTTATCCTTCCCCCTAACATATTTTTTCCTTCACTTTAGTTGTCCTAGAACGTCTAGGAAGTTGAATGTCCTACCATGAAAAATATAATTAATGGCCTACTCAAGTTGGAAGAAGAAAGAGAGAAAGCTAAGAGAAAACTTGATGAACATCAACATACTGTCAAACACTGATTTGATCGTAAATTCTCTTCTGATAGAAACCTTGAAGTAGGAGATTTAATACTAAAATAAGACAAAATGCATGAGGAAAAGGGAGAACACATGAAGTTTCAGAAGTTGTCGTTGGGTCCATTCATTATTGCATAAAATATTACACCTAGTACTTTTCGATTGCAAACTTTGGAAATGCACATTGAATCCTTTCCATTCAATGGAAAGATTTTGAAAAGGTACTTTGCATGATTTCCTCTTGGGAATTTTGTTTTGTAAATATTTTATTTCAGGTTTGTTGTTTGCTTTGTTTTGTTTTTGAAGATAACTTTATTGTTCATTTTACTTGTTTCTATCTGATTGGATTTTATTTTAATAACATTATCAACAACAGAACCACAATTCTGTCTAAAACACTATATTATAGGAAAATATGTTCTTCTCATTAATATTCTAATTTTCCTTTTTCCCAATTCTGACAATTTGTTATCTAATCTGCAAGAAAGTTTTGCATGTTGTCATCACTAATCTTGAAATTTGCAGCGTTAAAATACTAAAAAATTAGCAAAGCATATTTCTTGCAGCAATCATGTTTGGGAAACTATCATTAACCGGTGAAAAGGTAGTCATTGTTAAGCTTCTTACAACATCCTTTCTCTTAAGGGGTGTTTCAAATCAACCTCCCTATGTGTTGTAATAATCCTTTAGAAAAATGGTTATCAGTAGAATATATTTTTTCATAATGAGTTAGCTAAAGGACAGGAGGTCTCATCACGAGCCAAACCACCATGATCATGAATGCTTACAAGGTGATGGTACCATATCTAGTCACCAAGCCAAGGTATTCATTTTCGGTTGTATAACTAAAAAATAGGAGGTCCCATCATGAGACGTCTTGCTCATTTTGTAAACCTTTATGAATGGCATTGTTATCAAATGGTTACCAAGCCAAAACAATGATCTTTAGCTACTTTTCTAAATTAAAAAACACAAAAGTCTAACACATAGGAAAAATGCATTTGAAAGGTTGGTTAAAGGGCAACCTTGTTGAGGCTATAAACGCCTGCTGGAAATAGTGGCCATGCCCGTGGTATTGAAGCTATTTTTAGGACTACCTTGTATCTGATAACATTATGTTTCCAAAAATCTATTACTGTTGAATTATTATTGCCTCTGCTGAGTTAAATTAACTTTTATTTTCCTGTTTAGATAATCTTCGGCGAAATCACATAACCAATCTTTTGTCGACGCGTTTCGAACCAACCAGTGTGGTTCATCGTCAGGACAAGTTGAAGAACCAATCCGGCTTAGCTTGTTTTATTTTCCTATCAATTTCTTAATTATGATGGTGGTTACACATGTTTTCTATTAACCAAATTGTTATTTTATGAATTGGAGATAGGATTTTCTTTTTTTTTGAGTTTGAGCGTCTTACTTTTCTTTCAGCAGAGAAAACTGCTTCATCCATTGAGTCATCATTTGTTGGCTACCTAATAGTCCCCCCTTTTCTTTTTTAAACAAAACAAATCACCACATGTACATACAGAATTCTTATTGATTTCTTCATGATCTGATTGGTTTGAATATCCTTCAATACACTACTTGTTTATATGATTGTAAATAAATTGACTTATTATAAGGTTTTCAATGTTTATTTCATGTCATGACTTTGGTTGTTTTACTCCTTAATGCCAATGTATTTCACCTTGTGGATATTTTCAAAGTGGTTTGTGATTCCATGATGACAAGTTTTGATGCCTTTTAGTCCAATGTTATGATTCTCTTCTCAAGACTTGATTGGTAATCCTTAAATGGTGATTCTGAGTTATTCACATATTGGTTGATGTACAACTCCATGTTTTTATCATGTTTTTGTTATATAAATGGCCTATCCTATGACAAAATACCATTATGAATATAAACTTTTACAACTAATCGGTACAATGATTCAATATATGATACTGTATGCTATGTTTGCAACCAATGTATTATTAAGCACCATATGCTATGTTTTCTACCCACTACAAAACATTGACAGTCTTGTCGCAAGTGTCAGGATTTAAAACTTGAAATCAAAATTTGATATGGTGTATCGATGAGGTGGTATGATGGCTGTCCTAGCTCGTTGAATGTTTAACAACTGGATTATAACTATATGGTTGAAAATATTGAGGGAAGTGTTTAATTGTCACTCTAACTTGCCATTAATTCAATTCAGTATTGTAAGTACTATTTATCCCTTGAGTTATTTCGAACTTGTGGTTCCATTTTCCCCTATTCTGAATTCAATTTCAAGGTTCTGCCAGTGTATTTCCCCTTTGAAGGTTTAGTGTTTGGCTCTGTGAAACCCTACCTCGCTTGTTTCCCTTCCCTATGTGCATAACCACCTATGTATTCCCATGCTCGCTTTACCATGACTCCTGTAATCAAAGTTGAGCCTCCTGGTAGTGAAATTATAGAGGCATACGATGAATACCTCACTATGTTCAAGGAGGTATGATGGTGGAGTTTCATAAAATCTTTCTAGGGCCATAATGATGAAGTGGTCAAGGTTTTTTCCTTGACTTATAACAGTCACATCACCATAGTAGGATACATAGAAGTGTCGATCAATGAGGGTTTCATGGCTGAAGATGAGATTGTCGGTCGATGAGGGTTTCATGGCTGTCAACGACTTTGTGGATGATAGTGTCTTCAACTAGGCCGATAATGATTCTTTTGAATGTGATGGTGATTTTCAATACAAAGTTGATTCTAGAAGGTGTGTACAAAGTATGAATTGGAAACATAAACACTCTATTATAATCCCCCGCCTCGAGCACAAAATCCACCAACGGAAACAGGAAAACCATTAACTTACCTGATGTTAAATAGACTTAGAGTCAATCAAAACAATAAAAAGGCTTATGGATTAGACAATAAATCACAGTCATCGGACACCTAAGTTATTACTATGTCTGCAAAGGTTAAAGTTGTGATTACATCTAATTTGAACAATGAAACTTTTACCAACTAGCACTTGTCAGTTTGTCTATTTTGAGGCATAATCTTTATAAGTTATGAATGTTACTTAACTTATTTATCAGTTTAATAGCTACTATAAAATCAAAGATTTTGTAGCTGCTATATTTTAAAAAAAGTATCAATTATTGATTTTATTTGTTGGAATTTTTACAGGTGTCCATTCTAGCATGGGATTTGACGAGGACAATTGCAATGGATACGACTAGACAATTTTAAAAGATCTTTGCATGCCTTGTTAGTTATTTTCTTGTTTTTCTTTTAGATAATTTTGATATGACCCAACAAGTCGTTTAGATTGTATAGGTTATGATATGAATTATCAGGGAATCCCATGTTACTTTTGAAATTCTATTTTTTGTATTTTGAGAACTCTATCACATATAAATAAAGCTCCAGACTTTGAAATGTGGGGGATATATAGAAAATTTATATACTTGGTGATTGAAGACTTAAACTCGATGCTATAGTTTTTATGTTGAACTATTTTAATCTATTAACTCAGTTTCCTATTTAAATGCTCATTGTTACCTTGTGGATTTTCAGTGTTTTCTTTAACCTTGCTTCAAGAAAGCTATGAAGGTTAAACAATATTGCTCTTTTGACCTTGTTTTAGGGAGTCAACATTAATTTGATGATATCTGCCTGTTCATCTTTACTGATTCTTTTGATTTATGTTTCAAAAATCATATTACTTTCTTACAATCTATATTTATATGAATTGATTTTGATTTACATATGATGTGTATTTCTTTATTATGAAATGATTTTCATTAATTTAGAATTATTGCATCTATGTTTATTAATGTCAAAGAATCAACCGTGGGTTGTTTTGATTTCTTATTAGCCTAATCTCTCATTTTGTATGAATAAGATTTTTCAAATTCATGTCAAATGAGTGGTTACTTTTATTAACCTGAAAGTGAAATGATCTCTGTATTGAATTATATTCTCTTGGCCAAGATATATTCATAGTTTGCTTGTATGTGTTTTATTTTTATTTATTTTTAATGTAATGTTATTTAAAACAAACTTGACCTTCTTTCATTTTGTTGAAACAATGATTACGACTTTGATCTTTCTCATTGCTTTTATCTTTTACGAATTGAATTAGAAGTCAAGTTCTATTTAGTTACAAGGTATTTCTTTTGCATTCGTTTAATTATTTTCCAAAGTATTTGTTATTCGACACCAGTTAGAGTTTTCTTTTTGGTAATTCTTTATAATGGATATGTGTATAGTATGGATACTTGTAAATCTTTTTGTAATTATTTAATTATTAATTCATCCTTACTCATATGTACATAATCATTAACTCCCTTAACCATTTGTAAATATACACGATAGGATATCTAGTCAAGCTCTAACAAATTTCCTTATTGAAGGTGAAGGGAATATATGCTTATTGGAGCCGTAAAAGCCGTTGGGACCAACTACTTAAAAAGGCTTAGGCTATTTAAAGAGCCTCAATCTAGTTTGTCTCCTCCTATTAAATGGTGGTCATTTCTGCCCATTAGCAGGCATCAAATCCAAATTCTCCCAATGAATTTGACAAGTAGGTCATGTTATCTCTTGGGAGGTGCCCTATGTTTTTCATGGCAACACCATTATAAGTCCAATAACATGTAAGTCCCAAAACCCTGTAGGCCATATGATGATTATGTATATGTCTTAGGCCTCTCATGGTTGACCATGGTTAGACCCTTTAGTCCCCATTCTCAATTCCTTTCATCATAGGTAAGATTGGAGGCCTTGAGACAGATCTACTAGGACACATGGTTTAGGGGAGCCATTAGTTTTGGAAGGGTGATCACACTATGTAGGCCTTGTTCAACCCATGTCATGACTGCATCTATGTATTTTCCACATCATCATGTGTCATAGAGTTTATATGCATCTCATTTTGGTACAATATAATTCAGTTCTCTACATGGCAATCTCATAGTTTCCAACATTCCATGTTTTGCAAGGCACTACACTTATCCCAATGGATAGTGTCCCAACTGCCAAAAAATTCAACGAAGGTTCAAAATGATCAACATGATGCTTTAGTTGACATGCTACATTGAAATTTTGGAAAAAGAAGGATTTCTCATGTATAATTCAACTTTCAACCAGGATGTAGACATGAGTAAAAATTTGGGAAAGAATGTTGTACATTGCAAGTCCCATATTTTACTATGCATGTGGGATAAAAGGCTTTCTTTCACCCATGCAAATGTATTCAACCTCAAAAGCTTATCTACATTGAAGATTGCATGTCCATACAAGTAAGAATGACTCACTCAATCCCACATCTGGAAGATAGTAAAGGTGGTAAAAATGCTATGTTGAAGTCAAAGTAAAATCTAATGGACATTAGCTACTCAAAAGTGAACATTAGCTCTCCTAAGATCATTTCATGCATCCTAAAGTGAAATTCTCATCCTTGAAATCAATTTTCATGCTAGTCAAAGGCTACTCTAGCCACACATGGGTCAAAACTATATTTGTTGGGGTAAAAGGGGGAGTTATTTGGAGCTAATGACCATACATTGGGGTACTTTAACCACAAATTAATTTCTTATGCCCAAAACTAGTCGAACACTCCTCTTTTAAGCCAAAACAATTCAATTTCTATTAGGTGTGACACATTTAAGCCATGGGTGGGATCAAACCCTCACCTAAGTAGGCCAGAAGTTCTTCTAGGCTAGTCGTGAGTGCTTTAAGCCAAATCATTGGTACTATTCATGAGATATAACATGTGCAAGGACAAAACAATATCAACATCAGAGGTTCAAGTCAAATTAAGTAAGTTGAGCCTATTATGGGTGACATATTATTACAAAATTTATTTTTCATTTAATGAGTTAGTTTCCAAATTTGTGGATGGAAAGTCAAATAATATTATTTTGGGAAGAGCTGAAAATAACTATTGCAAAAAAGAAAATTATATAAAGATAACTCCTCCTCCCATTAGCGGTTATTATTGAACTATGAGATCATTTATGCCATTCAATGAAAATATTTTTTCCAAGTGCAAAAAATTTCTGTGGATTGACTATTTTATTATTTTTCTTCTTAGCATGTTGTAACCGTCTTTTCATAGAATAGACGAATGTGATTTTGGATTAATGCAAGGCTAATGAGTCGATTCATTTATGGGTAATGAGTCACATGGTACAAAGATCAAGGCGCTAGACTTCGTCTTGCACGTGTTGGCATTAGGTGCTAGTTAAACCCAATTGATGGACAAACCATTATAGGGGGTTCCTTAAGTAAGGATAAAATTCTGTTTGTTGCCATAATTAACTAAGGGGTTGGAGATTTCTCCATAAGAAATATATTTCTAGTAAGATCTAAAGAATTATACAACTACTCTAGATTAGATTGGGTGCAATAGTTGCTAGATCACAATTATGTTCTCTAGTCCAAGGTGCATAACTCACACATAGAGGGTTGTGATCACAATATGACGCTTTGAAAGTTAAAGTAAGGTAAAGGTAAGCCTCAATACAATGACCATGTGAAATTTTTAAAATTAAACATATTTTATTTTCTGTTTTATAAAAGACAAAATACAAAAATATTTTCTTTTTCTTTTTTCCTAGCTTGTGTTTAAATTCTTATCTTACTTATTAGTAGATATTTGAGGTTTTAACATTAGATCTATTTTATACTCTAAGATATTTTTCCCTCTATTTTTCAACAATTAAAAATTGTATTTTATGAGGTAATGTGATGTGACAACAACCCCATTATTTTTATTTACATTAATAAAAATAACGGGGACCCTTAAATTTCTAACTTTTTAATTTTCATTTTGTACAAAAATCCAAACCTTGTTCATGGACACTTAAACTTTAAGTGTAAATTACCTCTTGCAAATGCACTTTAAATTCCTTTCATGTTTAAATGTATCAATTCCCATGGTTTAATATTAGGAAATTGGACTAGTGCTTAGAAGAACTTGTTAATCATACACTCGATCCCACAAGATTCGATGCCTCCAGGCCCAATGGATCACCCTGTCAAATAAAAATATGCCAAATAATGGAAATATATCTGATTCAAGATCTCGATCATCAATGACATGTTCCTGTGCAACCATCCCCAAATTCCCTGCGGTCTTGAGATCCCAAAGGCCCGTCATTTCTTCTATTAGTTAACACCCTCACCATCTTCCATTGAATAACACGCAATCTCCCTAATCTCAAATATCGACCTTTGGGTTAACCTTGCACTTCAACACCTACAAATAACCCGATGTTCTAGTGCCGATATCGAACCCCATGCTATGCAACGTTGGAATTCTGGGCGATGTGTCATCATGACATGTGGCAACCTTAGCACATCACAAGACACATATCATTCATTTTTTACTTAATAAAAATTGTCATAAGGTCATTTGTAAGTGACACATGGCACCTACGTGGACTTTCCATGTGACTATGCCCCCACGTCATTATCTCTGCCATGTCATGTCAGACATCGACACTTTCACATAACAAATGCAATATTCGATGCCCGATATTTGATCATTAGGTTAATCATGGTTTAATAAGAGTTTAGAAAGTATTTAATAAATGTTCAGGCCTTAGGTTCCTCAAATGAATATAACACAACCTTTGTTAGTCATTATTCGATTTCAATGATCAATTCATTGAGCCTTCCTCCAAACGCTTCACAATTATTTTCACATAACTCATTTTACTTACCATTAATAAAAACTAAGCAATTCAAATGCATACAAGACTTCTTGAACAAGCAATTGGCTGGCTATTTTTTAAAGTCTGTAGTTACTATGTATTCTCTGGTAATTCTTGTTTCTTCTTGTGGAAATTTACAGATTTTGTTTTTCGGCTAACTGCAATCATGATTATCATGGCTCCTAGAAAAGGAAAGAAGAAAATGTAGGCCCAACATACCGAGGACCCATATGCAAAAAGCTCAAATTCTTCTCTCTTCTTAGACACCACCTATAAATTGCATTGAAAGAGCAAGTCCTCGTTTGAAATATACAAGTTATTGGAGGAAGCAGACCATTTAGAATCCGAGATTGAAGATGATGCCACTTTCCAAGACATTACAAATTCTATTTTGTACAAGATAATCATCTGACTTGCACTCATTCCTTGCACATACATGGTCCACTGGGCACTCAACCATGTGGACCTCCCAATGCAAACAATATGCGAAAACTAGAGGGTGATCATTGGATCCTTCAAAGCCAAAGACATACATGTAATGTATCAACTTCCTCAATTTGAAATCACTTATAATAATGCTTTTCTCTAATAGTTCCATAATTGAGAAATTTTGATTTAGAAATGCTTCAATTAATCTGATACTGGTGGCTTAACGAAAATAAATTCCACGCAGATATCTCCCAGAGCTACTCTACTTCCTCCTACAAGGTAGGACCTTTTTAAGTTGCCACCTTAATGAACTGATTACACGGTGAGAAGAATCCTTCTCACTTCCGACTGGATTGGGTCCACGTCATGCACATAGCATTACATAGTCTTTTGTCTTCAATTGGGATGATATCCTATATGATAACCTCTATTGGCACATTGAGTCTTTACTTAAGATCAAAGTGGGAGGATTAACTTCATATTTTTATATGTAAACTTATTTGGTATATGCCATATGTATTCATGCCCCTTTTGCTCTAATGAATTAGCATTGGACTCTTAGTTTTGGACCTATACATATTTATCATTCTAAATTATGGGAAGAAAATTCCAAAGAACATTTTTATGAAATCTATCATTATGTAATTATCCCTCTCCATGAGAGAATTTACTTTTCCCTACCACCTAGGTTTACATATGAAGCCATGAAAGGTTTAGACTAGATAGGAAATTTGTATATGGTTGAAACTTTTTTTGCATCTGAATATATGAATGTTTTTCCCCTCCTCATGCATTACCCAGGTTCACCCCAAACAAGCTTGTGCTCAAAGAAATAGCTTACCAAACAATGGCCATAGGTTTGGTTAGAGACTTTTAGGCCTCTATAAACATAATTTGGCCCTCTTTCCCCATTCACATTGGCCCTTTTACCTTGTCTAATGTCGATTTATCATACATTGGATTCAAAAGGCATGACCCCTAAAAGGTTATACATAAACATTGCATTCAAATAGATATAAAGAAATATGTCCATGAAGAATCACCTTTTAATGATATTTTATTATAGCCAAATCCTGTCAGGATGTTTTGCAAAAAATACAAGAACTCCCCAATGATACATGAGATGAATTTCTAACCTTTCAGAAGACAAGGAGGAGGTTCCCCCTACCAATCCTACAAAATGTAAGTAAAGAACATGTTCAAGCAAAACTTTGAAGTTTTGCTTCAACCCCCGATACCCAAGCAACAATATCTTAGATAGAGATAACACCAAAAGTACAAACTCAAGGTGTAAACCCTCCTTGATAGCAAGAAGAGGCATCTCCTGTGGCTCAAAGAGGAGCTCAAACAACTCAAACAACTATTGGTCCATCTCTTATAATCGATATCTTATCAAATGAATTACTAAAAGAGAATATCACACAACAAGCAGGTAAGGTGATTAAGGAGAAGAAATTGCAGGATGAATGGGCCTTATTTGAAAATGTACAGGAAAACAAGAGAATATAGGAACAAATACAAAGCAAAGAAGAGACCCCCATGTGTATTACTCAATGAGAACCAAAATAAGTATTTCCTTTGCAACAAATTTCTAGTCAGGATTTTGGTTCTCCAACCAGAGGCAAACAAATGAAAGAGCTTACCAATATGGTAGCATAAGGAGTCATATCAAAGAATCCCATGCCCACTCTTCTTGGGGTTTCAACCCCAGACATTATTCATGTAGATTCTTTATCACCTATTGAAGAGGAAAACATTTCCTCCAATAGATTATTTTTTAGTGTGAAAAAGAGAGAGATAATAAAGGGAAAAAGCTAAGAAGAAAAATATTGCACACACATATAAGCCACCAGTACAACAAAAAATAACATGGGATGCTTCTACGTACAATGATGAAGAGTTGGTAGGAGAAATGGTAGATTCCATTGGAGCCTTTGCTTCAGTCAATATCTGGTTAGTTAATAACTTGCAACAAATCATCAAACAAAGAGATAATAGAGTGGCTTAACTGGAAGAGCAATTGAATAAACGTCAAGCATAGTTTGAGGAACAAATTAGACTAAATGTCTAAGAGGGACAACAACACCTAGAGTAGATACAAGCTCTAGAACAAGAGCTAAGGACAGAGTCATCAAGGTTCAACAAGTTTCTATTTGTTTTGATAAAATGAAGGATGCTCAAATAACCTGACTACAACTTCAAATTAAGAAAGGGTATGATGGACATTAATCAGTTCAAGAGATAAGCATTTAAAGCTAATGAGCAACTCCAACAAGGCTAGGAACAATTATGTAGGCATTTAAACTTAGTGCAAAATCAACTGGATTTGGTGAACACGTTATTTGGTAGCATCACGAGTAAGGAAATTCAATTAGATCAAGCTCAATATAACTTCATTAGGCTAACATTTTGGTAGGCTAAGTCCAAGGTAGCACTTGCTAATCTTCCTTGAATTTCTGATGTAAAAAAATTAAAAGAGAAATTGCTTTGAGGAGTTGGAAATGAAATTTGAAGTAATCTAAGAAATTAGTAAAAGAAGTAGAAGAAGCATGCACTTCATTGATCAACTCAACAATTAATATTGTTAAATATATGGATATGCCCAATGTGCCATTTTCAAATGAAACAATTAAAGTAGAAACTTTCATTGTTGATATACAAAGGAATAGAAAAGTTACTAAGGAGCAAATTGAAAAGCTAGAGTAGATTAATATCGAGATCATCAATCAGTTTTTGGTCAAATCACAAGATCATTATTTCATTGCCAAACAAGCCGCTTCTAGACTATTACATGAGTTGCTAGATGTAAAAGGAAGAATATGTTGACTGCTAAAGTGATATCCATTCAAAACCACTTATTTTAGTACCAAAATATTGGAAATCTACTTCCAATGGAAAACATATATGAAAGCTTCTCGGCTAGCGAGACCTTCGAGTGAAGAGTAATCAACTCAAGCAGAATGAATTCCTTCGAGATCCTAACAACCTTATCTTTTCTTAGCATTTTGTTGTTGAAATACAATAGAAAGAAACTTTAGTTTGTCATTTTGTAATATTATTTAAAGGAATTCCTAAGAGCTTTGGAGGGGTTCCAAATTTTCTAGAAAAATATCTAGGAACTGTTGTACGAGCTATCTTTTGGAGAATAAAGGAGCAATTCAAGATTTTGTCTCCTTTTGTAGAAACAAGTGTGGTACTGTTAGTTGCATTTGTGTATTGATTTATGAAATCAAATTCTCATATGCTTGCTTAGTCAATTTATACTTTTCATGTATGTGGATGGACTGTGACTGTATTATTGCTAGAAAGTGATCTAAACCATGATATATTTATATTTGATTAATGATAAATGTTGTATGGATATTGTAGTTTCGTGTTATCATTTAACTACTTATGTGATTCACATATAGGCTGCAGTCGAGCTTCATAATTGTTTCGATTTGATGATTTAAATCTCTTTTCGTAATGATTTCATTTTAATTCAAACACAATTTTAATTTGCTCTCAAGATAGGTTATATTGATAGTTTAGAGTAGCATATATATTTTTCAAGCACTTAGATTAGGATAAATAGTTTTCATTCTTATGTTTTAGATATAATTTACACTTTTTAGAAACTTCTTTTAGAAAGTCTCAAATCCAGGATCAACGCTCCTTAGTGGCAACCAAACCCACTATTGGTAAGAATTTCCATACCAAATGGGTATACGTCTTTTGGTACCTTGATTGGGAAATTTCTCCTATTGCCGGCTTGGTCAATCCTAAACATCGAGGGTATTTCAAGAGTGTTTTACAAATCTATGGTTCTTTACACCCATACTTTCAATAAATTCAACAAAAATCCATACAAATGGCTTGTCCAAGTACATAGCATACCACTAGTATTTTTGGAGTAAAAATAAACATATTCCAGCCATTATAAGGTTAATTTCCTTGCTGAAATATTTTTCTTGATATGACCTTGGGGTGATTTGATCCTTCTTTCATGTAAGTGGTTTTCATATTGTTGGAAACTCTAATTCTACTTACAAAATAATAATAATTGAAGTTGTAGGCTACTATTGTTGTCATTAATTTATTTCCCAAGCTTTCCACACATAGATTTACTAATTTTGTGTGATTTCACACTTGAGGGTGGCCTCACTAGGCATATAAGCTTGTTGGTTTTCTACATTTTTTAAAATATTTTTACAGGTATAGAAGCACAAAACAACAAGGAATTTGTTCCCTTACAACAACTTATCCAATGGACAAACTACAAATTCATCATCTACTTGGTAGGAATATTCATCACCCATCCTCTTGTTGATAGTAAAGCTAAATAATTAGAGGTTTGTGTGATATTTTGTTTGCTAGTTTGGATTATTTTTCTATAGTAAATTTTAGTTCCATAATAGTAAAATAGTATACTTATCCTAGCGAAATCTTTATTGTGTAGAATATGGAAGCTTCCCATAGCCTTTAGTAAGATTTAGGCTTAAATAATGGGGACTTTTGCTGAGGTAACATTGAACACTTGTTCTACGTGCTACCACCTTAACGCCTCGAGAGGAGCTTGTCAAGACTGCTAAATCAGTTGATAACAGGTCCCTATAATCTTTAAGTAACTCTCCTACACAAACAAAAGTCAAAATGAAGTCAATAAATGACTTCAAACTCACTTTCTTTATAAACACATAAAAATAAGGATGCATAGAAGTCTTCTGCACAACTTGTGAAATTTTCTTTTAGTCCTTATTGCATTGTTCTCATGCATCATTCTAGCGATCTTACATCAATTTTCTAGTTTATAATAGCGGTCTTCTAGGGGAATGCCAACAGGACACAAAAGAAACGCCAAAATGATGCAAACATAATGCCAAAAAATGCAACAAAGGATGGAAAAAAGGATGCCAGAAAGACACAATAGAGACTCGAGAGAGATGCTAAAAAGGATAGAAAGTCAAGATGCCAATAGGATCATCATGCTTTGATTTCTCCAATTTATGCATTCAAAAACTCTAGAAAAGGTTGCAAAAGGGACCTTATGGAGTCACATATTAACTATGAGCTAAAGGCCAAGTATAATCCTCCCTTAACGAAGAGATAATTTTTCTCCTATATTTTTGTTTCACCACCAAAGCATTAGAACACCATATGCACACATTTTCACTTTGTTAAAGTCCAAAATGTTTGAAGTGGTTGAACTTATATTCTATATAAACATAAATTCGATATGAACACACAATAATAACATAAATATACATACAAGAGTAGAAAATCCGAAAGAAAGAGAGAGAATGTATGTAGAAGGGAGAATGCCACAATGTATACATGTTGTACACTCATTTATATTAACTATGCAGAGAATTCGAAACCAAACCAAAGAAAAGTGGTCAAAGATGACCAAGTCTCCAATAATAAAGATGAGTAATCAATTTGGATGAAGTCACTTAAAATAAAAAAATAAAATACATTTATGGCACAAATTCACACATATATTCAGTAAACTAAGTCTACCACAATAGAATAAGTTAGTTTTGTTGCAAAAGACACTATTTTTGATCACAAATTTGATTACAATCTAATAGAAAATTCAAACATGATTAGAGTTCCAAAATAATCTAAATTTTATACATGGTGAAACAATACCTTCTAAAACTTTTCTTCAATTCTAAATAGATCCAAATCCTCATTAAAAAAAAATTCATATCTATATGAATTCTAATTCTTTTTGTTGTTGAATCCCAGCTCTAATTATTTGTGTTATTAATCCCCACAACACAACAAAAATATGTCATAAAATTAAATGGCACCCACCAAAACAACTATTAACTTTAGTGTAGAGATTCAATTTTGAAAAGGTGAATGTGAATCCATATACTCTTTAAGATAGTGAATTTACAACCCTTATCTATTCTTTAATAGCCATTAAAAAGCAAGCAATTTTTTTTTTTAATGGTATGTAATAATATAGTTTAAAAATTTACAAAGTTCAAATCTATTTCCATTAAAATCCTTATAATTTTAATTACAATGGGTAAACATAATTAAAGGGTGTTAAGATAATTTGAAGAGAAGAAGTGAGCACTTTTTACTTCATAGGGAATTTGAAATCTATATCTATTTCTTAAAATATAAAATGAAAAAAGAATCTCATATTACGGTTGACGTGCTTAATTAGTGAAGTTTTGATTGATAAGCATAGGACTCTTGAGGTGATCTCGTTGGAAGAAGAGAGTATTTTTGGGTGACAAAATGAATTATAGATTTAAGTAGAAGATATTTGTGAATTTATAATAAAATTTTAAATTAATTAATTATTTTAATTGTTTTAAAAAAATTAAAAAATTGAAGATTTTTTTTTTTCTCTTAACATGTAAAATTCATATATAATTTTTAATTAATTAAAATAAAAATTAAATAAGATAAAAAGAAATAATCTGATTACCAAATAAATAATCTAATTAACAAATACAGTGTAGAGAGCCACAACGTTTGTTTTAAGACTCTATGACCTATATATCACATGTTAGAGAATGACTATTTAATGATAACATTAACGTATTTTGACATGACAATAAAACGAATATATACAAATATTTTTCATAGTAGTAGTCTAATTGTTCTATATTTTGAGTTTTTTGTCATATTTTTTCTCCAATTTTTAAGAATTTGTTAAAATCAAACACGCTAGAGATTGGCCATCTAATGACAACAACAACATACTTTGGCATGACAATAAACGAATATCATAAAAACATTTCTTATTACCAAATAATCTAATTAACAATAGAGTGCAGAGAGCCGCAAGATTCTGATAACCTATATATTACACGCTAGAGATTGGTTATTTAATGACAACATCAACGTACTTTGGCATGACAATAAACGAATATCATAAAAACATTTCTTCATAGTAGTAGTCTAATTGTTCTATGTTTTGGGGTTTTCTAGTCATATTTTTTGGGTCAACCTTTTAGGAATTTGTTAAAATCAAACACACTGGAGATTAGCCATCTAATGACAACAACAACATACTTTGGCATGGCAATAAACAAATATCATAAAAACATTTCTTCATAGTAGTAATCTAATTGTTCTATGTTTTGGGGTTTTTCCGCAATATAATTTGGTCCAATTTTCTAGGAATTTGTTAAAATCAAATTTGAAACCTGAACTCTACACAATCTATATATTCTAACACTAAATCCATTTATACATTAAAAATACATTTTAAATAACAAAATCTCAACATATAACAATTTTTATTTATTTAACTAAATAAAACAATAAGACTAATCCTCTTATACATTAAAAATACATTTTAAATAACAAAATCTCAACCTATAACAATTTTTATTTATTTAACTAAATAAAACAATAAGACTAATCCTCTTGATTTTTATTTATTTAACTAAATAAAATAATATGACTAACCCTCTTGATATGATGTGGATGTGAGAGACACCATCACCCACAAACCGATCCCGCCAAAACCTTTCACTCTATCTTCCGACCAAAGATATTTTCTTCTGTGCATCATCGCTATTCAGTTGAACACGCACATTTCGGAATGTCTTCGCATTATCGCCATTCAGTGGACTAAATACTTCTCAAAAGATCCTTGTTCTTAGCCAATAGAACACGTATGGTGATGTACTATTGATCAAAAGTCCCGCATTCTATCCCTCTTTTTATCTCGGCAGTTCATCTGTCAAAGGACACAGAAAATATCAGCCACTCGCTTGGCGTCATCAAGAAAATTCAGCTTTCAGTAAGGTCGAAATCAATGGCTTCACCCTCTCTCGCCCCTGGGGAGGATGTCTCTTCGCAAGCCATAGTAAGTTTGGACTTAAACTCTACATGATGCATATATTGTTTTTCCATGCTGAAACTGCTTCCATTTACTTTATCTGCTTCAATTATTAAAAACCTCTCCAATGTGGAAAAAATTCATGGTTTCCTGCCAGCTTTCGATCAGTAGGTTAGCAGTCCAAGGTAAATTGGGTTTGGGGGGCTCTGTGGGTATGGCTTTTATATTTTCCCCATTGCAAGTTCTTTGAACTGTGCTGAAGCCTGACCGAGAATCCAAGGATCTTGCTTTTCTCTCGATGTAATGATGAAAAAGGGTTGATTTAGAGGGATAGATCTTTTCCCCTTTTGAAGCCCTTAAAAAAATCCCTTGAATGTCTGTGTAGCTGTTTTATAATGACTCAGGCTTGAGTTTGAGGAATTCTCTTTTTGAAGTACTCCCACAGACATGTTCTAAGAAGTTGCATGGCAATGAATGGACTTTACTTAGGTGTTTATTTTGAAGGATATTTATTCCTCCAAATTGTCAGGCTACATATGGACTCATCCTTTTGAAACTCTATTCCATGTTATTAGGGCAAATCATGGCAGAAATGGATTGTCCATCTGTCCATTCTGAAGGGTATTTATTATTCCAAATTGTGAAACGTGTCACATGGCTGAAACTCCATGCCAGTAGAACAAACCACAATACATGGGCAAATCATGGCAGAAATGGATTGTCCATCTGTCCATTCTGAAGGGTATTTATTATTCCAAATTGTGAAACTTGTCACATGGCTGAAACTCCATGCCATGCCAGTAGAACAAACCACAATAGGAAGAGATCTATTCCATGTTATTAGGGCAAATCATGGCAGAAATGGATTGTCCATCTGTCCATTCTGAAGGGTATTTATTATTCCAAATTGTGAAACTTGTCACATGGCTGAAACTCCATGCCATGCCAGTAGAACAAGCCACAATAGGAAGAGATTGGGGTAAAGAACTTGACACTCTGTTAACTCTTATTAATATTTTTAATAAGATTCTATTATGATTTTGTCCAACGATTTATTACCATGCCTTAACTAAGGATATTTGCCATATCCCAAATAGGCATATTTGGGGTGATACAGTTACACAATCAAAACAGGTATCTTTAGAGTGATACAGTTACATAATCAAACCAATAGAATATTAAAAAAAAAAAAAGTTAATTATATTTAGTTGGGTTAAAAAGTGTTTTACTGTTTAGTATTAGGAAAAAAAAAAGTTAATTATATTTAGTTGGGTTAAAAAGTGTTTTACTGTTTAGTATTAGAATCATGTTGTAGTGGTGTAAATGTTTGTTTAAAAACATTTATATGTTTATTCAATTAATAATAAAAAATTAAAACTAATAAAATTTAATGGCTGGTTAATTATTAATAAAAAGTTTAAAGTAATAAAAATAATAATAAATCAATTGTAATTTTTGTATTATTAATAAAATACTTTTAGGTAAAAGAAAATAATAACATACATATCACATTAAAATATATAACATATAAATAATAGTTGTAAATTAACGTCTATTGTACGATATAAATTAAATAATTATTAGGTGATCATATTTAAATTTAATTAATAAGCACATAAAATTTAATACTTGTAATAAACTTACAATATAACATAACAAGACTCTTAATCATAGATCTTCACCCCTAATTTACTAGGGATATTATTAGCTTGTAAATAGGCTTTATTACAGTACTACCCGTCAATACCATGGTTTGTCAATACCACATGCCCTAAAACCATAACTCATTTCACAATCAAAATATTTTATTTTAATTTAATTTTGTAACAACTTTTTAGTTAATCAAAATATTCGGTTTGTCAATACCACATGCCCAAAACCATAACTCATTTCACAATCAAAATATTTTATTTTAATTTAATTTTGTAACAATTTTTTAGTTAATCAAAATATTTTAGAATATTTTATTTTAATTTAATTTTATAACATTTTTTAATTAAATTTAAATGCAAAAAATTTATAATTACTTTTGAGATATATGTAAACCCTCTATCCTAGTTGCTACTAAAAATATTTTGTGGGTATTGAATCAAGATTTTAATAAAATTAAAAATGAGAATACTTTTTTATATATAAATGTGAAATTTATATAATATAATAATATTATTAAGAACCAACATAGATCCATTTTAATTAAGAATTTATCAAATGATGAGAAGGATCAAACTTTTTGTCAAATTTTACATTAAAAAAAGTTTGTATTTTGAGAGATTTCATCCTTCTCAACTTTACCAAAATTAAAATAAATCTATATTGATAAATATTTAAAATAATAAAAACATGTAATAATTTTGATAATATTTAATGTTTACAAAAATATAAATGTAAAGATGAAAAATATTATATTTCTAATTTGATTTCTAACATTTGAAATCTTATATGGGAAACTGTGGCAACATCATTTGTTTTTTTAATATGAGAAACTGTGGCAACATCAATTTTTTTTTTTAAGAAAGGGGGAAATGGAAAATTGGAGGGTGGTGGTGTGCGCAACGGTGTCCCCTGCGGGTCCTGTAATTTTTTAAGGAAGAAGTGCACTGGTATCTGTAGGGTGGCACCTCATTTTACGAAGGAGTCGCCAGTTTTGCACAAAATCTTCTGCGCGTCCAAAGTCTGTAATCTGCTGTTGCGTATTCAACATCGTAATCATTTTACGGAGGAGTCGCCAGTTTTGCACAAAATCTTCTGCGCGTCCAATGTCTGTAATCTGCGGGAGGCTCGATGATTAAATTTCATTGAAGGATCTCTGGAGGGAGGCTGCGGAGCGCCGAGTGGTGAGCACAGTATGACGACCAATCAGGTATGTATTCTCCGTTTTTCCATACTATCCATCAACTACACACTGAATATAGCTGTCTAGAATCGGGCCCAGATATCCATTTTCCCCATCTTCGCATTCGAGACATCTGTCTGGCCATGGTATGAGGAGTTTGCAGTCTCTCTATTGTTGGGAAGCCGCGTGCCTTTTCTCCTACTACCGTGCACTCTCATTGTCTAGCCACCCATACCTGTCCTGGCCTTGCCTCTGCTGTTCCTTTTATAACCTGTCAACCAGAATTGGGAAGTTTCTTGCTTCATGAACATATACCCATGCTGGGTATGTTTCTCTGTTATCAATGTTCGGATCGGTTCATGGTACTCGTTGCTGAACACTCGGAGAACGCTCGCGCCTCAGGTCAGTTGGTTATTTTAGTTTTCAGCTTGCTATTTTAATGTTGTCCTTTGGCTTGCATATATTTTTTATCACATAGGCTCTTTTGAGTAGTGAGTAGATGACATTTCAGAGTTCCAGACTCTATGGATTAGTGAGTGGATAACTTTTTAGCTCTTCCTGGAAATTTCTGTTTACTTCCACGATATGCTCATCTCTGTTCTCTCATGTTTTGGTCTGTATCTACCTGCTGGTCTGGGATATCCAATTTCGATTTTGAGGATTATGTCGTCATATCCAAACCGTGTTCTGATTTTCGCTTCAAAATTGGACCATGCTGGTGTATTTTTGAAATATGCTGCTGTGGTGTGATCTGCCCTGATATTTCCTTCTGAGCTTCGGTGTCACTCTGGTTTTTCCGACGTCAGAATACAATTTTTTTTGAATTTTGCGGGCGATCTGTTTTGGCCTTGGTTTTCAGACCATAGGCTCATTTACATCCTCCATTAATTGGCCGATCTCTCGTATCCTGTTCTCTGACAGAAGTGATGATCCTGGCGTATGGGCATTCAAAACTACTTTCCCGCTTTTATTCCTCTCCTATATATGGCCCTTTATTTGGTATTTTTTATTATTTTTGGATTCTGAAGAAGCGGTTTTTTCTCCTAAATCGTCCAATCCCATTATGCCATAAGATCATTCTCCTATCTCCGTATCCTTTTGGGATTCTCACATTGACCTTTTTGGAGTCTGTTCCTATCCCTTCATGGAGTTTCCCACTGACCTATCTGTTGAGTCAGCTATGGTTCGTGCTACTATGGAAGCCGAAATATCTCGCGCCAGATCAGCTCCTCGATTCGACTGGAAAGATTCATTGGAGGCTGACATCATTCTCCCCTCTCTTTCTCATTTGCCTCTGGGTGAAGAAGACTTGCCTATTAAGCGGCCTCATCATCGTCATCGGCCTGTTAAGACCTCCCCTCCTCCATCGGCCTTAAACTTGGATGGTCCACTTTTAAATGACAGAATTGTTAGTCTGCAGAACGGGCGCTTGTTGGGAGATGTTACTTCCCATCTATGGAGGATTCGCAAATTCGTTCATGGATTGCGGCCAGGTGGGCTCCTCTTCTGGGTTACTCCCCTACCATTGTTCGCCTCATGAACAATTGGTATAGCTTTCACTTTCTTCGGATTCGTGACCTGGAATACATCTTTTTGAGACCCTGGGTGAAAGAGAGGAGTTTCTTAGCTCTGCACAAATGATTCATCGATTTTAATCCGCTACGTTGCACGCCACAGAATAATTACATCTGGCTTAAATTGCCTGGCTTGCCTCTGGAAGTGTGGGCCAAGGAATCGATGGAAAAGATTGGGAATGCTATCGGGCGCTTCATATATGTTGACCCCCACTGTATTGGTGCCAAAGACAAACGCGTGGCCTGGATTCTTATTGAAAAAGAATTCAGGGGCGGTTTTCCTAAAACTATTGATCTTTCTTGGGAGCTGTCTAAGATTCAACAGCGTCTTGACTACTGGGGCATGCCTTTCAGGTGTTCCAATTGTCATAAAAGTGGACACCTCTCCTCAAACTGTCCTCGTCGGCCAAGCGGAAAACAGAAGAAGAAGGTTGTTTATTTTTCCTCCTCGACTCATGACAGAGTTTCTGCGGCCTTTGATTGGCCTTTCCCTCCGGAAATTTTTTGGGCTCCTGTCAAATCCGATGCCGTTTCTCCTCCCCTGTTGGGCCAAACCCTTGATCGATCTGTTAGCCTCCCACATTCCCGTTCTATCTCTATGGGCCCTCCCACCCGATCTTCAAATCTGTCGGTTGATCGATAGAGATCTTCTACTGTTTCCAAGACCCCTTCTCTGCCCTTAAATGACCCTCCGGGTAAAGTTTCCAGCTTTTCTTATATTTCGCCGCCTCCCGAACCGGACCTGGACCTCGAAATTCCCCTTCCTCCCGCATCATCTAAACCCCCCGGTTTTGACTTTGCGACTGCCCCCATTTTATACATTTCTTCGTCTCCCCAATCGCCCCCCTCCCACCCCCTTCCTATCCCGGAATCCTCGTCCCTCCCCCCACCAGGGCGATTTTCTGAGATTAGACCTCTTCCTCCCTTTAATGCCCCCTCTCCCAATATCCCATCTCAGGGTGACCGCAAAGGAAAGGCGCCTATTATCCCTGTTTCTCCTCCACCTTCACCCCGATCCTCTCCTCAAAACTCTTTCGACCAGGACATCGACCTCCTCCTCCAAAGAGCATCGCTTAATCTCCAGCCTCTTACTGTTCACCGCCCTTCTCGTTCTCCCTCGCCCCACATTAGCCCTTTATTTGCGGGGAACATTACCGTCCGTAGAAAGCAGAATCGCAGCAGCAGGCATTTTTGAGGAAGGAGAGGAAGGCGGGATTCGTCAAACCGAGATCCTTCATTAATTGACATTCCTGTGACGGAAGTTGCTGATGTCGTTTTTCTGAAAATAGGCCTCTTAGAGCTTGTCCGCCTCTCGAGGGCCCCAAATGATTGACATCCTGTCCATGAATATTCGGGGCCTTGGCGCTGAGCACAAATTTCCGGCCCTCAAACATCTTTTTGTCTCATAGAAATCTAAAATGCTCCTCATTCAGGAAACTATGCATAATAGCTCTCAGACCATCTCATATTTTAGGCGAATGATGCTGGCATGGCATATGGTTGCTTCTAATGCTGAAGGCATGTCTGGGGGACTTGCTGTCTTGTGGGACCCAAAGTGGATCACTGCTGCTGCTTTCCAGTGCTTTGTAGGCATCCTTGTTCTGGCTCATTTCCGGGGTTCCACAAACCCCTTCCACATTTAAAAAAATATATGCTTCATATAAAAATCGATTTCCTTTCTGGAATCATTTGCTATCATCTGAACTCCTTGACATTGACTCTTTAATTATTGGCGGAGACTTTAACTGCACATTTTGTAATGATGAAATCTGGGGCAATGGCAGGAAGCATGATCCGATAGGAAGATTCATCCGGGAATCTATTTTTCAAAATGACTTCATTGATGTCCTCCCTATTGATTAGGGACCTACCCGGGACAACGGACGATCGAACAACTCCTACTTGGCGAAGAGGATAGATAGATTTATTTTCCATGAACGACTGATAGGAAAATTTGGGCCTCCATCTATGAACATCATCCCGTCCTTCATATCCGATCATCGGCCCATTACCTTACAGTGGAAAAATTCTGGTTGCAGATTCGGATACCCCTTCAAGTTTAATCGTACGTGGTTGGCTGATGAAAAGTTCAATAAATTTATAAAGGATACTTGGATGCAATCACCCAAGCTAGTTACGGACCCACCGTGGCATTTTATAGATCGCTTGCAATCCCTTTGATTGGAGGTTAATAAATGGCAAAAACAGAAGGCGGCCTCCAATAAAAAAGAGCTTAAAAATATATGCATTGAATTAGAACGCTTATCTCTTCTTCTTAAAAATCCTTGTTTGTCGTCTTTCATCAGAAATCGGATTTGGGTATTGGAAAAAAAAACAGAAGATTTTAAAAGAAGAAGAAGTTTTGTGGAGGCTCAAAAGCCGCACGCTATGGCTCAGAGAGGGTGACCAAAACACCAAGTTCTTTCACAGGTATGCAAATAAGAGAAGGGAGACTAATGCTATATGGGAGATCAAGGACGAGCATGGGAATTCTCTCTCCACACAGGACGCTATTTCTAAAGAGGCTGTGAAATTTTTCAAGAAGGCATACAGCGAGGATACGGCTTGCCACTTTGAGGATATATTATGGGGATTAGACCCATACCCCACCATGTTTGACGAAGGTCTAAACAATGCCCTTTTTGCTGCAGTTTCGGAGGAAGAGTTATTGGCTACTATGAAAACATTCCAGAAAGACAAGTGCCCCGGGCCGGATGGATGGTCCATCGATTTCTTCATTCATTTCTTTGAATTATTCAAGGACGGCATCCTCAAGTTGGTTGAGGGGTCGAGAACACAGGGCATCATCAATCAGAAGATCTCCTCAACGTATATCGCCCTCATTCCAAAGAAGAAGATCTCTTCATCTTTCTCAGACTATCGCCCCATCTCTCTATGCAACGTTTTATACAATATCATATCTAAGACTATTGCTCTCCGCATTAGGAACACTCTATCTCTTCATCTGTCCATAGAACAACATGGGTTTCTTATAGACAGAAATATCTCTGATGCGGTGGCCCTCACCCAAGAATGCCTACATTAAATGCACAGCCAAAATATTCAAGCGGCCCTCCTGAAGATAGACCTGAAAAAAGCATACGATTGTGTGAGTTGGGGCTTCATAAGATGTCTTCTAGCTAGGATTGGTCTTGATGTCAGGTGCACTCGGTGGATCATGGCTTGTGTGGTGGATATAAATTTCGCAGTCCTTATCAACAACGTCCCCACTCCATTTTTCAAGGCGGCTAGGGGTTTACGACAGGGCTGCTCCCTATCTCCGCTTATCTTCATCCTGGTAATGGAATTGCTGAGTTTACACATTAGGATTGCTACTCAACAAGGAAAACTCAAGCCTCCCCCCATCTGCAAGGATATTTACATGTCTCACTCACTCTTTGTCGATGACATACTTTTGTCGGCCCTACTGTGCAGAACATCATGGTTATGCATCTTTGAAATCTTGGGGCGATTTCAAAAAGCCACCGGCTTGTTTATCAATGACTTAAAATCCTCTTTTCATGTCGCCAATGTTAGTAGTGATACATTCGCTTATATTACTGAGCTTTTCCACATCAAAGCTCTTCCTATTAAAGAGGGCTTCAAATATCTTGGTTTTTATCTGAAACCTGTGTGCTATAAAGTGGCGGACTGGGTGTGGATTTTGGATCGATTTTACCACAAAATTTCTACATGGGAATTCAGAAGCTTATCAATTGGAGGGTGTGCCATCCTTACCCAATCCGTGTTGGTTCAAACTATGGTTTACTGGGCCCTCCTGTTCTATATCCCACCATCTATCATAAACAGTTTAAACAGAATGATAGTCAGCTTCATTTGGGGTGGTCAGAAGGAGAAGTATAAATTTCATCTCTGCAAACTCTCGAAGCTAACTTGGCCAAAAAACATGGGAGGCTGGGGCATTTTGGATCTTCACTCTTTCCGAATAGCGCTCTTGCGCAAATCAATGTGCAAGGCGGTTTTGGGGAAATCCAATTGGAGTTGTGCTATCAAAGCAAAGTATATGGAAGGCCGCGACATTACATATTGGATCAGGCAGCGAACCATTGGACCTGCAAATGGCTCATTCATATGGAGGGGCTTTAAAAAATTGGAACCATTTTTCAGGAAAACTTTGATTTGGAAATTTCAAACAGGGGCCACAATTATTATCGGCATCGATGTTTTTACTGGTGCGGGTGAAACGATCCATATTCCCCCACTACTTCTGAGTTCTTTACATAGTAGAGGTCATTTCTTCTGGGCCAGTGTTATAAAAAAATGGGACGGTGCCATCCCAGTCTGGAAATCTGCCGCGGATATGAGATTGACTGGTGTACTTGAGTCCTTATGGAACAATATCATTCTTGCCCTACAATCGCGTGGTTTACATCGTTCGGCAGACAGGGACTGCATCATATGGAAGGGACTTGGTGGTTGTGCGGCAGTTTATGCAAGGCATATTTATCTACAGATATTACAATCCGAACTCGAATCACCACATCTTTCCGCCAACATTTTGGAAATTTGGGTATCCAATTAAAATCATTATATTCGCCTGGCTGGTTTATTATAACAGGAATCTCACCTGGGAGAATGTCCAGAAACGCCAATGGTGTGGCCCCGCAATATGCCCCCTCTGTAGATCGGATTCTGAAAACAATTTCCACATTTTCCTACAGTGTCCACAGTCCCTGTTGATCTGGCAGCGCTTATCTTCTCACTTTGGTTTCGTCAATGTCAACGCTCCCTCCATCCGCGAGGCTTTCAATATCTGGAGCAATATGTGCTGCATGAGGAGGCCGATCTTTTTGATTACTATCTGGAACATCTGGAAATGGCGTAATCGAATGATTTTCGATTCAAAAAGGGAACCATATATGACTGTCTATGAATCTATTCTTAGTTTATATGAAGCACTTGATAGACATCGTCGGCCCAAAGTGAAACACGGAAAGATACAGCAGCCCAACGATGTCTATGGATATCCCTGCGCTTTTTTTGATGGCGCTGCCCAGAATGACATATGCCATTGTGGTGTTTATATAATTCCACAAGATGGTCAAGCTCTTGAATTACATTGGAACGGGGACCTAGAACCAATATCAAAGCAGAAATTATGGCTTTGGCCAGTCTCATTTCCTTCTCCGACTTCCTTGGTATCCAAAACCTTCATATTTATGGAGACTCCAAGGTCACCATTGACCATGTTCAGTCCAAAAACAGCATTAAAAATATACACCTCTCTGGCTGGTTGAACAGGCTTGGGGATTTGTGGCACAACAGGAAGGACTTCTCAATCTCTCACATCGCCAGGGAAAAGAATAGGAAAGCTGATGCTTTGTCAAAACTGGGGCTTTCAGCGCCTCAAAGATTATGGCGGATGCAGGTTATAATGGACAACATCTCCTATCAGATCCAAGAATTTCTTTTGCCCGGTACATAATTCTCTATTTTGTGTAGCCAAGTCTGGTATGAATTATGCTACCCATCCTTTCGTCCTATTTTATGTTTGTTTTTCTTTTAAACGTTATATTGGCTCATGGTGCTGTTATTTAGGATTCCGATAAAAAGATATGTCTATCATACAATATTTCCCTCATAAGATACATCTTGCCATCCTCCTGGAGATCCAGTGACATCTCTTCTTCTTTTTGATCAGATGGCCCCATATCTCACTGTATTTTTTGGCTTTGGAACACATAATATAATTATATAGCCTTTTTTCGTGCTGGTTTTTTTTTTTTTTTTTTTAAGAAAATGGAATCAAAGATCGATCTATGACCTGACACTTGTCGTTGGCATGAAGGGGACTGGTTTTTCTCGAATTGGCAAAACTGTTTCTGAAAATTGTTAGCGCTGACATTTTTATATCGTAACAGCGAGAATGCTTTACATATAACGCTATCAAAATTGACCAAATGAGAGAGAGAACAGAGAGAATCACATGAAATTTGTCCTGCCTTCCATATCAAAATTGACCAAATGAGAGAGAGAACAGAGAGAATCACATGAAATTTGTCCTGCCTTCCATATTTCAAAGGAAGAGGGAGGAAATGTTTCTAGATGTTTTGTGACCCGTTTAAGTAAGAACTGTTATATGGGCTAGTTTTGGTTTTTTTTTCTTTTAGTTTGAATCACAAGATAGTAAACATTGTACAGCTAACAGTACATGCAGTCTTCTGCTACTAGAAAATTGGTTTTGGACATCATCATTGACAGCTTACATGATTCCATTGCTCAACGTTGCATCAATTTGGAAAGCGCTCACAAGCCCCACCTGTGTCACTCATTCGGGCGTCAGCGACTTTAGAAGAAGAAGAAATTATTTTAACGTCCACGAGGCTAAAGATAGCCTATGGGACAGATTGCTTTTTCATCTGGTTGATGTATTCGGCCCTTTTTTTGTGAAGCTTCACAATAAATGCTCCCGTCTTCTCGACAAACCCCTCGTTAAATAGATTATCCCAAGAGTTAGCTGCCAGCGTATCTGCGTAACTTTCCCTGTTGTCTTTGAAGGCCTCACGACATTAAAGTTATCATTGCAAACTGTAACTGGTCTGAGATCCATTCTCTGCCCTCACACATTTTACAACATAATCTGGATGTACTAATCCATGGCCGAATCACAATGCTTGAATTCTTCTGACCTGACCCTATGGAAAGCAGTACGATTCTGTGTCCACAGAAAAATACAAATTCTGTGATCTTCAGTGGAATAATGAGTCCGGTGAACTTATCAGGAGGGCAATAGCAGTTGTCTCAGATCGTGTTGGGAGACGTGAAGATAATGGACAGATTGGTATCATTAACTTGGATTGGAGGCTCTTAAAGACTCCGCCACTGTAATGGTCTTTTCAAAAGTATTGCATTAGATAATATTGGGCCACTTACACAGGATTTCAATATCATCCTTACAAAATATTGACTTGGGTTTCAGACATTTATAAGGAGATCTGAGATTTGAGTTTCATGAAACGTTTACACACATGATCTTAGCAGCTCAATTTATCGTTTATCTTCATTTTTTTTAAGTAAAGTTTTCTTTCTCTCATTTACTTTTTTAATAATGTTAGAGATTTTTGAGTAGGAAATTTGAGGGGTTAATAATAGTTTGAAGGTTAATTTTATTTATTTTTTTAATTATGTTTTTTCTTAAAAAAAACCATTTTTATTTTTCTAAAAAATGATTGTCCAAATTTTATACTATAAAATTATTTTATCTTAAAAATAACTAAAAATTTATAAATACACTATAAAATATTAGAAATTTGAATATGATTATTTAAATATTACCAAACATTTTATAATTTACATATTAAAAATCAATAAAATTAAATAATTTTGCTGAACTTTAATTTAAATATACTTTTTTACATTTTCTTTGGATTTCCATTTTTACATTTTCTCGTCAGATAAGATAAAAAATCTCAAAATACACAAGGAATTTCAATTATTCCATAACCTTGAAATAAAGTTATGAAACTCTTGTCATATTTAATGAGGAGAAACATATGAATTTTCACCACTCCTGTCTGAGCTGACTCTAGTATTTTTTTTTTTTTTGGGTTTAAATTCAATTTTTTTTCAGTATTATGCCCATAGCATGACAATACAAGAAAACTAAAACTGTTCTATTCCTTGAATGTGCCAAAAGATTTTAGAACCTGTTCGGGAACAAGGCATGGATGTACTGTTACTTTTTTTCCCTGGAGCATTTACATCACCTCAAGCATATTTTCCTCTGATCAAGCTTGTACAAAAGATTTCTGCCTTCCGTCTGTGGGCAGCAATTCTTGATCCTGGTGAAAGGAGCTTAAGTTCATCAATGATTGAAGCTAGCATAGATGGGATGATCACAAGGGTGAAAGAACAAGGATTTATACCTGGAGAACTGTCTATCAGTAAAATTTTTATCGCAGGTCACAGGTAACTGCAATACTCCTTTATTTGCCCCTCTCCGCTTCTAATTGAATCCGTGTTTTTCTTCTCCCGCATTTAGAAATAAATATTTTTTTATTTTTATTTTGAGCAGAAACCAAATATACATATGCAGGTGCCATCCTGTCACTTTTCATAAAAACAGAAGATTATGCTTCAGCTCAAGCAAATACGACATGTTTGGCTTATATAATAAGTTAATAGCCGTGTTTTTATCACAGTTCTAAATCAATTTTTTTAATTCATACTTCTATTCTTACTAGAACATCAAACAGAAATTTAACATCATTTTTCTTTCCAATTACTTTCTATCTTTAGACAGTTTGTAGCAATAAGATTAAACATGGTTAGAAAGCTCTGTGGCTGGAAGGTTATGTCCATACATTTCTTCTGCCATTTCATCACACCCTCCTGCAACCTAAGAGCCTATTGGACAGCAGAGCAGACTTTTCTACTTTTCATTGAGCTGCCTATAGACATGCCGGAAGGTGAGAAAAGTAAAATGAGATCTAGGACAAGTGTAAGATTATTCAGCATGGAGATTCCATTTTCCCACTCCACGCTTCTTTAGCTTCTTTAGTTCTATCCATTATACGAACAAATATAAGATTATTTAGCCTGGAGATTTCATTTTTCCACTCCACGACGAGTTTAGAGTCTCCTATTACCTGCAAGCCGTTTAGACCTCTTTTCATGGCAATCTTCAGTAATAACCAGAGGCATATAATTCAGCTTTATTTTTAGATCCCTCTCCTACTGTTGCTTTAAAACTAATCACGTGACTGTCCCTTATAAATACTAAGGAGGCCCTTATAAATATTAAGCCTCCTGTTGACATTACTTGGGTTACCTTGACATGTCCCATCAAAATAACCCCATGCCTTTGACATTTCTTTTTCTGAAACCTTCAAATTTTTTTGTTTCTTTACCTTTGCAAGATGCCAGATTTGTGTGTAGGCATATCTGATCTGGTGATTGATTTGTATGCGAATAATTCTTTGTTTTGAAACATATTTTCGTTTCTAGCCAAAGAGATTGCCCATATTAATGTGTGGGGCAGAGTTATATGCTCTCTTAGTGAAGCGTCCTTGTGCTACCTGTTCCAGCATTAAAGCATCCTTGTGCTACCTGTTCCAACGTTCAAGCAATAGCAATGAATTTCCTTTCCATTTGACTTTATCATCAAATAGTTTCAATGCTTCTTTCCCATATTTCTTTAGAAAATGGACAATCCATAAATAGGTGGTTTATATATTTAGCCTCCTTGCACAGGACACACAATTTTGGTCTCTTCCTGTCCTAAGTGTCCTAGGTTTTTCTTACAATTGGCCTTGGTTAGAACAATTGACCCACCATGGTTTCTAACCTTCTCTTCATTTATGACTACCTGTTAACCTAATTTTGCTGTATGAACACATCTAGATCTGTTTCTAGACCATGCAATTTCATTTGCCTCTGTATTCAATATAATAGCTTGAGTTCCCTGGTATACTTCCATTCTTCTGCTATCTTTCCCTGGATAGCCGACTACACATTTGACTTCCATCTTTGATTCCACACCGCATTTGTTTCTGGATCAGCAACTGCTGCTAGACTATATATCTTTGTGCTTGCCTCTGCTAGACACTACCTGATTGTTTTGTGTCAGGCCAGGAAGTAACTCCTCAAATGAGATTATGTATATTCATTTAGGTTGTTCATAGTTATATACATGAAGGAGTGATTGTTGAGTTTCATTTCCCGATGACTCTCCATTTTCTCTTATTATTTATTTATACTATTTACAATTGTTCACCCAATCCCTATGATTAAGTGTCAACATTCCCCCCTTAATCTGAAGGGATGTTGGTGAGTCCAAGCATCATTTTGAATCTTTCAAGTTTTTCTCTTCCAAGCGCTTTGGTGAAGATGTCTACAATCTGCGCATTAGTGGAACAATGGCAAAGATGGATTGTTTTGGCCTCAACATGATGTCGAATCAAATGATATTTTGTATTGATGTGCTTCGTTCAATCATAGAACTTTGGGTCCTTTGCCAACTTTATCGCCGATGTATTATCAATCATGAGTGGAGTCGAATGTACTTGTTTTACTTGCAAATTTTCCAGAATTTTCCTAAGCCACACAATTTCTTTTGTTGCTTCAGCTGCTGCCACATATTCTGCTTCTATTGTGGAATCCGTTGGAATTGATTGTTTGCATGATCTCCAGGAGATAGTTCCTGATGCAAGACTTATAGCATAACCAGAAGTAGATACCCCAGTTTCTTTGTCTTCATTTCTGAATCAGAGTATCCAATCAAGCTGAAGTCACCCACTTGTGTATACTTGAGTCCAAAGTCTTGAGTTCCCTTCAAGTACTTTAGAAATCTTTTTGCAGCAGACCAATGTCCCTCACAAGGCTTTTGCATAAACCTGGAGAGGATTCCAACAACAAACGAAATGTCTGGTCTGGTAGTAGTCAGGTAGTTGAGACTTCCTACAAGCTGTCTATACTTTGTTGCATCCTTAAATTCTTTTCCTTCAATGGATGTGAGTTTTAAGTTTTGTTCCATTGGAGTACTCAGAGGATTGCATTCAGCCATGCCAAACCTGTCCAATAGATTTCCAATGTACTTCTTTTGAGAAAGGAATATGGACTTCGGATGTTGAGTTACTACAATACCAAGATATTAATGAACATAGCTCAAATCAGTCATTTCAAACCCTTTCTTCAATTCCTTCTTTATGGATGCAATGTAGCTCTCATTGTTTCCTGTTATCAAAAGATCATTTACATATACCATAAGATATACAACTGTTTTGCCAACTTTCTTGACAAACAAAGTTGCATCATCAAGATCATAATGTTTGAAATTGAGTTTCAGAAGATGCTTAGTTAGTTTTTCATACCAGGCTCGCGGTGCTTGTTTGAGGCCATACAAGGATTTCACAAGTTTGCATACTTTATGTTCATGTCCTTTCACACCAAATCTTTCAGGATGGGACATAAAAACATTCTCTTTTAGATCTCCATTCAAGAAAGCAGTTTTTACATCCATTTGATGGACTTCCCAACCATTTTGAGCTGTTGGGGAAAATAGTGTCCAGATGGTAGCCCATTTTGCTGTGGGGGCAAAAGTCTCCTCATAATCGACCCCTTCCTTTTGTGCAAAACTTTTTGCCACAAGCCTGGCTTTGTGCTTGTCAAGTGAGCCATCAGCTTTATACTTTGTTATGCTCTTAACCTGCAAGACGATACTGGAATACAAAATATGCGAAGAAATATACTTAGAACTTAGAATAGTGAGAAACAATAGCAAGTATTTTATTATTCAGAAAGCAATGTTCACTTGCCTCTTTGAGGGGGCAACCTCCAATAGAGTAGAGCTCGATTACAAAATAAGACATGATGCTCCTCGCAGGGAGTCCCTATCCTTTATATATGACTCATACATGCAATACCATGGATCAATACCATGGTTCTTATTAATACCATCTATCTAATACCATGGCCCATTTGCAACTAACTGTGGTCCCGTCATTAATTGCGGGTTAACCACTTACAATTATTAATATGGGCTTTATTGGCTCCTTACTTAACTATAACTATGACTCAATCCTACTACATGAATAAGGGGGTTAGGGTGGGACCCTAACATGCCCTCCCCCTTAAGAATAGCCTTGTCCTCAAGACTGAAGCTGCAGAAACTGCTGAAGAATAGTGGTTGGTTCCCAGGTTGCATCTTCCAGAAAGGTGTCTTTCCACTTGACGAGGACTTCCTTGATCATGCGGCCACGCAGGTGCCGTTCTCGTGTGTCTAGGACCTATTCAGGTTGGAGCCAGATTGATCCTTCTTCATCCAATTCAGGTTGGAGCCAGATTGATCCTTCTTCATCCAATTCAGGTAGATTGGTTTGAATTCTGCAATTGTTCCCAATCACTTTCTTGAGGCATGAGACATGGAAAACTGGATGGATTTTTGTAGTGGGTGGCAAAGCTAGCTTGTAGGCCACTTCTCCAATGCGCTGAAGTACTTGATATGGTCCGTAGAATTTTGAAGATAGTTTATGACAACCCTTGTCTTTGAGTGAAGTTTGCTTATATGGTTGCAACCTCAAAAATACCTGATCCCCTTCTTGAAATTGGCGCTCTGAGCGATGCTGATCTACTTGTTGCTTCATGCGGTTTTGAGCTTGATGAAGATTCTCTCTAAGATGGGCGAGCATGGTTGTGCGGTTTTGTAGGAGTTGATCCACTGCTTGTACCTTGGAGCACCCCTTGATATAAGAAGTAGCGGAAGGAGGGAGTTGACCATAAACTGCTTCATAGGGAGTCACTTTGGTGGTGGCATGATAGTTGGTGTTATACCACCATTCAGCTAGAGGCAACCACTGTACCCATAGATGTTGCTTTTCTGAAGTGAAACATGTAAGGTAGGTTTCCAGACATTTGTTGACGACCTCAGTTTGACCATCCGTTTGTGTATGATAGGAAGTACTGAGTTTTAGTTGGGTGCCTTGTAGCCTGAAGAGTTCCTGCCAAAATTTACTGGTGAAGATCGGGACACAATAGAAGTGGGCATGCCATGCAATTTGAAGATCTGATCCATGAAAGGTTGAGCGACCAAAGTCGGTGTAAACGGGTGGGGTAGGGCGCAGAAATGAGCATGCTTAGAAAGTCGATCTACAACCACCATGATGACTGACTTGTTTCCCGACTTTGGAAGACCTGTAATGAAATCCATAGAAACCTCCGTCCATATAGATGCCGGGATGGGCAACGGTTGTAATGTGCCTGGTGCTTTGACTGTCTCCCCTTTGTGGCGTTGACAGACATCGCATTTCGCCACAAAAGTAAGGATGTTCTTTTTCATGCCTGTCCAAAAAATGATCGTCTAGTGCGAGCATATATTTTCTAAAAGCCTGAATGTCCTGCATCCTGCAGTGGGGGATGAATGCAATTCTGCCAAAATGCGGCTTTTGAGGGTGGATGTTGGTGATATTACGACTCTGTCCTTGTAGCGAAGAATCTCATCCTACCACGAGTAGCCCTTGGTGGAATTTGGATCCGCCTGCAATTGAGTAATGAGTTGGGAGAGCCCGGGATGTGAAAAACATTCCCTGCGAGCCTCTTCAATCCATTCTGGAATGGGAAGGGAATTGCGAGCATGGTACTTTCCTCAAATTGGCGAGATAATGCATCTGCTACACTATTTTCGCGCCCTTTCTTGTAAATGATCTCATAATCATATCCCAACATTTTGGCGAGCCATTTATTTTGTTGTGGGGAGGATAGGCGTTGCTCCAAAAAATATTTAAGACTGTGATGGTCTGTGCGGATTTGGAAACGTCGCCCCAGTAAGTAAGGTTGCCAAGTATCTACTGCATGTAAGATGGCCATCATTTCCTTCTCATAGGTAGATTGTCCCAGATTCCTCCCACTTAGTTGTTGGCTTGTGAAGGCCAAGGGTCGACCTTCCTACATTAAGACTGCCCCAATACCTGTACCCGAAGCATCGCATTCAATGACAAAAGATTTGGTGAAATCAGGTAGTGCTAAGACTAGAGTGGAACACATGGCATTTTTGAGAGCTGTAAATGCCTGTTGTGCATCATCATTCCAGAAGAAGGAATTTTCCTTGAGGAGTTGAGTGAGGGGCTTCGCAATGCGGCCATAATTGCGGACAAATTTGCGATAATAGCTTGTGAGACCCAAAAATCATCTCAGGCTCTTCAAGGTCTTAGGTTGAGGCCAATCCTGCATTGCCTGGATCCTTTTGGGGTCCACCTTGACACCTTAACGCCCCACAATGTGGCCCAAATACTCAACTTCTTCCATGCCAAAAGAACATTTGGACATCTTAACAAATAATTAAGCTTGCGGAGCAGTTGAAAGAGCAGATCTACATGCTGAAGATGTGCTGCCCAAGTGCAACTATAGATGAGGATGTCATCGAAGAAGACAAGGACAAATTTCCTGAGATATGGTTTGAGAAGGTGGTTCATAAGGCTCTGAAAAGTAGATGGGGCATTACAAAGACCGAATGGCATGACCAGGAACTCATAATGGCCTTCATGAGTTCTGAAAGTAGTCTTTGGAATGTCAACTTCCTTCATGCGAATTTGGTGGTAGCCTGAGCGAAGATCCAACTTAGTGAAGAATTGAGCCCCATTGAGTTCATCCAACAAATCATCAACAACCGGGATGGGAAATTTATCTTTGACTGTCAACTTATTGAGGGCCCTGAAGTCTGGACACATTCGCCATTCCCCATCTTTCTTGAGCACCATGACCACCGGTGATGAATAAGGACTAATGCTGGGACGAATGACACCTGCTTCCAAAAGTTCCTTGATTATTTTTTCTATTTCATTCTTTTGGGTGAATGGATATCTGTATGGGCGCACATTTGGTGGTTGGGCCCCTGGAACCAAGGTGATGCTATGATCATGTTCCCCTCGCGAGGGTGGAAGCTCATGAGGCTTGTCAAAGACTGGCAGATGGTTATTTAAAATCTGTTGCATCTCAGGATGAATCGGCAGAGAATTGGGTTCGACGGCCTGGATGGCATTAAATTGAGCGATAACTCCATGATGGCCCTTTTTAGCAATTTTTCCATCCTATGTGAGCTGATGATAGAGGGAGCTCCCGCTTGGAGTCCATGGAGGGTATATGTGGAGTTGTTCTGCTTAAAGCTCATATATAACTCCTGAAAATCCATTGTGATTGGCCCAAGAGTGCGAAGCCATTCAGCACCGAGGACAATGTCGCACCCCCCCATGTGTATGGCAAACATGTGGGTCTTCAACTGATAATCCCCCATTTGAAGTTTGACATTTTCACAGCGGCCTTCACATTTCATTGTTCCCCCATCCGCAATTTGGACTTGGAAGTTAGAAACTGCTCGTACAAAACAATGCACTGCTTCCGCGACTTTTTGATGGATGAAATTATGTGTACTTCCACTATCAATCAAGACTACTACTGGGCGATGTTTAATAAAACCTCTGATTTTGAGAGTTTGAGGTGAAGAAATCCCTGCCAAAGCATGCAGCAAAATAATTGGTTCGTCAGGGACATTGTCCTTCTGGTTGTCTTCTTCTACCTCCTCCGGTTCCTCAAGTGGTGGGGCTTCCTCCGATGAGCTGTAATCAGTGGCATCAATTTGAAAAAATTTAGGCTCCTTGCATTTATGACCTGGGGAGTATTTTTCATCACAGTAGTAACATAATCCCTGTTTTCTTCTTTCGGCCATTTCTGCAGGTGACACCTTTTGAACCTTAAGTGTTTGAGTTGTGCTGTGAGCCTGTGGGGGGCGACCCTTGGCGGTGAAATTTGGGTGAATGGACTGGGCTGCTAATGCACGTTCCACGTTACGAGCTACCTTGCAAGCCTCCGACCATGTGGGAGGGTGGTGTAGTCGGACATTGGCTTGTATGGCCTTTTTAAGACCGCTGATAAAACATTACGTGTAGAACGCATCTGAGAGATCCCTAGTGCGGAAAGCTAAGGCTTCAAAGGCTGTAACATATTCATCCACTGTGCTAGTTTGTCGGAGCTTAGTGAGACGACCCAAAAAAGAAGATTCCTGGTCAAAGCGCTCTGTAAGAGCTTTTTTGAAGGTGGCCCAAGTCAGAAAACTTCCATTGCAACGTTGATGCCATTCCCACCATTGCCATCTTGCATTGTCCAAGTACATGCTCCCCACCATAAGCTGAGTCTCATTATCTAAGATGTTATTCAGATTGAAATACTGCTCCATTTGTGCTATCCATGCGGTTGGGTGAGTACCATCAAATTTATGCATATCCAGCTTGGGAGGTCGCGGACGGGATTGTTGGTGGGTGCCCCAGAGGTGAAGAGAGTGGCTAGACTCACCCTCATTGTGTCCATTGCCAATATATGCCTCCTCGCGGGCTTCCTCCTTGCCTTTAAAGAGTGTGTCAGTTAGTCTGTCAAGCTGAGATTGGATGGCTTACAAGGATTGTTCAAGTTTGTCGATCTTCTCATTGGCCATAGTTTGAGCTCTAGTTTCTACCATGCACCGATCCTATGTACTTGAAATTTGGGACCGCCCGAATTTTTTTTCACTGACAATTGAATGGTACCACCTTGCTCAGCTCGTCGTCCTGATTCTTATGGGCTAGATCACCAATAAGCGCCCCGGGGGGTCTCAGTATTTTTTTTTTTGTTCTCTCTGAAAACTCCTAACGAAGTTTTACTCCTTTCTTAGGAATACTGTAGTAGCCGAATCCCCAAAATGTCAATGCTGCCAAAAGTCCTGCGAAAATCACGCCCCGGTATAGGAACCCCACACAACTACTCAGATCTGGTGGATCTGAGATATCTAAATGGCTGATCGGATAGCTTTGAGCGGTAGCACCGACTGCTGCTGCGGATCTGATGGATCGGAAAGGCTGGTCTGCTAACTCGGAACTGCGGACTGATGTCTGCTGCTGCTGCAACCCCACTTGCGAGATCTGATCTGGCAGAGATTATGCGTGATCCTAAGATAGAAAAGGGAACTATGGTCTCAAGGAGTGTCAGGTGCTACAGATCGCAATATACACAAGGGTCTGACAGTAGTACTCAGACCAATGTTTCAGGGCTCTAACTAAGGAGGATCAACCGTACCCTTAGCCGTACAACCTGACTACCCTATCGTACGGGCAAGTAATCTCTCCGAGTGCTGTTCTCGGTGTATTGTAGCAGCAAGATGGCCGACGGTTTATCTATGGCGAGGTTTCAAAGGAGCTAGGGGGGCTTCCGATATACCTAGAGGGTACTTGGAAGACAGTTCGTGCACGGTTCTGTCTAATGCACTACTACTCGAAGGGGTACCCACAGGGGTTACAAGGGAGTTCAACAAGCGTGACCACCTCTTGTATTTCCTGCGTGCATGCCTCCCCAAATTCGCAGGTTTATGCGCTCAACGACAGATCTCGTGGTTTAAAGACGTCGGAACACGTCTGTAGCCAAATTTTTTTTTGCTAAGAAATGGAGATCCCACCGACCCTGGAAAGAGCTCTGATACCACTTGTTATGCTCTTAACTTGCAAGACGATACTGGAATACAGAATATGCGAAGAAATATACCCAGAACTTAGAATAGTGAGAAACAATAACAAGTATTTTATTATTCAGAAAGCAATGTTCACTTGCCTCTTCGAGGGGGCAATCTCCAATAGAGCAGAGTTTGATTACAAAATAAGACACGATGCTCCTCGTAGGGAGTCTCTATCCTTTATATATGACTCATACATGCAATACCATGGATCAATACCATGGTTCTTATTAATACCATCTATCTAATACTTGGCCCATTTGCAACTAATTGTGGTCCCGTCATTAATTGCAGGTTAACCACTTACAATTATTAATATGGGCTTTATTGACTCCTTACTTAATTATAACTATGACTCGATCCTACTACATGAATAAGGGGGTTAGGGTGGGACCCTAACATACTTGTTCTTGTAGACCCACTTGCAGCCAATTGGTTTGGTTCCCAATGGATGATCAACCAACTTCCAAGTGTCATTCTTTATCTAAGGCATCATACTCTTTTTGCATCGCTTCTTTCCATTCATCATGAGAAGTAGTTTCTTTGAAGGAAGTTGGTTCAAAATCTGTATACAAATTCAATTCACAATCATAATAAACATCCACTTCAACAGGTCAATCAGAGTCATCTACATCACCTTCATTTTGCCGAGTTGAATTTCTAGTTCCTGTCTTTCCAACCTCATCAGGATGAACACTTTCAAGTGTCTTTGTTAGCCACTTTGGGGGACCTTTCTGAGATGGTCCAGGTTGCTCAGTTGATTGAGTTGGTACTGAATCAAAATTGAGTCTCCCAATTCTGTCAATCACATCACTTAAAGTATCATCAATTGTTGAAGTTTCATGTGGGGGAGAGAGTGCTTCAGAAGAAGATTCCATAGGTTAATCTAGTATAGGAATCCCCCCTTCAAGATGTGGAATCTGATTATCAAATTCTTTAAATGATTTTGCATTTGTGAATCTATCAAAACGATCAAGTTTCCGCTCAACAACATTGTTAGCTTTGGATGATTCAAGAATGATTACATCTCTAAATACAACAAACTTTTTTATTGACTTCATTATAGAGACGGTATGCTTTGGAGGTGTTTGAATACCCTAGGAAGATACACTTACGACTCCTTGCACTAAGTTTGTTTCTATGTACCTTTGGTATCAAGGCATAACATGTGGAACCAAAGACCCTGAGATGCTTTATCGAAGGAATGTGCCCATACCACATTTCATAAGGAGTCTTGTTTCTAATAGCATTCGATGGACATCTATTCTTTACATATACAACACATAGAACTGCATCAACGCAAAACATTAATTTTACATTCTTGAAAAACATCATGGAGTGCACCATATTTAAGATTGCCCTATTCATTCTTTCAGCTACTCCGTTTTGTTGGGGATTATAAGGAACAATTATTTGATGTTTGATCCCATGTTGGCAAAGATAGTTTTCAAATTCATTTGAAGTGTATTCTTTTCCATTCTTAGTGCGAATAGAGCCAATATGAGATTGTGCATCATTTTCAATCCATATACAAAAGTTCTTGAATATTTGAAAAACATCAGATTTGTTCTTCAATAAATAAACCCAACACATTCTGGTGTAGTCATCAATAAATGCCATCATATGTTTATTTCCATTTGCAGAAGGAATAGGCATTGGACCACATAAATCTAAATGAATGAGTTCAAGTTTTCTATATGCTCTGTAATGTGAATCATGAAAAGACTGTTTGCTATGCTTTCCTAGAATGCAAGCATCACATTGCTTAAGTTTCCTAGGAATTGTAGGCAAACCAGCAACACCATTTTTCTTCAACAAGCAGAGGCTATCATAGTTTAAGTGCCCAAATCTAGCATGCCATAATAAACTTGATGGAAATGTACCTTCTTCATAATGGGAATTGTATGAAAATTTTTGTGCACGAGCAGAGGTACCTTGCAGCTTGAGAAGCCTTTCTTCTTCTATCCTCGTCATGACAAGTGAGTGATCTGATGCTTTTCTCACCTCAACTTTTCCATCAAACATATGAATGGAGTGTCCTTGTTGGCGGATGTGGACCAAGGACAACAAGTTTCTCCTTAGCTGTGGGAGATATAAAACATGATGGAGAAGAAAGTTTAGAAGACCAGGCAATTTAAGCCTGATTGTGCCAAGCCCTGATGGCTTGAGTTTTGATTTGTCTGCAAAGTATACTGCTCCATCAACATTATCAGTAAATTCTTAAAAAAAATTTCTTCTAAAGGTCATGTGGCAAGTTGCTCCTGAATTAAGCAACCAATCATTTTTCCAAGAAGCAAGTGAAGCATTAAATAAGTCTTCATTTACTCCAATATTACAGTGTGCCACAACATAGTGAGCGGATTCAGGTGCTTAACCTTTCTCTTTGTCATTAGTTTTACCTTTGGGTTAGTTTCTTCCCTGCTCAATTCTGTCCCAGGGAAACCTGCATGTTGATGCATCATGTGATCTATCTCTTTTGCAATGTATGCAATGCAAATCTGACTTTCCTCCTTGAGAGTGTTTGCCCCCCTTGCCTCTGAAATTTCTTCTTCCTCTTCCTCTTCCATTACCTCTTCCTCTGGAAGAATATTGAGCAAGATTCTTCTCTCTATGTGCAAGACACACAGTGTATTCAGAAGATTGAGGAGCTGTCTTCTTCCCAAAAGCTTTCTCTCTTTCAGCAATTTTTTTTACAAGGGAGTCAAAGGTAATTTCTTTGAGGTTTCCATTTGCTTGTAATGACTCAAGATAATTTGAGTAAATGGGATAAAGTGCCTTGACAAAAGCTATCAGAGGAATGTCTAGTTCAACATTAGTGACTTTGATATCATTCATAATAGATTTTACTTCTGATGCAAGAGCAAGAGAATCATCATTTTATAATTCAAGGCTGAACAATTTAATCATGAGTTGAACAACTTCACATGCAGAGTGTGAGTCATAGAGCTCCTTCAGTTTTTGTAAGGCTTCGAAAGCGTTTGAAAAAGGCGAAATATGGTGACTCACCTCTTCATTTATTGATGCTGTAATTAAGGCATAAGCCTTGCTGTTCTTATTTTCCCAAATGGAAAATTCCTTGTCTGAGGTAGGCTGTTTTGGTTCTTTGTCTCCGTTTCCAACACACATTCCTTTCCACAACTCATTAAAAATGAGAGTTTGTTTGATTTTCCATGACCATTCTGGATAGTTCTCCTTGTCGGTGAGAACCACTCCCACAATAGATATCAATGAATGCATTTTTTAAAAAAAATGTGCACTGTAAAAAAAAGAAGCTTCTGATGCCAATATATAAAATATTTTCACTTTTGGTGTTAAAGAAAAAGAAAAATTGCACTGTAATAGCAATACTTTGAAAAAAAATGCAATTTTAGTCAAGAATGTAGTTCTCGTAAAAAATGCAGTATGGAGGGAGCAACTTATTGGAGGTAGCAGTGACAGCATGGGAGGAAGAGAAGCAAAAACTACCTCTATCAAGTTTTGTATGGATATTTGATTAGGTTCTAATAACATCTGCGGAATATAATGGCGAGCATGCCAGTGATTATTGCTAAGACAATTGCATTGGCTGAGAAAAAGATGGATATGACACTAGATGAAGCAACAAAGATGTAAAAAAAAAAAACCAGTCAAAAGACAAGGAACCCTGGAATGCGCATCTTACATGGAGAAGCTGCTGGAGTTCAACATTAGAAATCTGCTGGCGGAGGCTAGAGATAACAGTGTATACATTGAGTCGCATTCAAAATGCTGCAAGAATGCTTTTATGAGCCAGATAGCGCACCAAGACCGTTGGCAGCCTCATAAAACAATGCGCTTTGAAGTATGGGAGTTGCAAGGGGAGGTACACCAAGCTTTACACCAAGCGTTACAACAATTATCACACGAAGGGTAGAGAACTGAAGAATATGGCAGACTCCAGGACAAATTTCTGAAAAATGGCAGAAGGGAGTTACAATGGCAGATTGCAATGTCAAAAATGGAGCTTGCTCTGATACCATTTCAGGCTAGGAGGTAACTCCTCAAATGAGATTATGTATATTCATTTAGGCTGTTCATAGTTATATACATGAGGGAGTGACTCGTGAGTTTCATCTCCCGATGACTCTCCATTCTCTCTTATTATTTATTTACACTATTTACAATTGTTCACCCAATTCCTATGATTAGGTGTCAACATTTTGGATACCAATCTTTGTAAAGATTGAGCGTTTCCCCACTCTCTACTTAGGTGTTTTTTCCCAGGCTTGGTGTAAGGAGAGAAACATTGAAATAGGTTGAAGAACATTTTCAACATTGGCATTTCCATTCAATGTGGATACAAATGGACTTGAACAGGGTATTACAAATGGGTGCTTTCAATTGCATTCTTTAAATTATTTAGGGAAGGATGACTATCAATAGTTATGATCACCCTATTGGGATTGGATCCACAATAAGTAAGAAGTAAGAAGTCTGATTCCTGACTTAGAGTCAGTTACAGTGAAAACGAGCTTAAGTTTATGGTGGCACTTTTTTTATGTTCGTGATCAACATGTAGCAATCTCGAATGTAACATTGTGTGATTGTGTATTATTTTAATAAGGTTGTGTGTTTTTATGCATAATTTCATTAATTTTCCCTTTTCTCTTGCATTTTTGGTTAGCCTATAGGTGAGGTTCACTTGTTTTGATTTAAACTGTGAAAGGAACGTATAAAGGAAATAAGGTTTACCTCATTAAATAGGAACTTGTCAAAGTGTTTGTTTATATGACTATTTAAGAAGTGAAGGCTTAATTAAATAGGAATTTGTCAAAGTCATATTTAGAAAAAAAGTTGTCTAGAATACTGGTGAGATTTACAATAAGATTATTGTAAATCGATTTCCAACACCAAATTATTATAAATCAATTCTAAACACCAAAACTCTAGAAATACAAATTAATAATAAAACTCGCTTTCATATTGCTTATATCTTCTAACCCTAAAAATACATAATTAATAAATTTCTTCTTATTAGTCCCTGCCTGGGACTATTAGCGATTGCTCGCTTGTTGACTGAGCATTAGTTTATAGTTTGACCGATTTTTTTCAGTGTTTTTGCATTTTAACCTAAGTTTATGGGACCCAATTTCATTCAACAAAATTTTAAGCAAAGTTTTTGTTTCGGAAGACAATTGACCTTTTATTACAGCCTTCACATTGTTCGATGCAAAAACAACTCGATGCAGGAAGGTTCGCCCAACGTTGTTTTAACCAAAGTCCTATGTTATTTTATTTTAACCAAAGTCCGGTTGTGGCAAAGTCTTTTATCATGCAAATCTTTTTCCATATCCAAACAGTTTTATCGTGCAAAGTTTTTTCTATATCCAAAACGTCTTTAGAAGGGCATACATCCAAAGTTACTGCAGCGAATGTCCTTCCACATGTCCTTTTCCACATGTCTTCCAAGGACCTTTCCACCTGTCCTTTTGCATGCATGCAACATTAGTATTGTTAAATGACACCATCCTTAGCCGGTGTCCTTCCACATGTCCTTTTCCACATGTCTTCCAAGGACCTTTCCACATGTCCTTTTGCATGCATGCAACATTAGTATTATTAAATGACACTATCCTTAGCCGGTGCATACCGGAGAGAGCAGTGCACTGATTTTCACCTTTCAAGACATTGTTGCTCGAACTTTGGCTTTGACAGCCAGCAAAGGAGACATTGTTGCTGCAACTTGAGGCTTTGAGAGCCAGCAAAGGAGAGGTGCAACGATTGGCCTCGAGTTTCTCCATCAATTTCATGAAGTTTACTGTAAACTTATTAAATCTCGCTTCCTTATTTCCTACAGTCTGTGTAGCTTTCTCGTTTTCAGGTCTAGTTTCTCTTCTTGCATGCCGGTCTTTCTCACTGGGCTTGCATTCTGTGTTGCTTTCTCGTTTTCAGGTATGGCTTCCCTTTTTGCATGCAAGCCTTTCTCACTCTACTTGCAGTTGGTATTTTTAATGAACTTGAACATCAAGTGCCTCGATCTTGAGATGCTTACTCCACGCATAGTTACCTGCAACCAAAGCTTTCAACTAACTGGGTAAGATCTTAAATCAGCTTCTACGGGAAGTTGTTATGTCTAAAATGTTGCACCTGTTGCAAAATCACTAATTTATTATTTGTAAAGCATAAATAGCAGACGACAAAGAAGCCAAACAGTTGATGGCCATTGTCACATTCTATTTACTGAGGGGATGGTACAAGTGGCGTAATTGAGAGGCATGTTCTCTAGCCTCAACGATATTTCTTTATTTATTTTTATGTTTTTTAGTTTTCAGAAACAAGGTGGGTTCTGTATTTCTGCATGTTATATTTTTATACTTTATGGGCCTAAAGGCAAAAGTTTTCAATTATTCAATGAAGGTCTAGTAAATTAACAGTCATGCTCTGTATTATTTATTTATTTTTCTAAGTTGATTTCCTGCCAATTGAGTAGACCCAGTATATAATCGCTGGGTTTAAAGCTTTTAATTAGCCATACCATCTATTGGTTTTCTTTCCAAAGCCACAATTATGTAGTCATTTTGGATAAACTGATAAAACAAAATGAGTGAAATACCATTTTTCACAGAATGAATGGCACCGACTCCCTCGCGATGGCAATGCTCCTTTCCAAACCATTTCTGTATAAGTAGAAAGAACTACATTTTTAATATGCGCGATTAATCTCACTAAATAATCATATTGAGAATAAACAGACATAGGTAAAGTAATTCTATAGGGAGTATAAGAAAAATACTTTACTAATGGAGAAATTGAATTTGGTCACTGGTAGTGAAAACTGAAGAGCGTCGAGAGGTGAGTATCGACAGAGAGATGGATTTCACCACCAAATACATTGGTAACTCTATTTCACTGTTATCACAAATGAAGAAAAGTAAATTAAGCGCGAATGTCCTTCCAAGATCCTTTCCACATGTCCTTTTCCACATGTCTTCCAAGGACCTTTCCACATGTCCTTTTGGGTGTCGATATGTCTGATCTTTTTTACGGCCACGGGATAGTCACCTTTGAGTTTCCTGGCATAGATCGTTCCAAACGCGCCATTTCCCAGTCTTTCTTCTTCGGAGAAGCCCTTTGTGGCCTTCTCCAGCTCCTTGTATGTGGAAGTTGGGATTCTGAAGGATCCACCGTTGGTCGAGAGGAGTTTCTTTCGGCTTCTCCTCCTTTCGTTTGCCAGAGCCTTCTTCTTGAAGAAACAGTATAGCAGGACTATCACCAACACCAATGTCGCCCCTGCAATTAACCCTAGCTTCGTGGAACGGTAAAAAAAATGAGACTTGCATGCAAGAGGCTAACAAATATAATTAAGATCGAAGCTCTGTAATGGATATTTTCCTTACCTCCAAGGTAATCAAGCTCAAAATCGAGAGACTCCAAGTAGTCACGTGGCATCCTCCATGTCTTGCATGGTTGTTTTGGGGAACTGAATAGTAAGGCGCGTAGCCTTCATGTGGGGTCCACATTACTTTTGTCACTTACAATCTCTGCATGGCTTACAGGTGCCTCACTGTGAATCCAAGGGCGGTTACCCCAGGCTTATTGAACGAAATTCAAGCCAAGAAGGCAGCATTAACATAAGACACTGCATTCCCTGCAATCCCAAATGATACCAGGATCCTTGTCAACAGTGATGCTGATCTTCAAGTAGGCACTGCTGATTCAAACCCACCAGCACCTCTCTGCCTCTAAAGCACGCCGCTCTCCACTTCACTCTGAAACGAGACCCCTCGTGCACGCCTGAAACACGAAACTTACTCACCCACCAACAACCCTAGTTTCACATCACCGCCTAGCGGGATCAAGGGTTCGATGGAGAAAGCCAGGTTCTAGCTAGGTGTGGTCTCCTTCCTGGTCTATTGGTTGTCATCTTTCATCTGCTAGTTGTTTGCCCAACACCCAAGCAATCGTGGTTAAGCTTATACTCCTAATTTTGCATGGCCAAAATGCAGTTAGAGGAAATCTCTATGGCTAAAATACAGCCTGAGCACCTCTAGGAATCAGGAAAAAAACCAAATCAATATGCAAATGCTTTCGTAGTTTGATTCTGTTATGCGAATTAAAGCCGAATGCCACGTACAAATGCGAGGTCTGGGAATATGCAAATGGTTTGATAGTTTGATTCAATCATGGGAATTAGAGTCGATTGCCACTTACAAATGCGAGCTCTTGAGGATGCCACCCGGTTTCTGGTCAGAACAACTTGTAAAAATTACATGGAAAATAGAAAATAGTGAATGGCGGTGCCAACACATGTCACAACTTCCGTGCAAATGTCATTTACATTTGCCTTTTTTTATTATATTATCATGCATGTTGAAATATGGTTTTGATTGAGTCGTCCGTAGGAGTTAATTGGTGGGCCAATAAACTGTTGTAAATCTCTGTGTAATTGCAGTTCTTGTTCAGCGAGAAAAATTCATCCAACTCAGCGAAACCTCCATTTCCAGTGCCTTTAACTCCTACCCCATGGATTAGGATCAATGCTTGAATCAATTTCATCAGCTAGTGTTTCTCCCAAAATCATGTTTAAAGGATCGTTCGTTATTCAAACGAGATCTCGTAAACTCAGACACCAAACATCAATAATAAGATGGTTAATGGATATCTAAGGCTTTTATACCCAAATTGGACTCTGTAATTTTCATCAGATGACTATTTCTGATCCAAGAAATAAAGTTTTGGGAGCTACATTTGTTATATAGCGATCGGTATGTCATTGACCGCATATTAATTCTGTTGACTTGCTTTTTATATCACCCATTTAACCAAAGTTTCTTTGTGGCTGAGCATCGCAGCTAGGGATGATAACGTTTAACCAAAGTTTCCTAGCTATTTGATTGGGAAAGAAGAATGGACCTCTTATCGCAACTTAGTTTTAGATTACCTGATTAGCGCATTAATTTTACCCCATTAACCTAAGTTCCATCTTTAAACTCATTAAATTTTAGAAGATCATATCCTATGCTTTAGCTCGAGCTTTAAAGTCATTACATAAATTTCCGAAGATCATATCCTATATTTTACTTTAGGGCCAACTTGCGTTTTTAGCTTTAAAGTGATTAAACTTTTGAAGATCATATCCTATGTTTTAGTTAGAGCTTTAAACTCATTATATAAATTTTTGAAGATTATTATCCTATGTTTAATTTTTAGGTCAACTATGTTTTTACATGCAACCGATATCATTTGGCAGGTATGTCGTCCGCAACGCAGTGACCTGTTTATATAACAAGCAGTGTATCCGTAAATCGTTTCATATAATCTAATAATGCAACCAACTCACAAGCTATTGCCCATAAAAATTTACAAAAAACTTAAGCATCTTCAAATCATGGCATAATTCCCGAGTCTACAACCACCGCGGCATCAAAGTCAGCGCTTCGACACCTCAGAGAGCCTGCACCCAGACTAATTTCACAAATGAACTTAAAACGTCTGTGGGCTTCTAGATATGGCTCTGTTGAAGCCAGACCTTGTAGCCATCAATTCCTCCTCTGCTTGGTGATGCATTTGGTCAAACCATGCAGTAATTATAGGCCTCAGAGATGTCCTCAGAGAGTGCTCCAGAACGCATCTCTGGTACTTGCACTTGAAACCCCAGTACTTGCACCTGCCATGCAGTAATTATAGGCTTCAGAGATGTCCTCAGAGAGTGCTCCAGAACGCATCTCTGGCACTTGCACTTGAAACCCCAGTACTTGCACCTGCCTTGGCCCTGTAGGAAGGGAAGGAGGCATGAATAAACATGGTGCTTCCTACAAACCGCTTGCAAGAGTTCGGGAGGCAAGAATGGTTAAGTGAGGTAGCAGTGCGCTGATTTTCACCTTTCAAGACATTGTTGCTCGAACTTTGGCTTTGACAGCCAGCAAAGGAGACATTGTTGCTGCAACTTGAGGCTTTGAGAGCCAGCAAAGGAGAGCTGCAACGATTGGCCTCGAGTTTCTCCATCAATTTCATGAAGTTTACTGTAAACTTATTAAATCTCGCTTCCTTATTTCCTACAGTCTATGTAGCTTTCTCGTTTTCAGGTCTAGTTTCCCTTCTTGCATGCCGGTCTTTCTCACTGGGCTTGCATTCTGTGTTGCTTTCTCGTTTTCAGGTCTGGCTTCCCTTTTTGCATGCAAGCCTTTCTCACTCTACTTGCAGTTGGTATTTTTAATTAACTTGAACATCAAGAGAGTTGTGTTTTTATAAACTCTGGGAAATGATTTTCATGTTCAAGAGGCCTTTAGCAATCTAGCTCCATCAGCGTATACTTGCTTATTCTCGAGCGTTTGTATTGTTGTTGTGGCAGACCCCGGCAGGGACTACCGCCACGGCAGTGGCTCCCTTGTTTGTCTTTGTCGATCATTCTTCTTCTCCTCATTTCTTATTGAGCGGTCTCTCAGCCTTTATAACACAAATGAATTAGTAGCTTTGTATATACTATATAGTAGCACACGATCCAGATTAAACATAACCGTAGAAAGTTGATATAAGAACGATTTTTTTTAAAAATGAAACGCTGAAATTCTAGTGGTATTTGTGATTCATTCATCCTTTTCATTGGTTCCTCGACTAAATGACCATCATCAAAACTTCCATGTAGTTAGAAGTCGATATTGGCTGCAATTGATCTTTATTGCCAGTTTCATGCTATAGAGTTTACAATGTACATGGACTTGGATCACAATGTGAAGCTCTATTTGTTTGTCATATTTATTATTATTTATACTAATGTTATAAATAATAATTATAATTAGTTTATATTAATTTTAAGTAGAAATTTTCATTTTTATAATTATTATTTTTTTAAATAGTTAAAATAATCAAAATATATTATATTATTATTAATTTAATGTTATAATTTAAATTTATGATAATATATTTTTATGTAAATAATTTTGAAAAAATTTAAAAATAGTAAATGATGTAATAACCAAAATATATCATTATTAATTTAATATTATAATTTAAATTTGTGATAATATATTTTTATGTAAATAATTTCTGAATTGACAATTAAAATATCTCATTATAAAATTATATATATATATATATATATATATATATATATATTTGGATTTAAGAGGTTCATTTTATGCTTTAGTATGATGTGTGCGTCATCAAAGTTGAAATTTTGCTTATGTCTATCAAAATAAAAAATAAAAAAAAAAAAAATTTAAATAACAATACAAAACATTTAAATAATTTGGGTTCATAAAAAAATTGCATGTGAAAAATTAGATCTATTAAGATGGATACATAAATATCAACTTTATTTTATAAATTATGTATTTTCCTATTTAGTTTTTGTGTGAAAATCCTTTTAACTTCTAAGATTCCTATACAGAGTGTTTGTACTTTAACCTACAGATATAAGCAGAGGTTTGTATTGTAACTCACACATATAATGAGAGGAATGTTCTTGTAACATCTTCACTAATTTTTTCTTTTGAGATTCTTCGAGATTATCATTAATATTCAAAGTTTTCTCTAGAAATTTCTTAAAAAATACTTTATTGAGTGTTTGTACAGTGATCCACACATATAAACAGAGAAATTAACATTTTCACTAATTCTTTCTTTTGAGATTCTTCAAGATTATCATTAATATTCAAAGTTTTCCCTAGAATTTTTTTATTAAAGAATTGCCAAATTTCTCCATAAAATGTAAAGTCATTTGAGGATGATAGATATTCAATATTGCATTGTTCTATCATGATTCACTTTCTACTTCTATCATTGTTTTTGCATGAGGATATAATGTGAATTTTTTTATTTAACTTCCATTGGAGATCAATATTTAACACCATATTTACAGCTTATAAAAGCATATCTATAGTTAACCATGGTCTACCTAGAATCAATGGGTATCCTCTTAAATTATTCTTGGGTGTGAAGATCATTATTTAAATATGGGTTTAACATGAGTTTAGACGGATCCAATTTCTTCAAGTGCAATTTTTTTAATGAGGAAACATTATTTAAATGTTTTGTATATTATTAATTAATTAATTAATTTTTTTAATTTTATTTTTTTTATTTTTATTTTGGTATATATGAACAAATTTCAATTTTGATGACGGACAGACAACGTTACACACATCGTAGCTGTAGAAATAGTATCTCTCATCACACATCGTAATAGGTTATAGAAATTAGATCTTTCCAACTCATTAAATCCACCCTCGGCCTATTTACTGACCTAACCCCAAGAGCTTTCGGGATTCGACCCTGTAACCTTCCATTGGCGAGGCACTTGATTTGACCAATTAAGCTAACTCTTAGGACTTTTTAGACTTCATTTTTTATTATTTATAAAAGAACGTTTTTTATTTACATACAGAGAATGCCTTTACAACATATTTTTTTTCTTTCACGTTGTTAGGGTTGTTATTAAACATTTGATTAGAGACAAAGCTAGAAACCAAATCAGAATGCGTCGATTTATTTATATATAAAAAACTATATAATAAATAACTAGGTATCAATTATATATAAAAAACTATATAATAAATAACTAGGTATCAAACTAACAGTATATAAAAACCCCACAAATATATCCACAACTAAGAGTGTTTATGGGAGCTTTTGTACTTCTTTGCAGTCACCAGGCTTGGCTCCCTGAATGCGTGAGTGTAACGGCTTACCGCAAAGCAACATTACTCCTCAGATCTTTATCTTCTTACTAACCAATTTTTTTTTGGCTTTTCCTTCGGACTTTGCAGGTCTAATAGAATTAAGTCGGTCTTTCTTGACCTAAATTCTGAGAGCAGCAAGTACAATTTCTTAATTATATTTTTGGAGCAGTAAGTACAATTTCTCAGTTATTACCAGATAGGGGAAGCAAAGAGTAAGAGTGTATAAGTTTATTATGATATTTTGTTAAGTGAAAGAGGATTGTTCCTATTGAAGCAATTGCTATGGTGCAAGTCATTAGGGATTTAAAAAAAATTAAGCAAATGGAAGAGGGTAGATGGCCTAAGGTTGTCTTTAATGATAGATTGTGCAAGAGCAAAAAAACTTGGATGCAGCAAAACATGGTTTAGTAAATGGGGTATTTGGTTGAACGCGTGTCCCATAAACAGCAAAGAGATAAAAACTTTTGTTATGGAAAAGTTCCACAAACGTACTTGGATAATGAGTTAGGAAGAAAAAAAAAATACTATATTGAAGTGTTTAATCCCACTCATAATCATCAACCGAGCATACTTAGAGGCCAATATCTCTTCGAGAGCCAAAATTCTTATTGCTCAGTTAAGGACTAATTCTCATCAACTCCGTTGTGAAACAGGTTGCTGGATCAACTCCATTGTGAATCAGGGTGCTGGAAAAGGCCAAAGGAAGTGTGGGAGGAAAGGATATGCATTTTTTGTTCTTTCGGAAAAGTGGAAACAAAAAAACATTTCATCTTGGAATGTGAAGACAACAGGGAAAGTTATGGAGATATGCTGACAGCTAGCTCTTGGGATAATCTATTCAGGGAGGGGTTTGTCGAGAAGCTGGGAGCATTTATTTTGAAGCTTCACAGAAAAAGGCCGAATACATCAAGTAGATGAAGAAGCAATTTGTCCCATAGGGTATCTTTAGCTTGCTGGATGTTAAAATAATTCTTTTATTTCTTTCTCTATATAAATACGTTGTAAAATTGTAATTTTTTTTGAATTAATTTAAAAAAATGATAAATTAATAATTAAAATATTAAAATTATATAATATAAAAATAATATAGTTATAGTACATTTTAGGTTTTAGTATATAATATTTTTTATTAACATTTGATAGATAATATCAACGATAAAATTAAATAACTATGATGATTAAAAAATATTATAATCTCAACAATAAAATGAAATAATTATTTTGGTTTAAAAATTATGATGTATAATATTTACATAGTCTCCAGTTAGATAAAATATATATTAAAAATTAAAGACAAAAGAGTTTAAAAGTGAATATGATGATTAAAAAATATTATAATCTCAACAATAAAATGAAATAATTATTTTGGTTTAAAAATTATGATGTATAATATTTACATAGTCTCCATTTAGATAAAATATATATTAAAAATTAAAGACAAAAGAGTTTAAAAGTGAATACTGAAAATTAGAAATATGAAATTGAAAAATACAAACATGTTTATAATCTAATTTTCTTTCTTCTACCCACTAAGAATAGTAATTTTTTATTTTTTTTTCATAAATTAATAACAAGATTGGTAAGAGAGAAATCTAATATTTATTTTTTTCGATTATTTTTCAATTAATTACAATATTTTTTAAAATTAATTACCATAATAGTCGGAAGAGGAATATTGATCAGCACCCGATGAGCTGCATGCACTCCCTTGTAATGGTGGAGGTTATGACGCCAAAGTTGCTGCACTTGGAATTACCTTGCCTGCAATACCCAAAAAAATTGAAAAGCGGAGTTTCTTAATATTTGAAATGTGTAGGGAGAATATTAGAACTAGGAGACAAGAAGACGGGCACCGTCTTTCAAAACCTTCACAAAGAAAGGACCAACAAAGCCAAAGCTTTCCTATGATCAATTCTTGACAAATTGTATTATGGTAGCAATTTCAGCATGTCATTGTCTTTCAAATTGATGTGTTTCTTTGCAGATCAAAAATGACCTGAAGCTATTATTAGAAAAAAGAAGATTGAAACAGCAAGATATAATTGATCTGTTCTTATGTTGTTTGACCACCTTAAGCATCATTCTACTGTATCCAAGTTTCTTGTGATTTCCAATTCCTTGAAAAGATATATCTGGTCCTTTCTGTTTTTGGTAGTCTTGGTGCATGGTGTGCAAGAAGTATAGCAAAGAAGCGAGCGGAGGGCCTCATCGAGATGGGTTGTTTCTTCGACATTAAATCTGACAGTTTCCCTGAGTATCCAAAACCAGTTTTGAGCCTTGCTGGCGGGTTTGATGGCCAACTCAAATTGGCTGCCATGGCAAAGCTTGCAGGTGAAATATATAGAATAGAACCTGAAATGGGGGATTTCAATACACATGCTGTCAAACCTGTTATTATCATTCCCGGAATGAACCATGCACAATTTAGTCACGGCATCCCCAACAGAGAAAGAGGCGACCTTGATGCAGATATTTCAATTGATCAAGCCAGATCTCAGGCTGCAGAATTTGTTGCATCATTTATCACAGTGCACATTAAAGGACAGGCTGAAACAAGGAAGCTGGCATTTGAAAATCTCTGTGAGGGTGTCAAAAAAACCCAAGGACTGTTTAAAACATTTTGGGAAGCTATAGAGAATCAGGAAATGCGGGCAAAATTCTGGCAACTTCAAATTGCAGGATTACAGGAGCTTACAGAGGAGAATGTAGTTGTGATTAACCATGACTACTTGGATAATTTTGTGTACTCTAAACCATGGATTGACATAAAAATGAAACGCATATTTGTGCAAGTTTACCTTTCTCCTGCTGATAAATTTGGCATTGTCAAGAACATATGGATCAAGATGAAAAGCCGTGATGCACTTCAGAGCATATTTCAAAAATCTGAAAACCAATCAAAAATTGTGTCTGCTGCGGATTTAAATGCCGATACATTACATCACGCACTATCTTTAACACCGGAAGTGCCCCGGAGCAAATTCTATGAATGTGGGAAAAAGCTAAGGTTCATCGAAGATCTTGTCGTGAAGTCATCAGCACAAGATTGGATAGATAGTGATGTTATCATGAAGCCTGCAGAAGATGGTTCAGACTTTGTAGATGTGCAGTCAACTGTGATTATTACCCCTCTTAGCGGTGTTGCTTCTCGATTTGCAGGAATGCATTACATGAAAGTTCTGTCTGTTGCAAGGTGCATGGAGTGGATTATGTTGGATTCATTTCGGTAGTTCTATTTGGACCATGTCAGTTTTATATTTTTATATTTGCATCATTGTTGACTCGGGAATGGAAAAAGTTTTCTTCAATTACCCTCTCTGTAAACGGAGTTCCCTAATGAAATTTCCCTTCACAAAAAGCTGTATACCGGTCCGTTAATTCCTTCTTGAGTGCACATTGATGGCTATCCTATGCCTTGTAAACTTATTTTGGGTCTGATTCCCATATTGCAGACAGTTGGGTCTGTTTTGGTCTCTGCAGTGTGTGAATGATGTGTCTGATTCTCATATTCCAGACAGTTGGGTCTGTTTTGGTCTCTGCAGCGTGTGAATGATGTGTGCCCTTAATTTAGATACGCCTCCTCTCTCTGTGAATGATGTGTCTGATTCTCATATTCCAGACAGTTGGGTCTGTTTTGGTCTCTGCAGCGTGTGAATGATGTGTGCCCTCCTCTCTCTCTATATATTTTTTGCTGATATATATTTTACTGAACTGTCCCACTTCATATTATGCATAGAGGTTAAAATCTATCCACCATGTAGCAGCTCAATGGTGAGCCATGCATTTTTCGTACCATTCATTGGGCAGCTGCCACAAGGTGAATCATGTATCTTTCCTATCATCCATCCAACCATTTCAGCCAGAAATCCGGTCATGATTGCCCTGAGGTCAAAACCTGAAAAACCATATGATATCTATCCTGCAGAAGCGTAACATTGGGCAGCTGCTCCAAGGTGAGTCATGTATCTGTCCTATCATCCATCCAACCATTTCAGCCAGGTATCCGGCCACATTTGCCCTGAGAATTACATTTAATATGTTCTTTGGCTGACATGATTGGGTAGAAGACATTGGCTGTGGAAGACATTATGGGGGAAGACAGGGTGCAGCTTTCCAATGATATCCTATTTTGAGATTATTTTAGAATATTATTTATACTAATATAAATAAAGTTGAGATTTATTTCTAAAATAGTTATGAATTTTTTGTTCTTTTAATTAAATTGATAAGAAGTGTCATATGAAATGAGTTATGGTTTTTTGGCATGTGGTATTAATAAGCCATGGTATTGGCCCATAGTATTGTATACCAAGAGTAATTTTTATTTTAAAGGCTAAACCTATAACTATTTTGAAATTTTAACCTAAGATGACTTGTTCCATTGGATCCCATTTTTAACGGGGCATTAAAATTGCAACATTTTTTAAACTATGGTTTATATAATCATAACAATAAATAATATCATGACAATATCACCGTATAATTTAAAAATTCAACATTAATTCTTAATATTTTTATTTTTATATTTAATCAAAATATCAACATTAAGTAGATTGAATGAAACATAAATTATTTCTCAAAGTTATTGTTGCATTCAGGATATTCGAAACAAATCAATTCTCCATAATTAAAACATATAATCCAACTAACATAAAATTGACTTATAACTTCATGTACGCTTATATGCAAGTTAAAACATTTATTTCAATTTACCATGCAAACATCATATTGATCAACATTACGTAAAATTTCTTAGACAATTATTCAAATTCACCCTTTTACCATGCAAACCTCATATTGATCAAAATTACATAAAATTTCTTATTCAATTATTCAAATTCACCCTTAGGTTCTAGCACACCATCAAAATCTACATTATTTTCAAATGACTACATTATTTTCAAATGAATGACTAGATGCAGATGAAGATGACCCATATTCTTCTCTATCATCAACTAGTGTCCCATCGGAGTCAACATATATGTTGAGAAATCAAGTAGAAAGTGTACTACCATTATTTCTGAACCACTGATAATTATTTATGAATTTATTAGATTTTTTTTACAGTTTTATTCTTCTTCATCAAATTGTTACACTTCAAAAATTCAACCAATAGTAGTAAAGAAAAGAAGAATATATCACAATGCACAAATAACGAGAGACACCAATGTTTAGGTTAGAGACCTAACCAAGCTATTCCTCAGTGAGATCCTTCAATAGTGCAACAAGATAGACAATACTGACCACAAGATGGCGTTTATAAGTGTTAAGTATCCAATGTAAATGTTTGCAACTCAATGTCAACAAGATGTCCAATAAAATGTCCAATGAGTTCACCACTGAGAGGTTGATCCTCTCATCATATCACAAAATACAAGGCTTGGATGATAGACCTCTTGAAGCTCAAACCTTGAATAGTATGATAGTCACATTATAGCTTGGATCTTGGCTCAGATCTTGGACCCAGACTTTAGATCACTATAATAATAAGCAGATCTCAGACACTAGTCTTCAGATCACAACGATAATAAGTAGATCTCGAATACCAAACTTCAGATCACAATAATATTAAGTAGATCTTAGACACCAGACTTCAGATCACAATGACAATAAGCAGATCTCGAATACCATACTTTGGATTATGATAAGCAGATCTCGAAAGTCAGATTTCAAATCACAATGATAATAAGCAGATCTTGAACCTTTAACTTCATATCATTGGTATAATGAGTAGAGCTCGAACCTTTGACTTCAAATCATAAGTATAATGAGAAGATCTATAATAATTGATTTCAATTTATAGATCAAATGAACAGATCTATAAATCTCGAATCACTTCACATAGGAGAGTAGATGAGTAAGGTATGTGTGTTCCAATTTCTTACAAAGGAGAGCGAATTATCCTCTCTATATAGCCATCATGTGATCTAAATGAGTGAGTTTATGGGCAAGCCAACTAGCTATCATGTGATCCAAATGAGAGAGTTTCAAGGCAAACCAACCAGCCACCATGTGATCTGACATAGCACTAGTGGAGCCACCTGAGTATATAAATAAAATAGTAATTTTGTTCTTTTCAAAAAACCATTTTGACCAAATTAAAAGCATGAAGAACATGCTAGAAACAATTTTTTTTTGTTCTTCTCGAGTACAATGATAATCATGAAGACCGGCCATAGTTACACATTCTTCAACATGCACAACATGATTTCAGAGGTCAAAAATCTTCTAGATCTACGACTGGGTTCAACATACTCCCATCTTGACACTATTTCTTTTGGTAGTAACCTCTTTATAATCTTTATAGTCTTGAAGTAAAGAGTTTGTTTCTTTGTTAAATTGAAGTCACAAACAAGTATGTCAACATTCTCCAATTTTACGAGGTCGATGTGGCGATGAATTATCTTTGGATAATTTCTTTTAACAATGTAAACTTTAAAACGGGAACTGTAAACTCAAAATGAGGACTCTAGCCAAAAAACCCCAAAAAAATATGAAAAACAACCCAAAAACAAAAAGTGTGTATTCTGGAATGATGTTTTTTTTTAGGGTTATTTTCAACATTTTTAAAAAATGGTAGTAAAACCATTTTTTTTTGTGCAAAATAAATGAAAAAACACACTAATATTGTTGGTAGATAACAATTTATTTTTTAATAATTTCAACATTTTCTAGTAATGATGTTAAAAATAAAATAATGGGATCAGAAGCACATTAAAATTCCAATGATTTTCATCCTTGTCATTAAACATATAATAACATGATATTAAAGATCACTAAAATTCTACTTGTTTTCAACTATAACATTAAAGATTAAAAAATGACAATTTTCCAACCATAGAATTAAAAGTTTTTAAGTTTTTAACATATTTCAACCATGATATTATGAACAAATTACATGACTAAATTAATCAAAATATCTATACTTGTAAATTGAATGAAACATAAATTAATTCTCTTAGTTATTTTTGCATTGTGGATATTTTAAACAAGTAAATTTATTATAATTAAAACATATAATTCAACAAACATAAAAATGACTCGTAACTTTTTGTAATATCATGTGGAATTTAAAATTTTTATTTCAAGATGCCATGCAAACATCAGTTATATAAATTGCCTTAGACAATGATTCAAAATCACTCATATCTTCTTGCACACCATCAGAATTCACATTTTCAGATGAATGACTGGATGCAGATAAAGATGTTCCATATTTTTCTCTTTCATCAACTAGTGCCCCATCTGAGTCAACATGTACGCCCACTATTTCAGGTTTCAAAAGTCTTCTAGATCTACAATCGGGTTCAATAGAATCGCATCTCAACATCATTTTTTCTGGTAGCAACCTCTTTAGAATATCTATTGTCCTGAAGTGAAGAGTTCCTCTCTTTGTTAAATTGAAGTCATAAACAAGTATGCCAACACCCTCTAATTTTAAGAGGTTTGTGCGGCGACAATTTATATTTGTACCCTTTCTTTTTCTCTTTCCACCATTTTTTTTTATCAACTACCATCCCTGACTTGTACACACCATTGAATGGGTGTGTGTTTGTGGCATACCAATGTACTTCAACACCTGCAACATCTTCATTTTCTGTAATGATCTTTTTAACCTTGGAAACCCAGAATAGATAGCCATTGGCATCTCCATCTGCTAATACTGTGATCATGCAACCCTCTTTAATACTTGTACTGAACCCATGTAAAGGTCTTCCATGACTTCACGTTGTGCACAAAATCTTCTAGAACCAATATGCATTTCTCTTTCCTCTACCTGTGAAGAATTAATAATATATTGAGATTGTTGTTGTTCAACAATGTTTCTTTCCTCGTGTTCATTTGACACTTTTTCTGGCCAAATAATTGGAGTCTTCAAAAGCATATCTTCATTTGTTGATCTTGAAATGATATCATTCTGATTATTGAAAAAAAACTCCCACCAAACTGAATCAACAATATCAAAGTGCTCATATGTATATCTAATACATTTTTAAATTTCTTCCAGGCAATCAAAATAATTTATATCTCTCTTCTGCCTGCGTGCATTATGAACTCCAACAACTGATTGTAATAACAATATATTTGACGCAAATATTGGTTGATCTGAAATAAACTTAAAAAGTTTCAAACTTGATGACGCCACCGATTCTACAATAGTTAAATACTAATTGCCCTGTACTAGTGTTTTCCCATCAATTTTTTTAATACGAAATTGATGTTGGAAGCTAATGTCATTAAGTTGTTCAATGCATTTCTTTTCACCATCCGACCCTAGAATAAACCTTTGCATGTCAACAATTTCTTCCAACACATGAAAAATAAGTTCTGGCACGTATGATTTCTTAATACATTCAATTAATTATGACAACCTCCCAACATCCTTCCTCCTCAATGTGACTGAAAAATCACTGAACATCTGATCAATATGGTCATGAGTGTGCCCAAAAAGAAGGAAAACAACCTTTACTTTCTAAAAAATTCTCAATTCAACATACATGCTTAGATATAAAAAACAATATTATTTTTGTTTTCATGACATGTGTTGTCCAATTGTAGATACAAAACTTCAGGAAAATTACCCAACCAATGAGAAAGCACATCATGAATTATGGTTATTGTTAGATTTGTATCATTATGAATATTTGGAGATGTGAAGTAAACCCTTGACAACATTTTCCCATTGAAGACCATACACCAACCAAGTGAGACTGAATAAAATTTTCCTCCTATAAACTTTTGGGTGTGCGAACATAATGTGGTAGAAGTGTTTTCTTTGGGTCCATACCATCAATTATAAAAACCAAATATTTATTTGGATAATCATAACACTTATTTCGATGCTTGTACAGTTTTTTCCTTTCATTTCTTTGTTGTTCATGATGCTCTTGAAGTGTTTTGACAATGGAATCTACACATAACATAAGAGAAAACTATTAAATATGTTTTCATAGCTGATAACCATACAAATTTAAAAAATAATGTTATGAATGCTTACCTCTTTTTGCCCCTTGACATTTATCCCTTTTTGATTTAAGAGAAGCACATGTACTGCAAACCCCCATCCTTGTCTTCTTAGGAATACAAACATTGTTGAATTCTTTCTTCCATATCTTCACAAAATATTGATATGTAATAAATCGACCATTTCTTTCAACATCTTCTGCATATTATTTGTATAAGTTGTAAATTTCTCGTATTGAGAAATTATTTAGAATATGTATTGTGTCTCTCTTTGGCATAGACTCTCCATGCTTTGAAAATAAGTCTTTCATCCATGACATTGTAGTATTTGATAATGGCCCAAATACCCGTTTATGATGTACTTTTGAATAAAATGTGGGATCTTTTTCCAAATTTTCTTGGATTCTTGACAGATGGAAATTACCAGTTGACTGAAACATTTTGAAAGCTTTTCTATAGATAAATAAAGACCCAATATGATAATCATAACTTGACAATGCAGATTGCATGCACCCCACTAAATATGAATTTTGCATGTTTTTATTCATTGACAAATATTTCTTCATTTTCTCCAATGCAAACTTGATATCCATATGTTTCAAGTAATCATTTTGAAAACATTCATTTGAAATGAGATCACTAATAGAAATTCTTCTCGTGAGATATTCTGCTCTACCCCTTATATAACTAGAACATCTTGGATTGATATGAAAAGGTCTACTTCTACTCCTTGATACAATATTTGTTGGCAACATCTCCATCATTGAATCATCATCATATGTATAAGAATTTTCATCATCATTAGGAGGAATATTATCCTCACTATGATCATTTTGAACATAGTTAGGAAATTCATCACCATCATTGTTTGAAAAATATTCATTACCATCCTTAGTTGCAGGAATTTTTTCACTACCATCATCTGTGCTTTTGAAACACTGACTTGGAGGATATTCTTCATCATATTCATCTTGCCCTTCGTCAGTGCTACCCTCATAGTCCTTAGAATTAGGACTAAATGGAAAATTTGACTCTTTATTTACTGGATATTCTTCATCATGTGCTTTGTCAGTGCTGCTCTCATAGTCCTTAGGATTAGGACTACGCGGAAAATGTGACTCTTTATTTACTGGAAATTATTCATCTTGCCCTTCGTCACTGCTGCTCTCATAGTCTTTAGGATTAGGACTAAGTGGAAAATGTGACTCTCTATTTACTAAAAATTCTTCATCCTTCCCTTCATCACTGTCGCTCTCATAGTCCTTAAGATTAGGACTAAGTGGAAAATGTGACTCTATTCATTGAAAATTCTTCATCTTGCCCTTTGTCACTACTGCTCTCATAGTCTTTAGGATTAAGACTAAGTGGAAAATGTGATTATTGATTTATTGGAAATTCTTCATCCTGGTATTCATCACTGCTGCTCTCATAGTCCATAGGATTAGGACTAAGTGGAAATTGTGACTCTCTATTTATTTGAAATTCTTCATCCTACCCTTTGTCAGTGCTTCTCTAATAGTCCTTCGGATTAAGATTAAGTGGAAACTGTGACTCTCTATTTATTTAAAATTCTTCATCCTGCCCTTTGTCAGTGTTGCTCTCATAGTCCTTAGGATTAGGACTAAGTGAAAGATTTGACTCCCTATTCATAGTAAAATTAATTTCGTTATATTCATCAATATGAATAAAGTTGTTACACGACGAAGATATTGATGCTTCACAAAGCGAAACTTCACTATTAGAAGAATCCATGGCTCTTAAACAGAGGAGGCTGAATGATACAAATGCACTATCTTCTAATGATAATATATAGTCTAAATAATGAAAATTTCCCTCCAAAGTTTCCCTCCAAAAAATTTCGCCCAAAAATTTTCCCTCCAAAAATTTTTGCCAAAGTATTTTCCTCTACAATTTATTGAAATTTTCTACTAAAATTTTCTCTTGAAAATTTTGACTTTAATTTCCATTCAAATTTTCCAAAAAAAATTCGTTTAATACATTCCTTCAAAATTAAAATAAATATTTTACTTAAACTATATAGCATTTACTAGACAATTTTTATTTTTATTATATCTTTAATCCCACATGTAACATAAATATATGTATCATCATAATGTTAACTATATATTGAGTTTTTATAATTTTTTTTTAATACCACATTCAAGAAGCGATAAAACAATTCCATAATTTCCGCTATATAATAAATTTTGTTATCACTATTCCTCACATCACATCAAGACTTCTCGAGGTTTCATTAAAAATCTTGGAGCAATTTTGTGGAGTAGCTACATTGTCATCGACAACACATTCAACAAGAGATTATCACATTTCAAAGGTTAGTTTCCCTTTTACTTCAATCATTCAACGAGGAATTTCGAGAAAATAGTTTGTTATATGCTGACAAATCATTTTTTTCTAGTAGTTATGTGTTCGCTGGGTTGTTATGTTCACGAAGGATACCAGACAAAAACCCATTCCATTAAAACAAAAATTTAACATTTAGTTAAAGAAATATAAATTCGTTTTAATATATATATATATATATATATATATATATATATGGGCCATGCTTGCTCGACGGCTCCCTCGTAGGCATGGGACTGCTATGCCACTAGTGGGCTCGGCTATGGGCTTTCCTTCCTACGACACAATGGGCTTACTAGGCATGATTGTTGTGCCGCGAGCGAGCACGCCCGCGGCCGCAGGCGCCCGCCCACAAACACAACGCTTGTGCCTATGGGTGGGTGCGCCCAACCATGGGCGTGCAGGCTAGATGCCTGTTGTGCTGTGGGCGTGCACGTCTATGTCTAGGCGCGCCCGCTCGCCTGCCATGAATCGGCCCCTGACAGCCCAGGGGGATGATTTCGAGAATCGATCCCTAACAAGCGAGGGGGGTGATTTGCCTCGAGCGGGCATGCCCACCCACAGACACAAGAGCCTGTGCTTGTGGGCGGGCGTGCACAACCATGAGCGTGCCCACCCACGATAGAACGGGTGTGCAGGTTGCATGTGTCTGTGGGCGAGCGTGCCCGCCCATAGGCACAGGTGCCTACCTAAAGCACAACGGCCCATTGGCAGGCAAGGGGGTGATTCATATAATCGACCTCTTGCCTACCAAGGGGTCGATTCAACCCCTGTCTATCAAGGGGGTGATTCATATAATCGACCTCTTGCCTACCAAGGGGTCGATTCAACCCCTGTCTATCAAGGGGGTGATTCTCAGAATCATCCCTAGCCTGCCAAGGAGCCATGGGACAAATGTAATTTTTTATTTTTTTTATTTTAAGGAATGGTTTTTTTTGTACCCTGGATGAACCTAAAATGCCACTTGTCATGGGGGTTGATGTGCATGTTTATGGTCTTTTTTCAATTTTAAATTTTGTTTTGTTTTGTTTTTTTACTTAAGATATTGGTTTTTTTTTAATTTGTTGATATATATATAGGAAAATGACTTCACATAAGGTTTCTGTGAATCATTCTGGACCAAAGACAGCTAAAGCTAGAGGTGGATCCTCAAAAAACACTGATGAACAAACCTGACCCAAGCCAATAACTAAAAGTCTAGCAAGTGGCTCCTCAAAGGATAAGAAGTTGGTTTCTTACTAGAAGAAATCATGAAAAGTGAAGTGTGAAGAATTAACATGGTTTGTGAAAGATAGAGAAGGCGAACAAGATCTACAGATATATCTATATGTGGTATGATTTATGATGGTGGAAGTTATGAGGTGTCGGGAAAAATACTAGACGTATGTTTGATACCAGATACTGAAGTTGTTTATGTACTTACAAAATCGTCCAAGTCATGTGACATGATTAGATATCAGTTTGCATTGTCGATGTATGACATGACGGATGATTCTACAAGGATGTGTAAACAAATCATAAACGAAATTGCACAAGATATCGTAAGTATTGTTATTTATATTTATGTGTTTTGCGTTATTGTAACTGTATCATTATATTTTTAATAAATTAGTTTTTATTCACATATGACATTTTGTTTGACACAATTTTATTGAAAGTCTTTCAATTATGTTGGGAGAAATTTATTTTGTAGAGCAAGATATTATGAATGTTGTTCACAGTTTCTACTCAGGGTCAGAAAAAGATATGACAAACAAGCAAAAAAAAAGTACTTCATGATGCTACAAGACTACATCCAAGGGATCAACAAAGAATGCCTATAGTGGATAAATCTAGCAAAGCTAGACATGTTACTTTTGAAGATGAAGAAGTTGAAGCTGAAGCTAAAGAATATGTTTCCATTACTGAGGATGAGATTAGAACTGATGTTAGAAAGGAGAAGAGCCATAAAATACCAAAAGCAAAAAATGCCCAAGAATGTCTCCCTTCTAGTTGATGATGAGGAGGTTGATTATGTAGAATAAAATATGACAACTGAGAGGATGAAGAAATTAAAAGTTGACCATTAAAAAAAAATCATGGCCAACAGTGAAGATCCTAGTGAAAACTCAAAAGGAAGCAGGGAAATCATTACACCAAGAGTTGATTTAGAGGATGGCATTATTAAAACAAAACAAAATGTCATTCGACATCAGTTGACGAATACAAACTTAATTGAGGGTGGTCGTACATTTCAGCTTAATGTCAGCCAACTCTATAAGCCAAATGAAAGACAGTTTAAATATCAAATTAGAAAGCCACACCACCTGCATGTTCACAACTTGAAGACGTTGATGAGGTACAATCCATATGCTCATGTGGTTGATTATGTGCTTATTGTTGATCCAATTCAAGTTCCCAACAAAGAAGCATTTGATAAGTCAAAATGTTTTAAATAAAAATATTATGTACTTGGGGGGAATGATTTTGTAGAAGCTCAAAGGTAATCGATGGAGGAATGTGTTTTGAAACAATGAAATGTATCATTTATGTTGGATTAACGGATACAAAAGCAAAGTTATTGGCATGGGATCATAATACAGATAATGAGTATAGGATGTTTATGAATTTCATCCAAAGGGTTAGATTTATTCATAATGAATTTGAAGAAAAATATGGCGGAGATAAGACAAAGGTTAGTCTAGCTTCTCGAAAGGAATGTTGTATGGAAATATGTTATCAAATTGATGAAAACATCAATTCAAAATGTGGCAACGTAAATTATGATATATTCAGAATTGGAGAGATACAGGAATTGATTAGTGAGTTTTTTGACATGTGGAAGAACATTGGCATTAAAAACTAGAAGGTTAAAAAGTATAAACCATTGATATGTAGTAGCAGTAAATGAGATCCTGTAATGAAGCTCCTTCCAGAAGATATGACTATCACACATTGGAGAGCATTGCAAGGAGTGAAGGATGAAAAGCTTGCGAAAGAAATATTATCTCACGTGAAGTCAAGGGAATTATCATTGGACTTAATGTGTGAGGGATTTCAAAAGCAAGTTTGTTGAATTATTTTTACTTATTTCTAGATTATAAGTTTCTTTTCAATATAACTATTGTTGTTGGTAGTATTTGTTATACATATCATATATTAATTTTATTTACTTTATTTATTCAGTCACAAGGTTTACATGAAAATACAAGAACAAATGGTTAAATTGTTGAATGAAGATAGTTTGGATGATGTTATACGCAACTATCCAGATTCAAGTTCTACATCAACACTAAAATATTTTTATCTTGCATTTAAAAAGGTATGTTAATTTATACATTCATTTTTATTCATGTGTATATTGTTTGTATTTTATAACTTATACATATATTTGTTTATTTAATTAAAAATGAAGAATGATGCAAATGGAGCACCAAATAATTTAGAAGCTTTATTGAAAAAATTAAGATGGAAATAATGAGAAAGCAACGTCTTAGTAACGTTGAACTTGATCCTAGTCTTACTCATTTCATTTAGAATGGGTTCGAGACTATCCAATATCAAATAATACAAGGTGATTGTGAAGACATTGCAAAAATCATACCTAAAATGGATTATTCCCTAGTTATTGCAGATATTTCTCATGGTTTCAATATCCCAAACATTGAGTATGATAGTGACCCTTATACTTATCAAGCTCTTAGTAAAGTGGTTACAGGATTTGTAGAAGTCACAACATCACCATTATGGAGATTTGTGACATTTCATTCAGACACACAATTTGCAATGTTATTGACAAGCTTCAAGGGAAAAGAAAACTCAAGGATGCAACTTACATGGTAAGACATTGAAATTGTATGTTTGATTAATGTTAAAAAAATCATTTATGTACAAGTTAATTGAACTTTTACTATTTCATGTTACAGGAAAAAGTCAAATCTTATTAACCACGGAGATCAACGAATTATAAATGATTGTGAGTTCATTCATGTTGAAAGTTGGACAAAAGATGATACCTATAAGCCTACGCTTCTTAATCGGGTACATGGAAAAATTCATAGCCAAGTACTGGTTTATGATGCTATTGTAAAAAAACTAACATATGAAGATAAAGAAACAAAAAGAGAGATAGTTAACATTTATCAAAAACCATAGTCATTGATTAACTATCTTATAGATTTATGTTTAAATGAAAGAGATTGGGTTTTGGATTTATTTTCAGGCCTAGGTAAGTTTTATTAGATATAATTGAATTTCAATATATTCTTTTTTATTTTTTAGTGATTATACTAATTTACTTCATTATTATTTTTGTGCTTCATGATTAGGTACAACACTAGCATGTTGCCTACAAAAAGGAAGAAATTGCATTGCCATTGAAAAGGACCCAGTGCAGTGCAAATTTATTTAGCAGATAATTAATGCTTTCAATTTCTTCCAGATGCAATGCAAGAAGTTGGTTTGAGGAAAGCAGATTTTAATGAATTATGTGTAGCAAAAAAGGCAAAGGAACCTCAACCACCATTAGATGGAATGATTGGAAAGACATACAATGAGAGATTCACAAACATCAAAGATCCATCAAAAGAGGAAAATGAGCAAACTAAAGCGGAAAATATTATGGAATAAGACAATGATGAAAGTCTAAAAGATGAAGAGTATGGATTACGTGATATTATTGATTAAATTTAAGTTATGCTTGGAAATCAAGCTCATTTTTTGTAACTATTAATTAGTTATACTTGTAATGTTTTAAATTTGACATTTTAAGAGAATAATAAGTATTCAGTTATTGTTGTTATATGTTCAATATTTGTATTATGTGATTTTCACTTTAATTTTTATGTGAATCATTATTTTTTGAATTTATTATTATTATTTTTTGACATGAAATTAATAAAAAATGCTATTATCTAACCATTTTTTGTTAAAATTTTCTTATAAAAATTGTTTATTTGACATGTCATTTTTAGCAAAAAACGTCTCAAAATGTGTAATTTTTTGTTATATTTATATTCAAAATGTGTATTTTTATGTTAATTGTTAAAAATTATTGGTTTGTTAGAGACAATTATCTGATATGCATTGAAATATTAATTAACGATATATAAATATATAGAAGATCGCAACTTTAAAATATTGATCTTTTCTTTAACTATGCAAAAAAAAGATATCACTAAAAAAAATTTGAAAAGAAAAACAAAAAAATATGAAGAAGACGATTACTTAAAAAAATTTTAAATTTAGAAAATAATTATTCACATTTTATACATTATAAAATTTAAAAAAAAAAGTAAGCTTTCTAAAAAAAGGTTTTGACGTTGCATCAACACTTTTTAAAATCAACATGAAAATCATTAACATTTAAAAAATAATGTACATAAGAAAATTTAAAGTTTGTGTATATATATATATATATATATATATATATTGAATCATCACTTTTCAAAATCGGTTAATGTTTTTGCTAGCTCAAAAAACGGGTAATCATGTGAGTGCCCATTTCAAAATTCACATTGTTTTTTTTTCTCTTTCTGTTAATTTATTTATCAACTACCATCTTTGACTTGTATACACCACTAAATGGGTGTGTATCTGTGACATACTAGTGTACTTCCGCTGTTATAACATCTTCATTTTCTTTAATGACCTTTATAACCTTGGCAACCTAGAATGGATAACCATATCGATCTCCATCTGCTAACACTACGATCATGCAACCCTATTTAACATCTTGCTTAGGACTCTTGTAAAGGCCTTCCATGGCTTCACGTTGTGCACATGATCTTCTAAAACCAATATGTCCTTTCGTATTCCATATTACTCGAAACCCACTCATTTTTAGAGTGTTGGGTTTCTTCAAGATGGTTCATATTCAAATGTTTCAGATCCTTCTCCTTATCCACATCCATAACAGATTGTAAAATTCCAACAATGTGACATAGTTGGCCATGTAAAATACCATTGTTTTGATCTTCACCCTTAAAAGCACTGTGATCAATGCACTCATAATTCAAATAGATGCTTCCAAAACAAGCCTCCTGTAAATGGATCACTTCTTGGCAATGGGCTTCAACATGTGAATTTTTTAAACTATTGCAACAATTGGAATTAATTCTTCTAATTGTAAATCAATTATGCAATTTATTACGAAAACAAAAATGAATTAATCGCACTGAAACCTTCACAAATAAAATTTTGCGGAAAATAAAAGTGTTTGAAACTCAGAAATGGTAACACACACACATACAAATGACACTATTCTTTTTGGACAAAAGTCCCTGGAAAAACGCAATGTAAGAAAATTGGTTGTAACAATTGAGGTTTTATATTATTATTATGCAGCAGAAATTCTGAGTACAATAAAACCTTTCTAAATTGGTGATTCTACCCAAGAAAATATTGGTAAAAATATGCTGAGGGACTTTTACCATCTCCCTGAACAATTCTGGCACTTGACTGCCTCTGAAAAGCTAGTTGTCCCCCTGCTTTGTGCAGGCCCTGTGTCACCCTAGCGTAGACCCTCACATGCTTGGCTTGGAATTGTTGCCAATCTATGCCTGCTGCTGACTGGGAAAATTCTTCTCCGACCCTCTTGAAAATCTTCCCAGGCTCTGGAACTGAAAATGTCCTCCCTTTTAGCCAAATTGAACTTATCACTTGAGACTCTATGCATCCTCTTGAAAAAAAAAATTGGCCTCCTCTTTCTGACTCTCCAAAACTGGAAAAGTTCCTCTGGATCATTGTTGACCTCTCCTGCCACTTGCTACTCACCTCTGGGATCGATATCCACTGCTAAATCACTCTTGCACTTAGGAATTTGAACTACTTGGACAATTGAGTATCTACATTGGTGTATTCTCCATCTACCCATCGACCTATTCTTATAATCTCTAGTTGGGACTCCAACTACCACGATTAAAACTTAATCGAGGTTTGAGATCATATCCAAGTCGATCTGTGTGAGTTTCTAGATAATTCTCACATTTCTCAATTAATTCCTACTAATTAACCACTTTTCCTAAGTCAAAATTAGGAATTTGTTTAATTATGGTCAATTAATTTAATTGAGCCATCTCTAGGTGAAATTTCCAGAAACAATTTATGGGTTTTGGATAACTCCTTTGTTTTAGCCACTCCACAAATTCTCGAGACTAGAACACCATCTTTTGCTACAAGAACCTAACACTCGTCATTCAAACAGATGCTCCAGAAACAAGCCTACTGCAAGAACAAAGATTCACCTTAGATGGATCGCTTCTTGGCCATGGGCTTCAATAGTCAAGAAGATATTTTTCTCATACCACAAAATATTTTCTCAATTATTAAAAAGTCTTGCAGTTGAGATCTCATCTTCTCACCTTGTATCTGACAAGGGGGAATTGATGGTCATATAAAATCTTCATAGATACATCAAGCGAGCCTGAGCCACATCTTGAACTTGTTGCCTGAGCCTATTTCCATATACAACCATACCCATATTCAGAGTTGTAGCTAGAGACAAAGAAGCCCATGAGCATTCCTTTTAGTTTTTGGCCTTACTTAAACCATCGCAAGTTGACACCTCCCTTTTCAGGTTGAGGTTCTCCCTTTTTCTGCAGGTTGAGACCTCCCTTTTTTAGGTTGATGGTATCCCTCTTCAAAGCAATAGGGACACTTCATCTAGTAGAAGACTAACAAATTCTTGCCAAATTTGAAACTTTTCATAGAACTGTACTAAGTGTTCTAGATTGAGATCCCAATGGTATCCCTCTTGAAAGCATTAGGGAGCGTTTCCTCTAGAAAAATCCTTTAGATTCTTTTCATATTTGGAATTGTTCCAACAACTTCACTAAGCGTGGAAATGTTGGTGGTCATCCTTAAACCATGATCGGTTGGGAACTCAATTTCTCCCACCTTATACCTTCATCCGAGAGAGCACATTCCGCCTATTGTTGTCATGCATTATTGTATTTTTTTATTATAACTCTCTTCTTGGACTCATATATACCCCTTCAGATTAAGGGGGGAATGTTGGACACCTAATCCGCTAAGGGTTGGTGCGCTGGAATGTGAACAACCACTGGAGTCCAAGAGACCTTGGAATATGAAACCAACGGTCATAGGGATGTATTATAAATGTATATATTTGTTAATAAGAAACTATTCAATTTTTTTTTTGTCTTAGTTGCATGTCCATTCCATGTGTTTTTTTAACATAGACCATTGGGGATAAAAGAGGAGATCATTTGCAAAATAAGGATAATATTAATAATGTTATTACATCAAAATTTAAGGAGAAATTGGGGGGTGACAAAGAGTTAAAAGGAAAAGGGAAACTAAGATATTACAAGGAGATGAACAACCCAAATCTTGAAATCAAAAGTATTTATTTGTCTTGACTAGTGTGAAGAAGAAAATAAGTATCGCTAAAATAAGAACAAATTATCATTAACTCCGTAGTCAAATTGGGGATTGGACAATTCCAAGAACACCATGGGATGAAAGAGTTTGTCATATTAGTGACACTAAGAGGGTTGAATATGAAGAACACATTCTCTTAAATTATCCAACGTATACTCAGTTTAGATCTATATTTCTAAATATTTGCTACACTATCAATCTTCGACCTTTTGACTCATCAAAATTGTGGATATCGTGGAACATTTCTCTTAACATTTTTTTAATATAGAATTAATAATTCTAAAGAATTTCAATTAATCTCTTACCTTCTTAAAGTCTGGTAGACAATATTTGGTCTTAGTAGATATTATTCTTCTTCATCATCAACAACAACATTTAATTAACTAAAGGTAAAGTTGTTTATTTAATTAAGAAATATATATATATTTTAAGGACATTTTTTTTTAATTATTTTTATTTGAAGTTTATTTTTGTTGTAAATCATTATTTACAATTATTTAAGTTTTTGCATACTTGTATATATATTATTTTCAATTTCACAACAAATAGTTTAGCATGTTAGTATTAGAATATTTTCGAAGACATTATTTGAACTTGGTTTTTGACGACAACTTGGCTTTTGGCCAACTAAAATCAGAATATGTGTTGTTGAAAAGTATTCTAGTGGGAAATCCTAAAATAGAAAAAACATACAAAAGTATGATGAAAACTTTATATGAAATTTTAGTTTTTATAAGAGAATGAAAATCACTTTTCGTACTATAGATGTCAAAGAGATAATGTCATCACCCAAAAGAACCAATGGAATGAAGATGAGGATTGACACCAACATAGTAATAAAGGATGAATATGATGTAGAAGACTAGGGTAGTGAGCATAGTGTCAAATAGGATGATGAAGAAAATTTTCATGGTGAGTTTGAAAAGAATCAATATAAAAGAGATATTCATGAAGAATATAGTTAACATAAAGTTGATAATTCCCTACTCTTGTAAGATGGGGAAGAGAAAAGCTAAAAGAGTGTGGAGTTGAGGAATGAACCTTAATGGAAACCCGTTTCCAAGAAAAGAGCAAACCCATGATCTTGAGTTCTTTGAGTTTATTACTTCGGCTCTCACCTGGTCTCCTTAACGGTGTCCACAAACTATAGGATAGAGGAATAATCATCGATAGTTAGGAAACACAAAAAAAACAAGGGCTTATACAATATCCTTTTCAAAAAAGATGGGGTATATCTTTCTTTTTCACCACATGTCATTCTATGTGGGGTTAAACCAAAGGATTATATGAAACACCCAACCAAATCTCATCACCTAATCAAATATACAATCAAAACACTGATTATCTAGAAAATGTACTTCATCTATAGCGTTCATGTACATCTTTTTTTCAAAAATCAGTACATCAAGCATGATGACTCCTTCACAACATTTAAGTGTGATGGCCAAATGGGATATCTATTAGATGTTACCCCAATTGAAGCATTATACCAACAAGGAAACATAAAAGTAACACATCATTTACATGCATGGTTAAGGGAATAGACTTTGATTTTGACATTTCCAACTACCCATAATGTCAAATCTGAAAAGTAGTATAATAGAGTTTTGGAGCTTATTAAGGTTTTAGCATTGAGAAATAAGAAGATGCTCAAAACTTTCAACACATGTGATCGACTAGTTTTGTTTTTTTAGAGAGAGAGGAAATATCTGGGTAGATCCACCCAAAGGGATCACTTCCTGTCGGCTTATTAACAGAACATAGCCCCAAGGGTGTCGAGGAGAAATGACCCTGTAACCTCCCATTAGCAAGGTTCTTTAGCGACGAGAACTCGACCAATTAAGCTAACCCTAGAGCTATGTGATAAGCTAGTTGATCACTTCATGAAAGATATATTAGAAGGCATATTTACAAGACACATCATATGCTCCTCTTGTAAATGCTAGTTTGATAATTCATAATAGTATATCAACCTTAGTGTCAATGTGCAATCCTCTACATTATTGAAGGGGCTTTAAGATATTGTGTCCAAATTCATGGTAAACTCATTTGAAATATGTGACAAAATACTTCACTTCATACTACTTAATTTCAAATTTTCAATCCTCCTAACTTTCTCCCCATCCAATTGAAGAGATTTGAAGTTATCAAGAATCTTGTGATAACTAAGATAACAAAATATATTGACCATGAATATACCAAACTATCAAAACATACAGACTCATTATTCTCTCAATACTAGTGTTATGTGATTATTGTTCACCTAGGTGAATCACTCGGTAATGAGTATTATGTTACGTATGTGAATAATGTGAACCATGTTTGGTATCAATGTAATGATGGGCATGATATAGTAGTTAACATTAAGAGAATGATAAGAAAACTACATATATCATTTACAACTTTCACTAAATTTGCAATATTCCACATCATCATATGTGTGGAAGGAAGAAAATGGACATTGAATTATCTAAAGTGGTCTTTCTCTTTGAGAATGAAACGTTTTAAATTGAGAGATAATGTAATGAATATAAAGTAGTTTAATAAATATAATGTCAAGATGTTTAAATAATAATAATGTTAGGTTAATAGTTAAAAGTAAAGTTGTCTACTTAATTAAAAAGGTGTGTCTCTTCGTGAAGATATCCCTTAAAATATTACTGGGAGCCCACCCTCATGATAAATCATCATTTGTCATTTCATTATATTATATATATATTATATATATTATAAACACTTATATTATTCTTAATATTTTAAATGACATTAATCTAGATAAGATTAAAAATAATTGTGATCCATGGATGAAAAATTAACTTTCTTTTATATATAAAATTGTGTGTAATAATTATAAATTCCAGTTTAGATTCATTTAACACCAGATCTATCATGCATCGAGAGGGATCAAATCCCTCGAGGTGCAAATTTTCTTTTTGGAGTGTAGAATTTGAGGAAAGGTTTTCACCTTGAGGGATTTGATCCCTCTTGGTGCATGATAGATTTGGTGTTAGATGGATCTAAGTTGGTTCCAGTTGAGGGAAACAATGTCACATTTTTAGATCATCATTATTATGTATATGTTTGAGATTAACTTCAAAATTCACATTATGTTTTCTTTGCTTGGCATGACCATATCATTCTCTTCTTTAATTTAGTTTATGTTTCTTGCCTTGAATGGTTTGTACATCTGTTTTTGGATTTTTTGAGTGGTTTGTGTGTTTACATGTTTGGATTTGGATGGTAGTGTTTGTGAATGTTACAATTGTTGTGTTATATTTTTATATGTGTATGTAATTGTCTATTAATAACTAGTTGGTGATGAAGAAGAGAGACAATCTTTTCAATAGTTTGCAGGATGATTGATACTACATATCTATTTCATTTAATTTTAGGTATCACAACTTCTGACAAATAATTAATTCTTAATAGTGTCCCTCTAGGTATTACTAAATATATCTTGATGAGTAGTTTTAATAATTTACTGCATCAAGATTACTCTTGAAATAATTTGTTTCTTTGCTAATGTTTGAAATAATTTATTTCCTTCAAGAATATTTGGATGGTTTTTTTTTTATCTATAGTCTATTTTGCAAATTCAAGAAATAATGTATTTTTGAAATTTTTTAATGACTGGCTAGATTTATAAAATCTTCACATCCAAACAATTATTATCTCTTTCAAAAATATTTTGATTTGCTTTGAATTTTTATAAATATATCTTTTCCTCTTATAAATATTTTGAATACATTGTTGTACGCAATTATCTATTAGTAATTTTGAATATATATTGAATATATGTAATTGTCTATTAGTAATTAGTTGGCAATGAAGAAGGGAGATGATCTTGTCAATGATTAATTTGCACCTTGCACGAGGATTTATTCTACATGTCTATTTCATTTTAATTATAGGTCAATTAATTCTTAATAGTGTCCCTCTAGGTATTACTAAATATATCTTGAAAATTTATTTTTTTAATAATTTATAGCCTCAATATTAACATCTAATGCATCTAATGCAAGAAATCAAATAGGATTAGAAAACAACATCTACATTGAAATCAATTCATCTAATGCAAGAAATCAAATGAGATTAGAAATCAACATCTACACTGAAATCAATGCATCTTATGCAAGCAATCAAATAGGAATAGAAATTCACATTTACACTTAAATCAATGCATCTTGTGCAAGCAATCAAATAGGATTAGAAATCAACATTAAGATTATAAACCAACATATGCACTAAAATCAATTCATCTAATGCAAGAAATCAAATGAGATTAGAAATCAACATCTACACTGAAATCAGTGCATGCAGGCAATAAAATATGATTAGAAATCCACATCTACACTGAAATCAATGCATCTAGTGCAAGCAATCAAATAGGATTAGAAATCACCATCTACACTAAAATAAATGCATATAGTGCAAGAAATATTCTTCCCTCTCTCCCCCTCCATGTAATCTTGAAAAATATTTTTAATAATTTACAACCTCAAGATTAACAACATCTAATCCATATAATGCAAGCAATCAAATAAGATTAGAAAACAACATCTACACTGAAATCAATGCATCTAATGTAAGCAATCAAATAAGCCTAGAAATCAACATCTACACTAAAATCCATGCATCTAGTGCAAGAAATCAAATATAATTAGAAATCAACATCTATGCTGAAATAAATGCATCTAGTGAAAGCAATCAAATAGGATTAGAAAACAACATCTACACTAAAATCAATGCATCTAGAGCAAGCAATCAAATAGGATTAGAAATCAACATCTACATTGAAAATCAATGCATCTAGTGCAAGCAATCAAATAGGATTAGAAATCATCATCTACACTGAAATCAATGCATCTAGTGCAAGCAATCAAATAGGATTAGAAATCATCATTTATATTGAAATCAATGCATCTAGCACAAAAAATATTCTTCTCTCTCCCCCCTCCAACTCCATCTCTCTATCCCTTGTTGAAAATGGCAACAAGAAATGCTAAAAATAGAACTGCTATAAATAGCAGTTCAGGTACCAGTGTTGGACATAGCAGCAAGGAATGAAAAATGGAAGTTCTATAAATAGCATTGCTAAAAATAACAATTTGGGATAGATTCCTATTTTAGTTAGTCCCTGAACTAAAATAGTGAAGTAAAATTTGAATTTGATCTTAGCAGTTGTTTGTAAAATAATTAATTAAATCGTCTTGAGTTAATTAATTAAGAAAAATCAAACATGAATTCTATGTGGGGACATGCAACAGTTTCTCCATTAATTGAGGAATTTATCCATCAGTTAAAGAGATAAGAATGAGTTGTAATTGGTTGGCTCAGTTAATTGAGTCAAGTCCAGTTAGATTAATTCAAACAGTTTGTTGAATTAATGTAAGTTCAGTTAGTTAATGCTTACATTCATATAACTGTTGCACTTCAGATAACTGAATATTCTCTCATAAATAACTCATGCATGTCAGTTCAGATAGAGACCCAGTTGAGATCAGAGGAGAGACAATGTACTATCAGTTGGATGATTTTTTCCTATAAAGGAAACTCATCCATACAGAAGGATTCATCTCCTTTAGGATTGCGCAGTTACTATTGGGCCAAGTGAGCAGTGTGAGGTGGGAATTCACATGTGTGGAAGCATTGGACCCCAAGAAAATCTGCGCAAGGAAATAGGAGGCTTGGAGGACAAAGGAGAAGGTTTGTGAGAGGCCTTTGATTGTCTATGGACAGTAGAGGGATTATACTGAGAGCTGGATAGCTTCTGAGCTAAGGCTTTGTGTAATTCTGTGACTATTTTCCACTTGTATGATAATACAAAAATTGGGGTTTTAGGTTGAGGCTTTCCCTGTGTTATTTCTTCTGTATTATGTGCGATTGATTTCACATTCTTAGTTATATGTGTTCTCTTGATCTTGCTCAATTCGATTAAGCTTCCGCAAAGTGTTGTAGAAGTAGATCTTATATTTTTCTTTAGTCTATTGCATAATTTGTTGATCTACAATGGGAATTTCTACACGGTATCAGAGCAAAGGTGATCAAGGCGAAGAACAATATACAAGAAGGAGAAGTTCAAAGTTTGTGGTTCCTAAATATAGAAATCGAGTTCTTATCACATCTCAATTTCACCAATGGCATTCAGTGGTTTAAGATTCGAGTATGCCCTTGATGGCAGCTTGAATTATATAGCCTAGAAGGACCGCATGGAGGTAGTATTAGAGGATAGTGTTCTAAAGGACTTCATTGATCAAGAAGTCCCCAAGACCACTGATGCTACTCAACTGGCAGAATGGAAGAAATGTGTGGCTAGAGCAAGGAGAATCCTCCAGGAGGGAGTTCGAGACCACATTGTCTTGAGCCTCCATGGGAAGGAGACATCGTTTTCGATGTGGAAAACATTGAAAGATCTATATCAGAATAGCAATGATCATAGGAAGTTGGCATTGAAAGACAAGCTTCATAAGATCAAGTGTGAAAAGGGCGACACGATCTCTACATATCTGAACAAGCTCACCACCTGCAGGGATGAGCTTGGAAGTGTAGGGATCATGACCATTGATGATGACATGGTGAGTCTTGCACTCCTCGGTCTTCATAAGAGCTGGCATAGCTAACAAGACTCGGTAAACGGAAGAGAGAAACTGCCAGATTTGGAATGACTTTGGTTGGATCTGATGCAGGAGGAGATATAGAGAAGCACCAGAGATGGATCTTCTTCATCCAAGGAGGATGAAGAAAATTGCGCCTTAGCGAGTAAGGCAAAGAAAAGGAAGGAGAAGGATTCTCATCCCAAATCGAGTTCTTCCTATGGTGGGAAGAAGTTTGACAAATCGAAAGTGCGATGCTTTTGTTGTCATGAGGTGGGCCATTTTGCTACAAATTGTCCACTGAAGAAATCCAAGAAGGGATCCTTGGAAGGATCAAAAGGTGAGGCACTGGCCTCACAGTTCGAGTTGGATTTCACACTTTTCGCATGCATGGTTTCATCCATGGTGGGAATTGGTTGGTTTCTTAATAATGGAGCTTCTTTCCACATGACCGGCGACAAGAGTTTGTTCAGTACCTTGGAGGAGAAAGATCTCCAGATACTCATAGCGATGGGTAATGATGAAAAGTATAGTGTCTCGGGTGTAGGCACGGTTGTTTTTCAGAGAAAGCATGGAGCTCGCATTACCTTGACCGATGTCAAGTATGTACCAGGACTAAAGAAAAATTTGGTGTCGATTGCCATGGTGGAAGACAAGGGCTACGATGTAGTCTTCAATAAGTGAAAGGTTTTCCTTCGACACATCACCACTAGACAGGTGAAGTAGATCGGTTCACGAGTCAAGAACCTGTATGCTCTTGAGGTTCAAGATGCATACAAAGCCTTGAGGAGCAAGGCAACTGATGGAGACTTGGTGGTTGAGAGGGAGAGTACACTACCTCTCAACATGCAGTGCCAAAAGAAGTCTCAGACAATTGTGGAGAAGCCATAGTTGGTGAAGCAGCTTAAGGAGGTTGTGGAGCAGCCACAACTAGAGAAGTCGAGAGGAGACTAAGTGGAGGCATCCACTCATGCAGAGACCTCCAGTAGGGGGAAATTTCGATCCAAGTGGGTAGAGGGATCACATGCATCCATACCTCCAGGTAGGAGGTGGGGCGATGTGGAGTGACAATCCCAAGAAGGCTGGAATAGGGGCAAGATCATTGAGGTACCCAACATCTTTGATTAGACCTTGCTACGGGAGCCCTGATGAGGAGTAGCAGGACTAGCTGAGTGGGTAGAGACAGATGCAGATGGAGCGACAGAGAGAGCTACAGTGCAAGAATCCCAAGACAGTGTAGAGCTAGCAGGCTGCAACAATGCGAGAGGAACATGAGTGTTGCACCAGTGCAGGATGGCACAGAGAGGTGTGCAACGGTGCGAGATGCATGGAGTGTTGCAGCAGCTCAGAGGTCAGAGAGGGAGCACTTGTTAGTGGTAGATGGAGCTTCATCATTAGAGTATGTTTCTAGCCTAACAAAGAGGTCAGTTGGGAGTTTTTTTTTGTTTCTAGAGTTGTTGGAGCAACCACACTTGGGAGAAGTGTTGCATGTAGAACATTCTAAAGGTTCAGGATCGGGTTCGAGTTGAATGTCTTTCTTGTTGAGAGGGAGTGTTGAAAATGGAAACAAGAAATGCTAAAAAAAGAAGTGCTAAAAATAACACTGCTATAAATAACAGTTTGGGTACCAGTGTTGGACATAGCAGCAAGGAATGAAAAATGGAAGTGCTATAAATAGCATTGCTAAAAATAGCAGTTCGGGATAGATTCCCATTTTAGTTAGTCCCTGAACTAAAATAGTGAAGTAAAATTTGAATTTGATTTTAGCAGTTGTTTGTAAAATAATTAATTCATTCATCTTGAGTTAATTAGTTAAGGAAAATCAAACATGAAGTCTATGTGAGGACATGCAACAGTTTCTCCATTAATTGAGGAATTTATCCATCAGTTAAAGAGATAAGGATGAGTTGTAATTAGTTGGATCAGTTAACTGAGTCAAGTCCAGTTAGATTAATTCAAACAGTTTGTTGAATTAATGTAAGTTCAGTTAGTTAATGCTTGCATGCATATAACTGCTGCACTTCAGATAATTGAATATTCTCTCATAAATAACTCATGCATGTCAGTTCAGACAGAGACCCAGTTGAGATTAGAGGAGGGGCAGTGTACTATCAGTTGGATGAATTTTTCCTATAAAGGAAACTCATTCATACAGAAGGATTCATCTCCTTCAGGATTGCGTAGTTACTATTGGGCCAAGTGAGCAGTGTGAGGTGGGAATTCACATGTGTGGAAGCACTGGACCCCAAGAAAAACTGCGCAAGGAAATAGGAGGCTTGGAGGACAGAGGAGAAGGTTTGTGAGAGGCCTTTGACTGTCTATGAGCAGCAGAGGGATTATACTGAGAGATGGATAGCTTCCAAGCTAAGGCTTTGTGTAATTCTGTGACTATTTTCCACTTGTATGATAATATAGAGATTGGGGTTTTAGGCTGAGGCTTTCCCTGGGTTATTTCTTCTGTTTTATGTGTGATTGATTTGTCATTCTCAGTTATATGTGTTCTCTTGATCTTGCTCAATTCAATTAAGCTTCCGCAAAGTGTTCTAGAAGTAGATGTTGTATTTTTCTTTAGTCTATTGCAGTATTTGTTGATCTACAATGGGAATTTCTACATCCCTCCCTCTCAAGTCCTCTCTCTGGTCCTTCCCCTCTCCTACCTCCTTCTCTCTCCCCCCATCTCTATATCTCTCTCTCTTTGCCCTCCATCCTTTTCACTATCGCCCTCTCTCTCCCCTCCTCTCTCCCCCCTCCATCTTTGTGTCTCCCTCTCTCTCTCTTACCCTTCTCTCCTTCTCTCTCCTCTCTTTCTCTCTCTTCATTACTCCTCTCCCCTCTCCTTCATTCTATCTCCATCTCTCTTGTCACTCCCTTTATCTCTCCACCTCTATTACTCTATATCTTTGTTCTTCCCTCCATATATATATCTAAAGTTAATTATATATCATGATATATTAATATATTTTATGAGATAACAAAATAAATGTTATATTAGATTTAAAACTGTATTAATCCAAAATTATTAAATTTAATAATATTAATATATTAATATTAATATAATATTAATATTTTAATATCAATATTAGATTTAATGATGTTTTTACATAGCATGATAACAAAATGTATAATAAAACTACATCAAATTAATATATATGGTTTTTCCTTTTAAAAAATTATTTTACAAATATTTAATTAAAAGAAGTATTAAAAGATTTTGGAGTAGGATTTCCGATTCTTTGTGTTGAATTAACCTTTTTTCTTTTGATTTAAGAAATGGTGTTAGCTTGAGCAAAAAGTAAAGTTGTTTAAAATTTTATCTAGCGTGGTAATTTTTTTTGTTAAAGGTAAATTTGCGATCCATTCAAATTCACATATATGATAAAAGAGCTATTAAACATATTAGCCATTTAAGATTCAAGTGAATATTTTGATAGACATTAACGAAAATCATTTTTATTATTTTTTGAGAACATAACATACTCACACATCAAAGTGTAAAATACACCTCTCGACACAATAATATTATGTATCTGATCATCTTTATAAACATAACTTTTTACACACAACTATACTTTTAAATATAATTAAAAATAAATTATAACATAACTTTATATGCCCAACTATCTTTACACATAAACTTAACTTTATATGCCCAACCACCCTCTTAAGTATAGTTAGAAATACACATATCTTCGTGTGCCCAACCATAATTGTGAAGGTAGAAGCAAAAGACGATGAATCAATCCCAAAAGAAAATCTCTCTAAACAAGCATATGAAAAATGCCTATCCAGGTTTGAAGGCTTGACGAGAATGAGGTAAACGACTAAAAATAAGGCTAACATTGGTTCGTAGGATTATATGGTCAAAGAGTTAAAGGAATTTTTTTTTTTTTTTTTTTTAACAAATTAATTAAAGATAGGTTAGAATATAATATCTAAGAAATAAACTAATTATTAGTACATTACTTTTTTTATTAACAAATTAATTATTAGTATATTACTTCCTTTTTTATTAACAAATTAATTAATTATAAGTTAGAATATAATATCTAAAAAATCATAGTATATATAAATTTTTTATTATATTAACAAATTAATTAAATATAGGTTAGAATATAATATATGAGAAATTAATTAATTATTAGTATAGATTTATTTTAACTATAGATTTAACATAAGTTGAGAAATATTAAATTTTTTCAACTGCAGTTTTATTTCACAGTGCAAAAAATAATATGTAATTTTTTATTGTTTAAATTATATTTTTTAATGTTATAGAGATTATATAACATGTGCATTGAGTCATTTCATGAGTGCACATTACACTGTTTTTTTTGTTATTAATATATTTTTAAGTATACATCAATAGTAATTCATATTAAAATATTTTCTTTTAAAATAGATATATATGAAGTTGATAAATATCTTACAATTTTTTTTTACTTCTAATTACTTTACATGAAATTATATTAGATCATATGGACAACTAATTAAATATGTATAGCATAACTTTTTTTTTTTTTTAAACTTCTAATTACTTTACATGAAATTATATTAGTTAATATGGACAACTAATTAAATATGCATAGCATATTTTTTTTCTTTTTTATTAAAAAGGACATTGCTTTTCTATTTAGAGAATATTTTATTTTTATTTTAAGACGGACAAACATACTTACACATTGCCTTCACCCTAGGCTATAGAATGAGCCTCTCAGCTCAATAAATTTGAATGTAATATCTTTTATAATCTTGACTTGAGCCTTTTTTGGAAATATGGATACCTATTTTTATTTAATTTTTTTTTCAAATATAAATATCATTTTTTATTTATTAAGTAAAATTGGAGGATAATTTTTTTTATTATTTTAGTTTTAGTTTAATTATATAAATAAAATAATGATTATAATTATAAGAGTTAATATTTAGTGTAATCAAAATTTTATAATTGAATATTAAAATTTTATTTTATATTTGGATTATATGAAATAATGAATATAAATATGAGGAGTTAATATTTGTTGTAATCACAATTTTATAATTAAATATTAAATTTTTATTTTATATTTTGTTTATATAAAATAATTTGTTATAGTTATCATCTTTATTTTAATTGATAATTATTATATTCATTTAAGTGAATGTGCATGTGTTTATTGAAGAAAAAAGTTATCTAATTCATCTATGTATTAAGAATTTTAAGTAAGTTGATACCTTGTTAGCATAGGATTAGAAATATTATATAATATCACTTTCAAGTGCATTGCAAAATAGCCATTAAGATCAACTACGTGTGTGCATCTTGAAATAATATGGATCCTAAACAACCCTACTAACCCATATTAGTTGAGAGAATTGGTTTATCCTAACATATTAGTTCCAAATACCAAAATCATTATACTAATAAGGTAAGTGCTTCCAACTAACATAATAGTTGATTAAATGTATGGTGAGTGTAAGCTTACATGTTTTCTTCACATTTCCTTCCCCTCCCTAACCCTGGGCTCATAAGGCCTTCAAATCAACCTTTGAAAAACTTGAAACTACACAATAATTCATAAATATTTTCATGGGAAATCAACCTTTGAAAAACTTGAAATCACACCATAAATTCATAAATATTTTCATAGTTTGCCATGTCTAAGAAGGTTTTCGGCCTTTGAATCAATCCAACTCAAAAATCCTTGAAATTTTGCCAAGGTGGTACATTTTGTCTACTAGGTAAACAACACTTCTAACATTAAGTACTATCAAGGTAATCGAGGTGGTAAATGAGGACGAGAGGCAAGTAAAACCATCAATGTGGTGGGGCCATTTCTCCCTAATTGAAGGGGTTGACTCAACCATTCACAATTAAGCTAGCTAATCCAAGTAAACCTTATGTGACTCGACTCCAACAACACTTTTAAAGGTGTCAAATTTTGAGGATGGTGCTAGGTTTTGACCCATTCTTAATCAACCTATACTCGAGTTCCAAATCAATAAAAGTCTTACTCTTATGTGGCTGGATTTCGGGGCTGGGGAGGTTTCCTATCATGATAGGTTCAGCGCAACATGCCTGTGAAAAAATATAAAAACGAAGTTATACACATATCCCCCGTTCAATTATTATGTTAAATCATTTATAAATAGCAAATTAAGAAGATAATTATTATTTCTTATAGCATACCACGCGGTCGTTGCTTTAAGCAAAATACGTGCATGGGATTTAAGGGAAAATTGTTTCAGCCAATTAAAACAACAGGATCGCGTGGCCTAATGGATAAGGCGCTCGCCTCCGGAGCGGGAGATTGTGGGTTCGAGTCCCACCGTGATCGTTTAAGGTTATACCAAACATGATAGAAGGAATTTGTAAAATTACTTTTACCTTTCAGTGGTTTAACTGTCATTTTTCCATCCATACTCGTCAAAATATTTTTGTTTGTAAATTACTTTTACCTTTCACTGGTTTAACTGTCATTTTTCCATCCATACTCGTCAAAATATTTTTGCCTTATTTGTTTTTTTTGAAAACCATGGAAATTTTGGCAAGATTATTTTTTGTTTTGAAAATTATGGAAATTTTGGCAAGATTTTGATCAAATGCAGGGGAGATTTTTGTAAATATCTAATTCAGGTTAACAGTGATCAAACTTCAAAATTTTGGGTGCCCTAGAGGTTTTTGATGGTGCTAAATCCATTTTCACCATTAAAAACAGGATTCAAACATTGCTACTGCAATATTTTTTGAAATTTTTTTGCTCGAATTCCCACCACTTTTGACTCTCCACGAAATTCCTCCGCCGTATCCTTCTTCAATATTTTTATCTATTCAGGCCACTATCACTGTTTTGCCCCCCTTTCTCGGCATAGCACTCAAAGAGGCCCTCATAATGAAGCCAAAATATTTTCCCATTAAGGCCACATTGACTGCTCAGAGAATTTATTCCTCATTTTTACTGTGCATGTTCTAGGAATTTATTCTTCGTCTTTTTCTATTCCTGTTGTACTCTTTCATGGGTACCATTCACAGGGCATTCTTAACCAGAAGTCACTAAACTAATCATTGGGTGATGAACTTAATGCATAGTATGTATTAGTATATATTATGTTTTATTTTTCCGATATTTCCATTGTTCGGACTCATATAAACAGAGAGGTACGCTCCACAACCATTTAATGTGCAGGCGAGTAAGGGCCATAGCTGATTAATGCACATAGTAACCAGACAAAAACATTTCTATGGAGTTGTCTATAATGCGATTTTTTGGAGATTCTGGTGACGGAATCCGGTGGAAGAAATTGAGGTTAAATCTTCATTTGTTGCAGTTAAAATGGTTTTTTAACTGCATATTTGGATTCAGCACCCTGGAAAACCCTGGGACGCTTTCATTGTGTAGAAACTAGCTATCAAACTTCAATTCCAATAAATTCCTGCCAGATTTCAACTGGAAAAACCCGCCAAAAAAGCTTTCAAAAAATCGCGTTATAGACAACTGCCGATTTCTATAACCAATGGCTTCAAAGACAACTGCCGATTTCTATAACCAATGGATTCAGGTTCCGTGAAAAAATCAGTATAGATTCCATGTACGATGGGAAAGTACACATCCCAATCAAACGAACGTAAAATATTTGGGCGAAATATCAAAATCCATCAAGTTTCTTTGTGGTAACTGCATTATGTTCCTGCCGGAGGATAAATATTACGTTTAAGAGATTTTTTGGTGCCGGATAATCAATATAATATTTAATATTTTTTGGTCGGGAATATTTTGTATTTTATTTTTATTTTTTAATTCTCGGATGAAAAGAGCAAATAAGATTGAAATTATACAATTTATAAAGTAATTTTATATAATATTTAAATTATTAAATTTATGTTGTATTTGAGTAAAAAATAATTAAAAATGAATATTTATATAGTTAAAATTTTTAAAAATAATAATATTATATTTTGAAAAATATTCTTAATTAATATTATTTCAAATAAATTAAAAGTGAATGCAAAATAGTTTTATTTTTATTGTGCTTAGGCATTGCTTTATGATATTTATGTTATAGTATATTAAAATTTAATATATTAAATTTTATTTCAAGTAGTAATGAGTATCTATTTTAAATTATATTAAAATTTTATAATTTTTTAAATTATTTATTGATTTTGTATTAATAGTGAATGAGTATATTGTTGTCCATGGTGTCTTGGATAGATAGTGATGGGTGCTTTGTTTAAGGCAGGCATTGATGTGAAGTCACTAGTTCAATTCTTTGCTCTAATTTGAGTGATCTATTGAACATAATGGAGATATAACTTTACTCCAATTTGAGTGATCTATTGGACATAATGGAAATATTACTTTGCCAAACTTACGGTTTTCTTAGTTTATTTTTTTTCTAAATAAAATTTCTAATATTTTAAATATATATAATAACATTATTTGGAATAAAATAAATATATATAATAATTAAATAAATATAAAAATATTTATATTTTAATTTAATAATATTTTTTTGTTTGTTAAGTTGTATGTCCTCCTCTAGCCTGGCCCACACCAACCCTTTAACATGATTAGATTTTTTCTCATAAAATTTCAAACCAATTACCTTCACATTACATTATAAAATAACTTAACAATACACACATTACCATTTATTCTATATCTGGTAAACTTAATTTAATAATATTAAAAATTAAAAATAAAATTTAATTTTATAATATTAAAAACAAAAATTTTAACTTTAAAATTTAGAAAAAAATCTTATACACAAATTTCCAAAATCCAAAACAATTTTCATCCCATCAAAAATGTTTTGTTTCTGTTACTAAATGCCAAAATATGGAAATGAAAATAATTATTTAAAAAATATTAAAAGACATTCTATTGCAATTATGAATAAAAATAATTTATTTATATTCTTTTATATATTTTTTAACATTATCAAGCATTAATTTTTTATAAATAAGTTTTTTTACAATATCAATAACATCTTTTAATTGGAGGTTTAACCAACTAAATTTATGAATAATAGAAACATTTTCGGAAGAAATCACATTACAAGAATTCTTCTGATGTGATTTCTTCTGAAAATGTTTCTATTATTCAGAATATGAATCAAAGAAGCTTGAATTCATATTAAATTTATTTGAAAAAAATTAGTGCCAAAAAAATATTGATGGGTGCCACTTATTTTATATAAGAGATAGAGGAATTTGATGGAATAAAGGTAATATAAAGGTATCCGATATTTTGATAAGGACGATATTAGGCTATGTCAATTTTTAGAATGTAGGGAAGTCTATGCGTATTAGAATATAAACTAGCAATTGCATCATAGGTTAAAAAGGAAACATCGTAAGGAAATAGCATATCCAGCACTAATTAATGCTTCTTTAACAACTGTTGAAAGACAGAAAAATATCAACAAAATTCAGGGACCATGCTACAATGAAATCTTACTTTAATATTTCTTCCTTCAGCCTTACAAATCAATGAGGCCTATGTTGAAGTTAAAAATCTTGTCTGATTATGCCAACATGAATGCGTTGTAAATAAAGAAATAGATCATGATTTTCTACCTTTGAAATCATAGCTCCTTTTGGTACAATTCATCATCAACTTCTCCTTGCCTAGAAATGAAGCATATGCTTTTCTTGATTTATATCAAGTTCTATCTCCTTGTTTCTATTGCTTGGTGATGAGAGTTCACATTGATTGACAGACTTTGTGTCATTCATGCATGAAGATTATTTCTCTTGAGAATATGTTGTTCTATGTTATCTTTTCTTTAGGTACTCTTCTTGCCAACTTGAAGAATCTTAAGATTGTACTATAATGAACATATCTTTTGGACGAATCCTACTTCCATATTGATGGGGGTTTTATATGGATGTCGTTAATCATTTTATGTTCATTTGATTTCATACTCACTAAGTATGTTTTTTTCTTTATGGGTTCTTGACATATTAAAGATCGTTTAATCTACTAAGTTTTCATGTATTTCTGAGTGCCTTAAAAGGAACTGATTTATATTTTAGAAGCTAATATGCTTTTGTTCTTTTTGTAGATAATAAAAAATATATGGAGTAGTGGCTTTCATCACTTCAAGAGCAGTAAAAACAAGGCTATTGAGAAAAGACCTCCAGCACCGAGAGAGATTTGGTAGCAACTGTGGAATTGGTGAACATGACTTGCTCTGTGGTGTTGTCTATTTGGCATAGCTTTCATGATCTTGTATAGAAGAAAGTATATTTTCATTTAGCTTATACTATATTAACCATGAAATTTCCAATATTTAGGGCACACTTGCCATCACATTTGTAGCGAAAAATATAACAAAGTATCACACTTTCCTTTTCATATATAAATCCTCCTATATGCAACAACCGTGGCTTTCATCACTTCAAGAGTAGTAGAAACAAGTCTATTTAGAAAGCAACTCCAACACTAAGAGAGATTTGGTAGCAATAGTGGAATTGGTGAACATATATTGCTCTATGGTGTTGGCTATTGGGCATAGATTTCTTGATTTTTTATAGAAGAATGTAAATTTGCATTTAGCTTATACTATATTAACCATGAAATTTCCAACATTCAAGGCACACTTTCCATCACATTTGTAGAGAAAATTACAATAGAGTATCACACTTTTCTTATCAGATCTAAATGCTCTTATATGCAATCGCTACAATGTGCCTCATAGTTTAAATTTGTGTTAGGAGGAGGAGTGTCAAGGTGCAAGCTAGAATAAGAAGAGGGGAAGTCAGGATTGAGCGGTGTATGAAGAATATTGTTTGGGACTTGAGATTCATGTTGGAACACCCTTATTTATGCATCACACATGCTTTGATAATAAGTTGCTCGATTCTCTAAAGTGATTTAGAATAGAAAAAGTGAAGCGAGCTATAAGCTCCCTATTTGAGATAATATTATTAATTAGAGAGACATGTTCTAGAAAAGTATTATGTTTGTGCAGTTCCTTGATAGCTAAAATTGTCTTTATGGCTGACCTTATACTCCCTATACTATGTTTGTGAGGCTCAGAGTTGGGCTACATTAGTTGTATTACTGTAGTTGAAGCTCATGAGCATAGGTTAAACACAAACCTATTGTTAGCACTGCTTAATAGATGCTTGTTGAAGAGACCATAGTTGAGGTTTATCCTAATATATGTAATAGATGCACATACATTACCAGATTACCTTTGGGTTTGCAACATTTATTATGTGATGGACAAAAATTTCCCCGTAGATATTAAGTACATTACAAGTGATGACATAGACTCTTCACGAAACTCACTCATGAATTGGGCTAGATCAACCAAAGCATAGTTATTGAATGATTTGGCGGTGTTAGATGTACTAAAATGGGGATCCAAAATGAATGAGACTACTTATAACCTGAAGCGACAATTGCCATGCGAGTTTTTCTTCTTTTCAATACAAAGAGATTTAGTTTTATATATAAGCTTCTTGTTGACCCACAAGAAGCTTATATATTGAAGGAGGTTGAAGTCATTTGGAGCAACTCTCAAGTAAGTTCGATATCTCAAGAAGAGCTAGTGAAGTGCGAAGTCTGTTGCTGGGAGGAGGAAATAAGTGCAAGTTTGGGGGACTCTCTAGAGAAGAGGAAAATAGAACTTTTGGTGCCTCTCTCTCTCTGTTTTGTGGTATAGGTTGGGAGATCGAAATCTCCTAAGATTTCATTGTTGGCGTAAGCTGCATGTCATTGGAGCTTCTGCCAAGTCGAAGTTGCTGGAAGGGGTCGAAGATCTTGGAGGCTGACATGGTGTGGAGGGAAATTTTGGTCTTGGTCTAGGGTAAAGAGTCTCAAAGAATACTATTGAAAGGAAGAATTATCTTGACTAGATTTTCCCCTCGAGGGGGGTTTTTCCCTGGCATGTGCCTATATCTTGTGTCTCTTGTTTTGTGATCTTCATGTATGTATAATTGCTTGATGAAAGATAAGATAATAAAGAAGTAAAAGAAGCCAACACACTCACAAGTAATTATAAAGAAAGGAGAATCAAACCCTAATATAATATCCTTGATTTTCCAACATGGTATCAAAAGCTAAGGTCAATAGAAGTCGAAGATCACTTTGTTGGCATGGATTCTCCCTCTATGGTGAACTACATAAGTTTGGGTTTCAACTCTACTGGAAGATGGATCAAGAAGATCATCTACTACCTATTCAACAAAGTCAAGAGTCATGGATTCTTGGTTGCCCTTACAGGATCTCTTACTAATGACAATGTGTGGATCATTGATAGTGGAGCATCGAGACACATGATAGGTGAAACTAGGAAACTACACACACTATGAAAAGAGTCATCCTCTCATGCAGTGGAATTGGGTGACAACAAAAGCTATGTTGGTAGAGGCCTAGGATCTACATCATTAAAGTTGGACAATGGATCAAAGCTGCATCTCAACAACATTCTCTATGTTCCAGGTTTGAAAAAAATTTACTTTCTATTTCTTGTTTAGAATATAAAGGGGAAATAATTGCTTTATTTATGGAAAAGTATTGGTTTGGGGAAAGAACTCTAGTATTGACAAAGCTAGGGTTATTGGAGTTTGTGAAGGAAGTCTTTACTGGGTTACTCCATCTCCTCAAGCTCTAGTTCATATGGAAATAAGTCCCATTGAACTATGGCATTGAAGGTATGGTCATCTTCATTATAGAGTCATCCCTACACTTAGTCAATTGGTTCATGGTATTCCTGATATGAAGTTAGACCATGAAGGTGTGTGCAAGGGATGTTCTTTGGGGAAGCATACTAGAAAGCCATTTCATCATAATGAATCTAGATCTAAAGAAATATTAGATCTTATCCATTCTGATGTATTTGGTACCATGTTTGATAAGACACTTGGAGGTCATCTCTACTATGTAACATTCATTGATGACCGTTCATGGAAGACATGTCTCTACCTACTCAAAACTAAATATGAAGTATTTGATCAGTTCAATGAGTTTAGGGATGAGGTAGAAACCCTAACCGAAAAGAAGATAAAGACTCAAAGGTATGACAATGGTGGGGAATACACCTCTAAAGAGCTTATTGCATATTGTAAGGATGTAGGTATTAAGAGGGAGCTCATTGTTCCCTACTGTCCAAAATAAAATGGATTGGCCCAAAGGAAGAATAGGTCAATCCAAGAAGGCATTCAATCTATGCTCCTTGATCAAGATTTATTAAATTTCTTATGGGGTGTAGTGATGACTACCATGTATGTTCAAAATAGAATTCCTCATAAGGTTCTTGAGAATACTACGCTCGAAGAAGTATTCACAGGAAAGAAGTTGAGTGTGGATCATTTCCACATATTTGGAAGTCCAACATATGTCCATGTTCCGAAAGACAAGCGAAAAAAGTTGGACTCGACAAGCATCAAGGGAATATTCGTTGGTTATAGTCTTTCCTCAAAAGCATATAGAATATACATAAAGGAGGGAAGATACATTGAAGTAAGCAGGGATGTCATATTTGATGAGAATCAATCTTACAAGAAATCAAAGGATATTCCTATTGATTCTGATGACGAAGAAGTTCTCGTATTTGAAGAATATGAAGTTCATGAGAAATATTTTACAAATGATGAAGAAGAAGGACCAAGTGAGCCTATTCAATCGGTGGTTGTCCCAACCACAAGGATGAGACCAAATTGGTTGAAAGCTACAGTAGAAGATGCTAAAATACATAAAGTTCTGAAAGGGTCCTCTAGGGAAAGTAAGAAACCGAAAAGGTATTCTGGTAATGTTGCATATATGAAAAAATTGATTGAAGCCTAACCATATACATTCAAGGAAGCTAAGCATGAAGAATTTTGGAATAAATCTACGAAGGAAGAATATCAATCCATCATGAAGAATGGGGTTCGGGAAATCGTTCCTATACCTAGTGACAAATTGGTTGTCACATCGAAGTGGATCTATAAGATCAAACATGATATTGATGGAAGTATAGAAATGTACAAAAAAAATGTTCATTGCAAGGGGTTTCTCTCAAAAGGAAGGCATTGACTATGAAGAAACATTTGCACCTACTACAAGGTACACTACCATTAGATCATTGGTTTTAATGGCTTCTACAATGGGGTGGAATATCCATCAAATCGATGTTAAGACTGCATTTGTGAATGGGACCATTGATGATGATGTGTACATTGAACAACTTGAAGGATTTAAAGTGAATAGCAGGGACTCTTATGTTTGCAGACTCAAGAAGGCTCTATATGGCTTGAACCAAGCACTAAGGGCGTGTTATGCAAGAGTCGATGCATATATTCTCAGGATTGGGTTCATGAAGAGTATTGTTGATCCAAATCTATATATCAAGGTCGTGAATAATAAGCCAGACATTATTATACTATATGTGGATGATCTATTCATCATTAGTGTAGAACGAAGAATTCAAGAATGCAAGAAGATGCTGGTAGCTGAATTTGAGATGAAGGATTTGGGACTGATGCATTACTACTTAGGTCTAGAAGTATGGCAAAGAATTGGGGAGATATATTTTGGGCAAGGAAATTACATCATCAGGTTATTGCAAAAATTTGGGATGATGGAATCCAAGCCGATGGTTACTCCTATGATCACCAACCTTAAGAAGTTGAGGAGATCCAACTCAAATCTCGTGGATCCTACCTCATATCGTCAGTTGGTGGGTTCCTTGATGTATCTGGAAAATATTAGGCTAGATATATGTTTTGCAGTAAACATTCTTAGTCAATTTCAATTGGAGCCTCGTCATGATCACTGGATAGTTTCCAAACATATATTGAGGTATCTTTGTGGCATTATACATCACTGCCTAAAGTATGATAGTAAGGAAGTCAAGCTATTTGGCTTCACAGAATCTGATTAGGGTGGTAGTGAGACCGTTGGAAGGAGAACTACCGGAGGATGCTTTAGTGTGGGAGATGCTATGATATCATGGATGAGTAGGAAGCAAGATATCGTTGCATTGAGTAGTGTCGAGGTAGAATATGTGGCTACATGTGAAGTAGGAAAAGAGGTTGATTGGTCAAGGAAGCTTCTAACATATTTGTTCGAAAAGTCCCTTGGTCCTACTGTAATTAACTGCAATATCAAAGTTGTATCAAGATGTCTGGAGGTCCCATGTTTCAATCGAGGATGAAACATATCAATAAAAGTTACACTTTATTATGAACTTAGTGCAAGATTGGATTGTGAAGTTAGAATATGTTTCGACAGATGAACAAGTAGCAGACATATTGACAAAGTCTCTTCCTAATAAGAAGTTTGAATAACGAAGGAACCTCTTGGGTTTGGTAGATATTGTTGATTGTATTGATGATAAAGAAATGGAAGATATTTTTTGAGGCTTTGTGAGTGAAGCATTGCCTAGGGATACATCATGTCGGCACTCTCTGTTGATGTCAGGAATCCTGGAATTGAAAAGGTCTTGTTGTTTATTGATCTCGATTTTGGATACACACATGTGTGTTTAGGATGGTGGTTAGAAAGTAAGTCTGATGGTACCTAGAGGGGTTGAAATATTGAGTCCACCTTAGTCCCACTTGGATAGATTTCCTTGTTCAGGAATCTAGTACATGGAATTGTGGTGCCTAAATTGTTGAGTGACAGGTTGGATAGATTTCCCTAGTCAGGAATCTAGTCCATGGTGTTGCGATGCCTAAATTGTTGAGTGACTAGTTGGATAGATTTCTGTGGTCAGGAATCTAGTCCATGTGCTTAAAGGTTCTTCATGTTTTCATATAGTTTGAGATCTTCCATTGTATTCGTACATTATGAATACCTCCCAAGTTAAGAGGGAGTGTTGGACAATAACTATGTTTGGTCTTCAATAATGTACTTGAGTCATTATGTAATGTACTTGTCAAAAGAATAAAGAAAATAATTTTTATTATTGTAACAATGACTTATTAAAGCATGGGTTTCATGATTGGGTCATCATTATATTAGTCAAAGTCCCATTTTGGACTCCTAGGATTAATATTGAGTTTATAGAGTCATTGTACATTCGAAGAGACCCTTCTTGGGCTTTCAGATCATGTAAAAAGGTTTTGTATCAAGTCAAATATGAATTATGTGTCCTCCACATCATGTCGGCCTAAGGAAGATCAAGTCAGCCTAAGGACCCCCATTTGACCCACAAGAAGCCTATATATTGAAGGAGGTCGAAGTCATTTGGAGCACTCACTCTCAAGCAAGTTTGATATCTCAAGAAGAGTTGGTGAAGTGTGAAGTCTGTTGTCGGGAGGATGAAAGAAGTACGAGTTTGGGGGAGTCTCTATTGAAGAGTAAAATCGAACTTTTGGTGAGTCTCTCTCTATGTTTCATGGTTTGCGTTGGGAGATTGAAGTCTCCTAACATTTCGTTGTTGTCGTAAGCTGCATGTTGTTGGAAGCTACTACCTAGTAGAAGTTGCTAGAAGGGGTCGAAGATCTTGGAGGCTGACATGGTGTGGAGGGAAAGTTTGGTCTTGGTCTAGGGTAAAGAGTCTCAAAGAAAACTATTTAAAGGAAGAATTATCTTGACTGGGTTTTCCCCTTGAGGGGGGTTTTCCCTGGCATGTGCCTATATCTTGTTTCTCTTGTTTTGGGATCTTCATGTATGTATAATTGCTTGATGAAAGATAAGATAATAAAGAATTAAAAGAAGTCAACACACTCACATGTAATTATCAAGAAAGGAAAATCAAACACTAATATAATATCCTTGACTTTCCAACACTAAGTTGGGTCTAGGTTGGGTCAATGGCCTTGCATGCTTGATTCTAGAAATAAGGAAAGTTGTTCCTAGTTTGATTGCAAAAGTTTACAATAGAAGTTTTTGTGCAGCTGAAGTAAATGGAATATATTCCTAACGGACCATCTCATTTCCAAATGAATATGGAAGAATGCCTACACTTTTGGAATTTTTTACGCACTAGTAGCCTGGAAACAAGTTTGTCGAAAACATTTACATACACAAAAAGGATTGTAAATTTTTGCAATTATTACTTAGTTAGGTCTAGGTTGGGTCAATGTCCTTGCATTCTTGATTCCAAAAATCAAGAAAATTGTTCGTAGGTCAATTGTAAAAGTTGACACTGGCAGTTTTAGTGCAGTTGAAGCAAATGGAATATATTCCTAACAAACCATCTCATTTCCAAATGAATATGGAAGAATCCGCTATCGATAATTGTCAACTTTTTGGGTCAACACAATTTTTTAATTGTTTGTTGTACTATTCAACTCATTATAGGCATCAATCCCTTTGAAAGATCTTGAAGCTAAGGTGTTAATTCTTAATGTGGTTTGAGAGATAATTTTGCAAGATCCACAACATTTTTACTTTTCAATCATAATTCATCTGATGATTATTCTATACAATGGTGTTATGGTGGACTAACAAGGTTTTGCAAATTAAAGTAAACAAAACATAAAACTTATACTTGAAAACTTCACAAGAATATTGTTGTCTCCAAGTAGGACCAAGCTCTAATTCTTGAACTCTACTATCAAAATTCAGTGAGCACAGAGTATATCCCATGTCATTTTAATGGGGACTAATTTATACAAGCAAAGTCTTTGAATCTCCTCCTGAGTGAATATGCATCATATTGGTGTCAGAGGCAACTGAATTGAACTTGATACAGCTAAATTAAAATTTCAACTCGATTTTGACTAGAGATTTTAACCAGAAAAGAAGACAACAAAGCAAGAGAAGCAACACTCAATAAACATTGTGAAATCAAAGAAGCAACTTAAAATTATAATTGAAAAGGTTAAAGACAATTACCCAATGAATGTTGCAGCAAATGTGTAAGCTTAGAGTTCCTATTGTCACCAAGAAAATTATTATTACTAATTTTATATAGCGAAAAAAAGGAAATAAGTCAATTAATAGAATGTAGGCATGTTAACCAGAAAACAACATTTCAAAAATCTCTTGCTCCTTATATTTTGTCATAGCAACAAACTTGTATGGCATATGACTGCTTTTGGTTGTAAGGGAAACAATGAAATCACCGAGAGTGTATAGGGACTTATTGATATATTGTTCCTCTTTTAGACACTCCCCATGGACATCAATTTTTGTTATTCTCTCACTGCCTGCAAGATCGACCAGGCACAACTTACTCATTAAGAAGTACCCCTGTATCGCAATCCAAAGTTAACCCTTGTTTTAGCAGATTAGTAAGATCCTTGCTCAAAGGGGTTCTTCCTCTAACACTCCTCAAACTATTGGACTGAAAAAATGGTGGAGCCTTCTTCTTAGGCAAATTTTTTGAATGGCGTTGATGGTCTCTAAGCTTGGTCTCACATATAGTCTGAGCCTTCCTCATAATGACAATTCTTCATAATGCCCGGTGCTCACCAGAAAAATGGTCAAAAATACCATTACCATTTGTCCATTTGCAGGAAATCACAATCACATCATGATGCATTGCCACAATAAGGGGTTAATGAAATCTATGGATGTTGTCCAAGACATTGTCTCTGTTGAAAGCCGCTCGATTTGGGTTTGACGGGCCTCCATATTACAATTAATATGAGACAGATTTCAATTTTGCCCATATTTCATTTTCTGTAGGATTCTCAACACGTGGCCATGCTCATGACGTCATGTCTCTCCTCCTCCCGTTGCTTTTGTAGTCGATCTTTATTACAAACTTGAAGGTTTATGGAAAATTTGCAAGTAAATTTTTATGCCTTTTAGGCAATGGATCAATTTGAAAAAATATATAAATTAATGGTTTTTAAACTCAATTTGCAGCATAAAAAAAGAGACAAATATACCATACATAGCAACACAAGACAACAAAATCAAAAGCATACTTAGTGAATATGAAATCAAATCAGCATAAAATAGTTAACCACATCCATATAAAACCCCCATCAATATGGAAGTAGGATTTGTACAAAAGGTAGGTTCATTATAGTACAATCTTAAGATTCTTCAGGTTGGCAAGAAGAGTACCTAAAGAAAAGATAACATAGAACAACATATTCTCAAGAGAAAAAATCTTCATGCATGAATGACACAAAATTTGTCAATTCAGTGTGAACTCTCATCACCTAGCAATGGAAACAAGGAGATAGAACTTGATATAAATCAAGAAAAACCTATGCTTCATTACTAGGCAAGGAGAAGTTGATGATGAATTGTACCAAAACAACCTATCATTTCAAAGGTAGAAAATCATGATCTATTTCTTTGTTTATGAGACATTCATTTTGACATAATCAAATAAGGTATTTAACTTCAACATAGGCCTCATGATTTGTAAGGCTCAAGGAAGCAATATTACATTAAGATTTCATTGTAGCATGGTCCTTGCATTTTTTTGATATTTTTTTGTCTTTCAACAATGGTCAAAGAAGCATTAATTAGTGATATATGTTATTTCCTTACGATGTTTCATTTTTAACATCTGGTGCAATTACTACCAATACACATAAACTTCCCTACATTCTAAAAATTGAAATAGCCTAATATCATCCTTATCAAAATCTGTAATACCTTTATATTACCTTTATTCTATGAAAGTCCTCTATCTCTTATATAAAATAAGTGGCACCAATCAATATTTCTTTGGCAATCATTTTTTTCAAATAAATTTAATTGGTTAAAGCTCCCATTAAAATATGTTAATGATATTGTAAAAAAACTTATTTGGAAAAAAACTAAAAACTTAATAATGTTAAAAAAGATATAACAGAGTTTAAGTAAATTAATTTTATTCATAATTCCACTAGAATTCCTTTTAATATTTTTTAAATAATTATTTTTATTCCCACGTTTTTGCATTTAGTAATGGAAACAAAACATTTTTGATGGGATGAAAATTGTTTTGGATTTTGGAAATTTGTATATAAGATTTGTTTTTCCATAAAATTTTGTTTTTAATATTATAAAATTTTATTTTATTTTTAATTTTAAATATTATTAAATTAAGTTTACCAGGTATGGAATAAACGCTAATGTGTGTATTGTTAAATTACTTTGTAATGTGAAGGTTATTGGTTCGAAATTTCATGGGAAAAAATCTAATCATGTTAACGGTTGGTGTGGGCCAGGTCAAGCCCGATCCTAGCGATTTTAACGGATTAGATGCCCCTAAGTCACAATGTCTCAGACCAAAAGTTAAGTCTTTTATCATCTACACAAGACACATACAACTTAACAAAAAAATTGTTATTAAATTAAAATATAAATATTTTTTATATTTATTTAATTATTATATATATTTATTTTATTTCAAATATTAGAAATTTTATTTAAAAAAAATTAAACTAAGTTTTATTCGCTTATGAATATTTTTTAATGTTTATATAATAAATCAAGTTTATATTTATTGTTGTTATTAATAAAAAATAATATTTATTTTTATTGTTATTTTATTATATTAAATTTTATTATACTTTTTATTGAGTAGTATTATTTTTTTTAATATTTTTTTAAAAATGACAAAAGTTTATATATATAAGTATTTTTTCTTTGTTATGCTGACGGAAATGGTAGTCGGGTAACTTGTACTCAGGTGACTCAGGGTTGATTCTTATTTGTTTCGAGGGTTGATTCTTATTTGTTTCGATTATAACTTCTAAGTGCAACTACACAACCCTGCACGACTCACAAGAAAACCAAGGTTCGAACTCGTGGCACAATAGCATGAACTCTTTAACAGAACCTTCAAACTTCACTAGCTAACATACTACACCCCTAAAAGAATTTTATATATATATATAATTTAATTTTACTAAAAATTTATATATATTTTATTTTTCATTTTCTATTTAAATATTTATAAATAATAAAATTTTATTATTTTAATAAATATATTAATACAATATAAACAAATTTTTATCTTTTAAAATATAATAATATAATTATTAATAAAATTAAAATAATAATTTGAATATTATATATATATATATATATATGGGCTAATATTTTGGGGATTTGAAGGAGTCACATTTTCATTTGGTACTTTTCAACCATGCATTCATTCCCTATTAATACAGAGGCAATAACTAATAATAAAAATATCAGATTTTAATTATAAAATTATAGAATAATTTAAAATAGATATCTATTAATACTTAAAATAAAATTTAATATATCAACCTTATAAATTTTAATACGATGTATTATAAATATTATATGCCAATTCCTATGCCATAAAAAATAGGGTTATTTTGCATTTATTTGAAATAATATTAATTAAAAATAATTTTCATATTTTTAAAAATATAATATTATCATTTTCAAAAATTTTAACTAAATAAATATTTTTTTTTTTTATCATTTCTTTATTCTAATACCGCATAAATTTAATAATTTAAATATTATATAAAAATACTTTATAAAATAGAAAATACATAATTTTATTTGCTCTTTTTACCAAGTATTAAAAAGAAAAAAAAATACAAAATATTCCCGACCAAAAAATCTTAAATATTATATCGATCATCCGGCATGAAAAAATTGTTAAACATTATATTTTTCACTAGGCAAGAACATATTGCAGTTACCACAAAGAAACTTTATGGATTTTGATATTTGGCCAAAATATTTTACTTTCGTATGATTGGATATTTCTTTTCCTATCGTAAATGGAATCTATAATGATTTTCTTTACCGATCTTGAAGCCATTGGTTATAGAAATGTCCTTGTCTTGTCACCACATGTGGATTAGCCAGACGTGGAGCCTACCTGCCTATGCATTAACTAGTCGTGGAGCGTACCTGCCTACCTGCCTGAGTTGGAACAATGGAGATATCGAAAAAAGGGAAGGTAATGTATGCCCCATACACACCATGAACTAAGCCCATCGCCCAATGATTAGCTTAGTGACTTTTTGGTAAGAATTCCCACCATTAATAGAGGCTTTCATAATGGCGGTAGTCTAACTGTTTTATTTTACAGTGTGGAGTTTTGTTTTTTTTTTTTTTTTTTTTGCCTGAAATCTAGCAGATATTTGTTAAAATTATAAATTTGAGTTTTGTAATCTGCACAATCCAAAGGTTACAAGGATTGTTCGGGTGTTAAATCCATTTATGCATTCAAAAACACATTTTAAACAACCAAAGATAGCAATCTTGCCCATAATTTCATCACCAAAAGACCCAAAACATAGAATAGTTAGATAATGTCGTTGTAATGAAGCCAATTGCTCCTTTTTTGGTTCAATTGTTCTCTCCCTCTATGTACTACTCAAAGGGTCCTCATAAATAGACTAGTTGTATCCATAACACGATGAATCATATCCATGAGGTGCAAACGAGTGGATTTGTGTGGGGTTTAGTCTCCATCCAGTTTTAGTTTCAAACTTCTTTGGGAGGAGCTGACAATGGAAGCCACTTGTGGGAGAAATAAACTATCCCAAGGGCGTCAAGGCTCAACCAAGTCTCACACAACCCTGGTGACAACATCCTACTAGTAGGAAAATTTCTCTTCCATTCAACATTAAAGTATCCCAAGGGGAATCCAAGCTCATCCAAATCCTGTATTTTTTGGATAAATCATTTATATAGTAAGTTCAAAATATACCCACTGTTTTGAGTCACAAATCACATTGTGTATTTTAAGTAATTTTTGGAGTTATATTTTGAGTTGAGTTTTGAATTGCAATTTATATTGCAATTTTAGTTACCTCTTAAGTTGTTATTTGTGTCATAGTGTCTATTGACTTTTGAGTTACATTTAAGTTGTTATTTGTGTCATATTGTGTATTGGGAAATGTAAAAAGGGGTCAAGAGATGGACAAGTGGGATGAGATAAGAAAGGGCTTGAACTATTTTCAGAGTTTATAAGAAGAAGAATTACAGACTTTTAATTAAAGTAGGAGATCATTGTGAAACCATTGGCCACCTATGGTGGGACTCTAATTGCATAGATATCTAAGGTTTGAATGGTTCCCATACTTATTGAATGGCATCCACATCTACCTGCCCATCAAATAAAACATAACATACTTATCCCATGTGTTCATTGTGAAATGTCTAAATCTCAATGGTGAAGTGATATCTCATTAAAAGAGTTCATTTGCAATGGTTATCATGTTGATTTAGTGGCACCCACATCTACATCTTCATCAAAGAAAACATAATGTACTTATCACACATGCTCATGGTCAAATATCCAGATCTAAATGATGATATCTCATTGAAACAATGCGTTTCTCTAAGCTCTAACCATGGACATGAAATGGAGTACCTTATTCATACCTTACTATTTTTCAACCATTTAGATTAAGTAAATCAATCATTGGGGATTAGTGCCAAGTTTATGGTCGCTTCCCTTTTGTAGATAATAATTGCAATTAAGCTTTAGATATCATTCTCTATTTTTATCTCACTTTATAGAGAGAAAGCACATGCATGATTTTTGTTATTATATTTAGCGTACATTGATTGAAATCGTCACGTAAGTCTGAAACAATTAGTAGTGTGAATATCCAATTGATTTAGGGTTTGAGATAGGGTCTCACCATGCTAAATACCTAGGTTCAAACCAAAGTGGGTAAGAAATTAAGCTATAAGTAGGATTTCATAGTGATATGCAACATTCATTAAAAAGAAAATCCAATTTTAAGACATTGATAAACCATTTAAACCAAAACATTCAAAGCAAGCCATCATTTCATTAGAGTTAGGCTTGAAGAGGAACACCAATAATAATGACATTAAATTTAATCGTAGCAAAAAGTTGTGAAACTCTCGTAGAACACATATATGGAAATCATTCGACTAAATGCCTTTAATGCACATAATGAGATACCGCTAGCATAGTGAACAAACACACACACACACACACAAAACCCTTTGGACCAAAAACAAGTGCTCTCCTAAGCTTTGAGTTTCTCATTATATTTATATAAAAAATCCTTTAATCAAAGTTGATTGAATCAAACACATTAAGAGCCTTAATTTAGTTGTTGGGATCTCCACATCTTGCCAATAGATATAATACTAAATATTGAAAACAATAATAAAATAAATTTCTTTGATATTAAATGGATGCATTACTTATGGTTCATATTAATTCCCTTTGTGTTATTTTGAAAGTGGAATAACATTTTATACTCTACAAATTGGGTGTTGGTTCAAAACCCTAGTCATGGCGGCATCAATTAATGTTGTGATCAAAGGCAGGGTTTTGTTTTATTGGGACTCATCAGCTAATACTAAGGGTTTATGGGCTCTCTTATATGTCGTATGTTGGTGGTTTGGCTTTGTCAGGATCGAAGGCTTGCTGGAAGTCCCTGTCCTAATTTTGGCAGTCAGGGTCACATGTGGTTTATCACTCTTCGTTGTTTGTTCTCTACATATAGGTATGGAATTGGAAGAGCTCGTGGACTATGAGAATGAGGACTCACCTTACACGAGAATATTCATAGATTTTATGGGTCCTTCCAATATTTCCTTTGTTGTTGCAGCATCCTCCCTGGTTGCTGCATGATGAACCAAAGTATTGTGACAAGAATGTTGCAACTCCCAAGGCTGCCAACTTAAATTATCAACTTGGGTTTTGTTCAAACTTAAGAGGTGGCGGCACTATAATTGTAGCATGTAATGTTACTTATTTCGTTGATCTGATGCAGTGAAGTAAATGGCATGAAATTCAAGCCTAAACTAATTGCATAAATGATAATGTTACTCTATTTGTATAAAGGAATCCTAATTACTTTTGCAGAGATGAAATCCTAGTTACTTTTTAAAGGCTATTCTACTTTACATGAATGTAAATGTTAATTCTATTTGCAGAAATGTGAACATTAATCTATGCAATAGAAATACAAATGTTGGAAATGGAAATAAAAACTTAAGATGTATGAAACAAAATGAAATCATTCTTCAATCACTGCATTCAATATATATTTTTTCAACAAAGTTCATAAGGTGCTTCATAAAGTAATCATGAAAATCATCATTATGCTCTTCAAGTCATGAATTTGTCCACTAACCATAACTGCAGAGGTGAATTGAAATGGAGAAGAGGAAAGGCTTAAGAGTTTTTTGGTATTACTCAATCATGGTTTTGGAGCCTAGGGGTCATTATTCAAGCTTAAGGGACAAAAACCAATCTTTTGGAGTAGATCTGGTCAAGTTTACACGTGCTATAGGAGTGTTATAGGATTACGATATGAGGTGCTACAGGAGGCCCTGTTTTGCTACAAGAGTGAGATAACTTGTTGAATTCCCAAGTAAATAAAATGAAAATGAGATGGGGATAAATTTGTTATTAATTTGGATTTCATAGGACTCCGTTCCAAGTGGAATCATTTCAAAATACCCTTGTTAACATGTGCTAAAAAATATTAGAAAATTACTATAAAAACTGGAAATTCAAGAACTAGTGAGCTAGTTAACCTACCAAATGCCTAACCTAATCAAGTGAAAATGCTATGGCGTAAATTTTTTTATTAACTTGAATTTTTTTATGACCCAATTCAAGTGGAATCAATGCAAATGAAGCTCATTAACACGTTCTAAAAAATAGCAAAAAAATACTACTATTTTGCTACAAGGGACTTCCAGAAATTCTAAATTTGTGAACTAGTAAACCAATCCAAGTAACTCAATGATGAATATGACTTTTAAAAGTTGTTATAATGATGCATCAAGGTTGTGACTTTGTAAGCAATCTGGAAAAAAAAATAAAAAAATAAAATAAAAAACTCACTTCAATCATTTAACCAATATGACCTACAACAACAGAAGCATGAATAGTAAATGCATAAATAAGAGATGCAATTGAAAAAGACATTCAAAAGAAATAAAGAAATTGTACAAGAGGACTATGAGGCTCCTAGGATGGAAACATCCAAGGAAAATCAAAGTCCTATGAAGGAAACCAAGCTTTAGAAGCTAAAAATGGCACCAAACTTCATTATTTGAATCAATCCAAGTACATCCTTGCTAGAAATGAAAGTGGAGCTACTAAATAACAAGTTTTCTCCACAATAAGGCTAAAAAAATACATGCCTCTAGAGGAAAATTTGAATTGGTACATATAAAAGTGATGAGCAAGCATTATCCTTAAAAGGATGCATCTTTCCCCTCCAAAATCCCTCAAAGAGTGGATCTAGTTCCCAATACTAGGAATTTGCATTAAATGACAGGGAACACATTCCTAGATTTTCTCAATCACTGGAGCTCAAGAATTTGTGAAATCATTTCATCATATCATAATTCATTTACTATCCAATCTTGGTCCTTTTTTAGCAGTGAGAAAGTCACTAAATTATCTCATCCTCCAAATCTTCATAATCTGCGCAATATTCTCACAATATTCTACAAAAATAAAAATATTATGCATAAATATGCAATTATCTCTAAAGATTCCTAATAAACAAATTATAGCTCAAAATATGTCATCTAATGCAAAAAGAGAGGTTTAATGTGTTGAAGGATGATAGATGGGCCATAAATTGTATCTAATTTGGAGGCCCATCATTGCAGGTGGCTTTGAATCTTTCTTTTAAGACTTGGGAGAGGCTCGTGATAAGATGAATCATGCGGAGGAGACAAATGCTCCAATATCTATTCAAGTTCTTGGCTCTGGGCTGGACACCCAACATCATTTATGGGTTGGATTATGGGTTCGTTGGGCTCGGTTTCAGGTTCGAGTCCATCTAAGCCGATATCTCTCTGTGGTTTCTTTCTAAACAATCCTCTACCTATAGGCCCAGGTTCTCACAAGGCATTGGTATTTGGGGTCGTATTGGGAGCCTCAAGGGGATTTCTACCAAAATACTGCATTTAGTCATATGTTCCTTTTCCATATTTCAATCCCTTTCATTTCACAAACCCTGGCGGTCCTGGCTTCAATAATCATTCAAACACTTTGGGCCCAATCACTCAAGTAGGGTCAGCTCACCCCAAGGGTTTCCCTTTGAAGCCCAATTTTCGGGTTTGTCTTAGCAAGAATTTAAACTACATCAAGTCAGGTATCAAAAAGCCCCATTGTATCTGGAAGATAAATTGTCCCAAAGTGACCTTAGTGTTGAGTGGCGACATAAAGATGGAAAGGGTTTCAACCACTGAAGAAATGTCTCTTGTTGGTTGAATACAAGGGTGTCGATTCTTGATTCAAACCATTAAGAATGGGTGGTATATGATATTTCTCCTTTGGTTCGTGCTTAACTAGGGGTCGAACTTCTAGTGAAGGGATGGATGCATCCTAAATTTGCAGATTCAGAGGACACTAAATTAGTTGAATAGATGGTTTGGAATAATTACTCCTCTCCAGTGATTTTTAAGTTGTGTTCATCGTTATTTGATGCTCGCAGGGAGTGGTCGGACTTAGTTCCTCTTTGGGTTTAGCTTCCTTTCTTTCCCTTAGACTTTTGGGCAAAGGAAAATTTCCAGGACATATGGAACACTATTGGAACATACCTTGCTCATGACTCATTTTATCTTACTTTCAGGATCATGGTGATGGAAAGAATATGTATTAAGGTGGATCTCAAGAATGGTCTTCCTGCAGAAATTGACCTGGGAGGGGAGGAGGGATTCATACAGGACCCCAATTATGAAGGTGTTCCTTTTCGTTACTGGAGATGTCATCAATACGGTCACCTTGTTAAACATTCCCCAATGGTTCACTCGATGACGAATGGTGAGGAGGAACTTTTTCTACAAAGATTTTGGCTTTCAAAATGGGATGGCATCATCTAGTGGGGAGACAGGTGCACCTCCAAGGCATTTAGTAGAGATTGTATCCACTGTCGTTGCTTCTCAACTCAACCCAATGCACTTATTAAGCAAATTTTTAAAGTAAACTGGAAGTTTGATTTTGAGTGTTTTTGTACATAGTTTTCTTTCCCTTTTATTTTTCTTTCATTTTTATTGTGCTTAAGTTTTATCACCTTTCCTTGCTTGCATTTACTTTTGATCAATTTGTTTATTTTTTTTTCCTTGCTTAATTCACATAAAAGTTTGTCTTCAAATCAATCAAGTCTCACTATTTTGAATATGTCCTAAAAATATTGGATACTAATCATATTTTATAATAATGAACATTGACTAGTAAAATTTGATTGATTGACCTAACGTGTTCGTATTGTTATTCTATCTAGTAATCGATGTCCAACTAAATAATTTCTTGCTAAGACTTGATTGCTTAGATTCTCACAATTTATTTTCTTCTTTCCCTTGCTTCCATGAGTGTTTTCTTGCTATAGCATACATTAAATTTATTTTAAGAAAATCTTTACTTGAGAATTTGACGATCAACAATCCAAATTACCAAACCATTTCCATTTCTTCAAGGCTAGTGATTTTGAGTTCTAGTCTAGTACAAGTAAACTACCCTATGGAATCACCATGTGTTGATATGTGTGTGCGCGAAATAAGAAACTAAAGTAGGTGGGGTCCCACTAGGAAAAATTATATCGGTTATTGAATAATATTTACTTTTATTACACCTAATGATGGTTTCATGATTTATTTTTCATCATATATGCTATTGATGAATATTCTTCTGCTTGTTATGAAAATTGTTTATATATATAAGCTTGTATATGGCGTTAAAAGGAGAAACACGTGGTGCTTGGAATATTTTGTTATCAGACATTGTTAGAGCTCCATGATGGTTATGGTATAGTCCATATGTTTTTGCAACAAATTGAATTAAGGATAGTTTCTCAACATATTACAATTTGATCTTCATCGACATTATATGCATAAAAGGTGTTTTAAAATAAATTATTTTTTAAGACATTATAATATATGCAACCACATTATACAAAGCATAAAAGTATGCTATGTTATGGAAATAATGCAAAGGAAAGTTTTAAAATGGAATAAGGTACGCACAAGGTTGTTGACACCCATACATATGGATTGGCATATGTGTCATACAATCCATGTTATAAGCTTCGAAAAGTAGTATGTTTCAAAGTTTTTATGAAAAGAGCTACACCCTATCCAGTAATCTATGCAAATGTTATGCATTGAAACATGTATTAATGCTATGATTTGGTATCATAATTGAGGAGATATGTCTCGAATGGGTCTAATGTATTTGTTGTTGTATGATATGATATGAGGAATATTGATAAAGTTGGTAGCAGTGTGGTATGAGTTAGCGACTACATATTCTCCATTGAGTTAGCGACTACATATTCTCCATGAATTTATTTGATGGCTATGGTATTGACAATGCAGGATTTACAGCTAGCTAGCTTGCCTTGGAGTTGGTTATTTTCATTTTGGAAACAATTACCATGTTCATTTCTCATTTTGAAACGTTGTTCATTATGCTCTATGGTAGATTAAATTTGGAATCATTCTACACTTCGTAGTTGCTCAACCACTTGTTGAAGGACATAATCTCAATTCACCATGTTTATGTGATGGATAAAGTTTGGTATTGAGGTGGGTGTACATTATAATTATTTTTTTCTATTGATACATGTTAAACCTTACTTAGATAAAGTATAAATTGAGTTTTTTTGTTTCCTTCTTTTTGTTTTCTCAAAAAGAATTATTATGACCAAAGGATTTAAGTTATGTGAATATAGTTCTTCACTTTGTTTGAAACAAAATGAATGTATTCTCTCCAAATTCTTCCTCATTCTTTCACTTTTCATAATGCTTTTACCCTCCAACTCACTCTGTTTTTAAGCCTAAAGAACTTGCATTGTTTCATACTCTAGCCTACAATCTTTGCTGGGTGTCAAAGCTCGTGAGCAAATGTTTAAGTGATTTTGGTTTTTGCGTGTGACAATTTAGATGTATGTGTTGAAATCCTATTTTCACTTTGCTTGAAATTCTAGGTGTTGGAGAGTTTCATATGATTTGGAAGGAGAATCTTTTTTTAGGGGAAAACAATGTGGTTTGAAATCGAATTGAAATGATTTTGCATAGTTAAAGTATTTTCTTTTAATTTGTAAGCAGTCTAAGTCAGCACTATATGTGAAATATAAGGGGAAATCCCTAACTCATATATTTAGTTGACAAACACATATTGTGTATATCTTCAAAATTTTGAATTTTTTTTCATATAAAATATTGGGTGTTCTAAAAAGACAAATATATTTCCCATGTGGCATCCAATGTCTCAAAACGTTGACCGTGAAACTAAGGTAAAACCCTATTGCAATGTGAAATAAATATAATTCCTAAAATTATTGTTACATATAGTAAATATTTGTTAAGTTATGGTATGTTCTATGCTTATAACAGTTTAGTTATTTTTCTATTATATTCCACAGATTAGCAATCACATATACATAAAGTAAAGTGCAGATAGAACATTAAACGATCGACAGAAAACAAACCAAGACAAGAGACACAAGATGTGGTGGCTAGCCAGGGACAAACCCCACAATGTGTGGGGAAACCCTTTGATCAAATCTTCTTTTATCTTCAATAATTCAGCAGAGAGAAATAGTACAATAAATCTGATTCATATCAGCAGTAGCAAACCCTAGATCAGCAGCATCAACATTAGCGGCTTCATTATCAAACTAGGGCAGACGATATCTCACAAACCGACTGTCGGATTACCTTCATTCCACAACCAAAAGTTTCGGCTTCCAGAGGAGGTTCAGATGAACCTATAGCGCAGTTCAGATGAGGAGATCTTCTAGGCCACGTAGGTCAATCTTTACTTCTGCAGTTGCAGCTTCAGTTTCAGCAGTTTCCGGCTTCAAACTAGGGCAGTCGATATCTTGCAAACCGTTCGTTGGATTGACTTCATTCCACCACCAAAAGTTGCGGCCTTCAGAGGAGGTTCAGATGAACCTACAGCGCAGTTCCAAAGAGGAGATATTCTAGGCCACGCAAGTCAATCTTTACTTTTGCAGTTGCAGCTTCAAATTCAACAGCTTCCGGCTTCACATACTTTACTTTTGCAGTTGCAGCTTCAAATTCAACAGCTTCCGGCTTCACATGTGTGAGAGAGAGACCCATTTCAGTGCAGTAGAGAAGAGACTCATTTCTGCGCAATAGAGAGAGAGAGAGAGATGTGATGAGATGAGTGAGTGCAAATGAGGAAAATTCCTCTTATATTTATACACAACGTTGGAGGGTGAATAGATGCGACTATTGGGCTTCTGAGCCTACATGAGTTGTAGGTCGGCTTGATAATAATTCCATAATCAAAATAAATTCATATCTCCATGAATACTTATTGAAATTAGATGATCTTTATATCAACCTCTCGACGAGAGGAATCTAATAAAAATATTATCAGCCATGAATAAGATGAACCACATGAAGTTTTGCCCTGGTTTCCAATTTTAACACTCCCTCTCAACCATGGAGAACTTCATCTGCAATCTATCTATCGGTCGTTACTATTCATCCATCAAATGCATTGCCCTGTACAACCTGACCCTTGCCCTGCTCTGCTCTATTCTGCCTGTTCTACTTTCTCTTGTTCTGCCCTGTACTGATCGGTACTGTTTTTCTCTGTTCTGCTCTGCTCTTGCATTGTTCTATTCTGCTCTGCTTTTGTCCGAATTATGAAGAAGAAGAAATGATCGAGGATGTATCATACTGACTCAAAGTCAGTCTCGGAGTATGTACCACTGGTCCCAGACCAGTCTCAACCAACCCGAAGTCAGCATCATAGTGAGTACAACTCCACTGGTCCTAGACCAGTATCATCCTCCACTAACTCAAAGTCAGTCTCAGAGTGCATACCACTGGTCCCAGACCAGTCTCAGCCGACCCAAAGTCAGCTTCATAGTAAGTACCACTCCTACCACTGGTCCCAGACTAGTATTGCAGTCTCAGAGAGTGTACCACTGGTCCCAGACCAATCTCAACCGACCCAAAGTCAGCGTCATAGTATGTACCACTCTCACTGGTCCCAGACTAGTACTGCACTAACACGAAGTCAGTCTCAGAGTATGTACCACTGGTCCCAGACCAGTCTCAACCGACCCGAAGTCAGCATCATAGTATGGTACAACTCCTACCATTGGTCCCAGACTAGTATCGCAGTCTCAGAGAGTGTACCACTGGTCCCAGACCAGTCTCAACCGACCCGAAGTCAATGTCATAGTATGTACCACTCTCACTGGTCCCAGACTAGTACTGCACTGACATGAAGTCAGTCTCGGAGTATGTACCACTGGTCCCAGACCAGTATCATTGATCCCAGATCAATGGAGGTCATCCTAGCGTAGGGAGTATGGTAGATACAACGAGGCATCCATCGGTACTACTATGGTCCCCAACTTCATTTCCCTGCTCATTGATCAGATGAGAGGTACTTCCCATGAGTCCCAGACTGCATGGGTAAGATGCCTCGACAGGAGAACTAATCAATCCTATCCTCACAGGAGAACACATCAATCCTGCTACAATCGCCATGGAGAACACATCAATCCAGGTTGCCATGGAGAACACATCAATCTAGGCCTCACAGGAGAACTAATCATCCTGCTACACAGGAGAGCGAATCATCCTGTTCCACAAGAGAGCAAATCATCTTGTTCCAGTGTGCACCACCAGGGGAGGGTGAGTCACCCTGTGGTCATATGTTGCTCCAGTAAGAACCGCAAGCCCTCAGAGCTCCCAGAGCTCAATGTATGCAACATGCAGGACCCTTGTACAAGGGTTTCTTGACAACTCCAAGTCGTTTGGGAAAATCACAGATTAGATCTTTCCTCGGGGCTTTGACAAGGTGTATCGACCTGTACATCATCTTAATGCGATGGAGCCTCCTTGCTCATCGACTTACCATATCCCAGATGATGTCTATCTTCTGGAGCAATTGACGAATACTATATTCCTCAATAATCGAATCCCACCTCCGGTTGTTACAGAGAATCACGGTGGTATCCAATGTAAATCCAAACAGCTCACTGAAGAGCTTTCGCAACCAGACCGCCTCACACGAGGTCATGCTAGCAACAATATATTCTGCTTCGGCGGTGCTCAAAGCCACCGACTTCTACTTCTTACTCATTCAGGATGTCGAAGCAGATCCCAAGGTGAAACAGCACCCGAAAGTGCTCTTACAGTCCACCACACTGCCTGCCCAATCAGCATCAGTATATCCAAGTAGTCTCACATCTCCAACAGGGTATCTTAACCCATTGTACCACGAAGATATCTCAGAAGATTCTTGGCATCAATCCAGTGAGGCTCGACCAAATATGAGCTCACAATGCTAACTACAAAACATATGTTCGGATGGAGGTTCACCAAGAACATCAATGCGAATGAGTTTATGAAACTCAGAGGCATTTCCCAAATCTGGTCCAACATGACTACCATATAACTTCTAAAAGTTAAGATCCTCTAGGTAGTCACAGGCTTGCAGTCCATCATACCGAATCTTTCCAATATCTTTACCACATATTTTCCTTGAGATAGGAAAATTTCCCTTGGCTTCTGCCACACTTCAAGTCCTTGGTCCTTCATTTCAAATTCAGAAGCCAACTCCCTCTTACATTTTTGAATGAGAGGGTGTGCACCTATTAGAAAGAGGTCATCCACATACAACACCAGTGTGAGAGGTTTATCATCTTCAACCTTAAAGTAAAGGTTAGGATCGGCTTCACTCCTAGTGAATCCCAACTTCATCAAGTAGCTATCAATCCTCTCATACCATGCTCAGGGTGCTTACTTCAGCCCATAGAGAGCCTTCTTCAACCTGTATACATGAGATTTTCAATCATAAATCTCAAATCCTTTAGGTTGCTCCACATAGACCTCTTATTTGATCAAATCGTGCAAGAACACAGTCTTGACATCCATCTGATGTTGGTTCCATCCTTGTGAAGCCATAAGGGTTATAATCAAGCGGATGGTCGTATATCTGGAAATAGGTGCAAATATCATAGTCTATACCTTCCTTCTGGGATAAACCACGAGCAACAAAATGAACCTTATACTTTTCCATACTTCCATTTGCTGCATGCTTTATCTTGTAAAGCCATTTTGAAGTAACAATTGTCTTGTCCAGGGTTTGGTAACTACTTCCCAGACATCATTCTCCATAATGGACTCATATTCTATGGTCATAGCATCCTTCCATAGTTAATGCTTGACGACATCTGAGAATGATGAAGACTCATTTTGTATGATCGTGCTCATGATGGTCAGGTATCCCTGATACCTGTTAAGTTTCTTACTTTGATAGAAGGTTCCTCAGGGTGCAGCATGTCCTTCAGCATCATCAAGTATCCCCCTAAGCCGTGAAGGCCTCTTCCTAGAAGAGGAAGGCTCATGTGGATGAGGATCAATTGGATCCATGGGTTCTTCTACATGAGGCATTGATTCATCATCCTTTTCTTTTGGTTCCCTAGTGTCGGCTTCTTGAGAGCTACTCAAAGTCAGCAAATTGTCCACCTTGTTGAGACCCATATCTTTGTCAAAGGTGACATCATGACTAATCACGACTTCCCTTTGACTGGTGGTGAACATTTCTTCAAGAGTTAGGAACCCAATGCTTGATGAGGGCATTGATTTTGTACATATACGGCGGTGATCGTAGTTTCAGCCCATAGAAACTTCGGAAGTCTTTGATCATGTAGCATAGCCGAGACAACTTCCATCATCGTGCAGTTCTTCCTTCCCACCACACCATTCTGCTCAGGAGTATGTGGTGTAGTAGTCTCCCTCTTAATGCCAACCTCAGGTATGCCTGAGTGAACCAATTGTAATATATCGGAGGTCTTGCTTTGGCTTGAGGGGAATGGTACCCTTTTGAGCTTTCCTTCGGCACATCCTGGACATACACCTTCTTTCTCTATTCAGAATTCGGGCATCCCTGTCACCATTTGTCTTACACCGAGTATAGCTTTATAATGAAGGGGGGAAAACCTCTAATGCCAAAGTTCGGACTGAAGAGATGTGTCATAAGACATGACACCTAACAGACTTCCATCGACCTGATATAATGAATCAACACTAAATCCAAGAGTAAAGGAATCTTTAACATTATTTTTTCATATACGTACCTTGCCATCGCTAAAGGTTACCTTGTAGCCTTTGTCTTCCGTTGCCGAGATGGATACCAGGTTCTTTTTGAGGTCAGGTGCATTTAATACATCCTGGAATTTCTAGCCTTCTTGAATGCTTGTCCTCTTCCTTGATTCCCAGCTCTCCTCTTACCTTTGCTGTTGAATTTGTCATTCCTTTGATTGCCATCAGAGGGATTTCTAGTTGCACCACTGCATACTGTACCATGCTGCTCTAATCATGATTATCATCATGCTGCCCATGTCCATGATTTTATCCATCATAATTCTGCTCAAACTAATGTGCATTGTCATCATGTTGTCCTATATGTCCATGATCTCATGTTGCCCTTTATGTCCATGATCTCATTCATCATGATGCTCATGATCTCATACATAGTGATTTGCTTTATCGCAAATGTAACTTCGTCATTTTCTTCTAGCCTTAGGTCCAGATTTTCCTTTTGATTTAGTCCCAGAATTATTTCTTTTCTTTGCGTGAGAAGAAAAAGCAGCAGGAGGACCTTTAGTCATGGGCATTTCTTGCACTTCTTCCCTTGTTTCTTCTTGAATACATCTAGCCATTAATTCCTCGAAACCAGGAATTACATTATAGTTCAGAAGAGTGGTCATGAACATATACCATTCAGATGGTAATCCTTGAGTGCCATTTCTCTGTCAGTAATAGTTTCCCCAATAGATAGGAGATCGTTCTTGATCTTGGTGATTCTTAAGAAGTATGCTTGCATACTTTCATCTTTACCCTTCTTGATTTCCCTCAGCTTATTTCTAAGAAACAAAACTTGATTTGCATCATTAAATTTAAATAAACTCACCAGTCTATCGTAGATTTCCTTGGAGGTGTCCAGTTCAGAGATGTAGGCCACCAAGTGCTTGTCGATAGAGTCCTGGATGATCTTATATTGTTTTGACTTCTCTATTTTTCCATTTGTTCTAGGCAGCAACAGATGCATTTGATGGAGGCTCAACAATATTGCCTCTTACATACTCCTGGATCTTCTAGGGTTAGATTGATAGACATCTTCCATGCGTGATAGTCATCTTTCTCACGGAGCTTGTCTTCGGCAGGAAAGAGTGTTGAGGACCCCATAGTTCTTTTAGGATAGCCTTGCCAATCTTCTCTTCGATGATTGCTTTTGCTCTTGCTCGGGCTTTGTCTTCACCTCAGCTCCGATACCATGTTAAGTTATGGTATGTTCTATGCTTATAACAGTTTACTTATTTTTCTTATTATATTCCATAGATTAGCAATCACATATACATAAAGTAAAGTGCAGATAGAACATTAAACGATTGACAGAAAACAAGCCAAGACAAGAGACACAAGATGTGGCGGCTAGCCAGGGACAAACCCCACAATGTGTGGGGAAACCCTTTGATCAAATCTTCTTTTATCTTCAATAATTCAGCAGAGAGAAATAATACAATAAATCTGATTCATATCAGTAGTAGCAAACCCTAGATCAGCAGCATCAACATTAGCGGCTTCATTATCAAACTAGGGCAGACAATATCTCACAAACCGACTGTCGGATTGACTTCATTCCACAATGAAAAGTTTCGGCTTCCAGAGGAGGTTTAGATGAACCTACAGCACAGTTCAGATGAGGAGATCTTCTAGGCCAAGCAGGTCAATCTTTACTTCTGCAGTTGTAGCTTCAGTTTCAGCAGTTTTCAGCTTCAAACTAGGGCAGTCGATATCTTGCAAACATTTCGTCGGATTGACTTCATTCCATCACCAAAAGTTGTGGCTTTCAGAGGAGGTTCAGATGAACCTACAGTGCAGTTCCAAAGAGGAGATATTCTAGGCCACACAAGTCAATCTTTACTTATGCAGTTGCAGCTTCAAATTCAACAGCTTCCGGCTTCACATGTGTGAGAGAGAGACCCATTTCAGCACAGTAGAGAAGAGACTCATTTCTGTGCAATAGAGAGAGAGAGAGATGTGATGAGATGAGTGAGTGCAAATGAGGAAAATTTCTCTTATATTTATACACAACGTTGGAGGGTGAATAGATGCGACTGTTGGGCTTCTGATCCTACATGAGTTGTAGGTTGGCTTGATAATAACTCCATAATCAAAATAAATTCAAATCTCCATGAATACTTATCGGAATCGGATGATCTTTATATCAATCCTACACCTCTCGATGAGAGGAATCTAATAAAAATATTATCAGCCATGAATAAGATGACCCACATGAAGTTTTGCCCTGGTTGCCAATTTTAACAATATTGTTACTTAACTTATACTCATCTTTTAAAAAAATGGGAAAAGAGAGGGACATGAGTTCTTTACCAACATTTGAAGCATCACATACAGAGGTATTGTTTCCAGTTTTAAATTTGACTTAGGATATGCTGACTAGGTGTCAATAAGAATAGGTTTCAAATCCATTCATACCCATATATCAATATAAGCTTATATGGCAGTTGTTTTGGCATCAAATACATATGTAGCTTATGATGGAGTATTAAAATGTTGTTAAAATATAATATATGAGAAATTTTCATAAAGTTCATACAAGTCGTACATAAGTGTTATTTTAATAATCATTATGTCATTGAAACGGAAAGTAAAATCTAACTTGTAGTTACATATAAATTATTGATTGAAGTTGTTGATTATATCAATGACAGAAGGATAAATTTCATTTCAAAAGGCCACAATTCTTATGACTTGCGAGACCTGGCTCAAGCCCACAAAGTGTTTGATCAATATGTATAGTAATAATGACATCTGAGTTTGAATCCATGTTTGATATTGAACGTAGTCTACAAACTATTTAACTTGGATTTATTACATGCCCAAACATAAGAAATTATGAATTGCTAAAAGAAATTCTTCATATCATTCCATGTTTCCACTTTTCCTATATTATTCCATATATAAAATACATATAATACTATTTAAACATTTTCCAAATGAAATTGATATCTCAGTACATTCATAAATTTTCACTTTCCATTTTAAATCATATGTATTTATTAGTGACATTATTCAAATACAGAGTGTGCATAGAGGTGGTGTGACTTATTTATGGGATGAATTTGAGTAGTGAAATATTTTTATTTGATTGATGATGATGAACGGAGAGATAAGCTATATATATAAAATGAAAAAAGTGATTTGAGCTAATGTACTTTTTTCATAAATTTCCTTGTACATGTCCCTTTAGTTCTTGATGTTTGTATTGTGATATGATCCATGTTTAACACATTTAATAGAATTAGTGATGTGTTTACTATGTTATGATATTTTCTATCTATTGATTCTTTATATGGATGTATATATGAGTTTTATCAGCAGATTTAGCAAGGGAAATATAAGGGGTAGAGGGAAAAGGCAAACATAGTTTGGTAGAGGGAAAAAATCAAATAAAAAGGTTCTCAATTCACTTCAATGTCAATTCTGATTATACAAACCAGACACATTGATATTGGAGGCCAAGTTGCTTTGCCTCCTCTACCTACCCAACTTGATGACCAATTGCAACCTCACCCAAGCATTGTGGACATTCCTGGGCCTCCTCAACATCCTGTGTAGGATGGTTGGAAAAATAACCCAATTCATCCCCCTATAGTGTTATATAGCCTACAATCATTCCTATTGAACCTATACCTTTTCACATTATTCCTTGTGCTACTTCCTTTGCATGCTCTCCTCTGAGACCTTAAAATACAACCCTTCCCTATCATTCAAGAAGATAAAGGGAAAAACATCCAAAAATCCAATTTCTAACTCTTTTGAGTCTACCTTTGCTTAGTCAAAGTTGCACTCAATCAAGATTGAGGATAACGGCTGAAAAGAAATATATTTTAAAGACATGCATCCTCGGATGTTGTTAACTATTATTTTCTGTAAGTTTTTATATCATCGAATGTGTTCTAGGCACTAAATTTGGTGGAGAGGATAGAATAAATGAAATCTCCAAAACCCGGAAATTGTTTATGGAAATTCCACCTAGAAGTGTCTCAATTAGATTATTAGTCATTTTTAATTATTTCCTAAGTCTAAACTTAGGGAATATGGTTAACTAATCAATATTAATTGAGATAAGGTGAGAATCATCTAGAAGATCACACAGATCAACTCCAAGATGATCCTAGCCATTGATTAAGTTTTAATCTTGGTCATTGGTGCTCCAACAGTCAATTATAAAAGGAATTCGATGGGCACTTGGAGAATACACACCAATGTAGATACTCAGTTGATCGGGTAATTCTATTTTCTCAGTAGCAGAGACAGAAAAGAAGATAGATCCAGTGGGTGAGTATCAAGTGGTAGAGGAGGTCAACATCATTTCAGGAGGAAGAGTTCAAGTTCTAGGAGAGGTAGTAAAAGGAAGGGCGAAATTCCCAAAGGTTCTATGCAAGCACTGCACAGAGGTTGAGACAGAAGAATTTGTGTGAGGCTAGTGAAACAATTTTGGGGGCATAAATTAGCTGTGGGGTGAGATAAAATTCTAACAATAATTTTTCTAGTACTTTTCCTCAATTAGATTTCCAGTAGAGCATCTAAATTATTGTACTCGAATTGCTGCTGAAGAATAATAATAAAACCTTCATCTGCTACACCTGTTTTCCCACATTGGGTTTTTCTTGGGACAATTGTCCAAAAATAATTGTGTCAAAATTCTTATGTGTGTTATAGGCCATTTTGTCACATCTGGTCAATGGGCCTTCAACTAGATCAATCAACATCCTTTGACCTCCTTCTCATCATCATAGCTCAAATCCCTAAGCATGACTCAATCTTATCCCTGAGTTTCTCCCTAAAAACACCTCGTTTCTGCCATTTTAAGGAACAACACTCCCTGGCCTCCTATTGGACAGCGTTGACAACCAGGTTGCTCCATTTTGGACTGCGTTGATCACCTACATTTTTCTCCATGTTGGTTCTATAAATTCAAGAAAAGGAGAGAGACTCTTGAAGCCTCTTCTCCCAGAAGCTTCCAAGACATGTTGTAGCCATTTACCTTAGATAAAAGTATTGAATCGTATCCTATCACGCCTTGTATTTTTCATCCCTTATCCTTTGATTCTATCCTCCCATCAAGAGTGGATCTAAAGCCATAGATTTGTAAATGGATAAGAACTCCCAATTTACCCTCCTTTTCTATATATTTGTGGTCATCCACAAGCTAGGGGTTAGATTTTGGAGAGTGATTCTACCCTTATGTTACTAATGTGAGAGATATCTCCCCATGCATTACGGTGATTAGAGGTGCACTTTGTGGCAAGGAAAGGACAAGTCAACTTGGATGATCTATTTTACAGGATCAACACCTATTTTTGGTTGTAAATCACTCCATTTCTATTAATGAGAATATTTCTTTGTTTTCCTATATATGATGTTATGTTTTCATATATTTCAATACCATGTTGATCTCTTGAATAAAGTGATTAGATGATGCTACATAGATTGTTTTTATCATTGGCTTCTGTTATCTGACTGTGTAGGCTATAATAATAGCAATCAGAGCGAGGATTGGAGCATTCAAGCAAAAGGAGTGAATGTTATAGACATTTTTGGGCACTGCAACCCCAATCATAAATGTCCATAAACCAAGAGCTCCTAAGTCCCTAAAAGTGTTGTTCCAACCCCTAAAAGAACAAGGTCAACTGATTACAGCATCTCCCAGAAGTTCTCCATGAAAAACTACTCAGAACTGGTCAAAACTGGACCATCTCACCTGCTACATGGTCAAAGTGCGCTGCATCCCACCTAAATGCACACGGGAGGTATGATGCATAGTGAAAAGCCCTTCTATGGGGTGCGATGGGCGAGAGTGGACAAATGGCAGGGTCAATTTGTGAGGTGGACGATCATGGAATCTTCCAGAAACTTCTCCTATGACACTTGCCTCTCTGCATTTGCCCAGGGATGAGTAAGAGATCATCAATCTCCAAGTGGAATCAAGAACTATCAGAGAGAGGACACTAATCAAATCTCAGAAGCTGACGCACCCCCCTTGCAAACATCTATATATGGATCCCTTATCCCAGAGATCCAGAGGCTGGAATTTTGTATCTTGTAAGGAAGTGCTGTTGGTTTCTTGGTGTAACATCATAGTGTTGGGTGATCTAAGCATTTCATGAGGTGAAGAAGGGCTTTCTTGCTGAGAGGATGACGCTGGGTCAGAACAATTGGTTGTAATCCTCTTTGCTATTCTTGATTATTAATAAAGCTATTCAAGTTTTCCTCCACATTCTTGTATGATTGATGATATATGCATTTGTGTGGTCAATATATATCTGGTCCTATATTGTTTATGAAAGTAGATCTCTGTTCTTGGATAGTGTTATGCTGATTTGATTCTACAAGTGCTCTTTGAAGTTGGGTAGACGAGGAAGCGAGTGGCAAAGATCTATCAGAAGGGAGAGGAATCAAGCAAGGAACCAAGCGCAAGACAGAGGTTGGTCTCCTTCTTTCCCCTCTTATCTACTTCTCATAAAGGAAAACGAAAGTGGTTTTAGTTTATTTGTTTCTAAGGTAGCTACCAGCCTTAGTGGGACTAGCAGCTCTGCATAGACACTAGATTTCCTGATAACAAAATGGCGACTCCATTGGGGAGCGAATACATTGTTTGTTTTTCTACATTTGTTTGCTTTATAAACTTACAGACGAAGCCCGAAGTCAAGCCAGCTAGCCTTCAAACTGCATTTGCTATGCAAGTGCAAAGTAGATCAATGTTGCTTTAGTCTATCTCTAGGTTTTTTTTATGAATTGAACAATCGATTTACATCTCTCTAATTGCCCTTGTGGTGGCTCTAGTAACCTCCTTAAATCTACCCCTGTGATTTATTTACTGATTACCACTTGCTCGGCCTAAATCCCTGAACTGTGCTGCAAACTGTGATCAAGAACTGGATCAAAAGTCTCGCACTGTACCATTGCACCCTCTCTTCAAGGATATCAGTATGCATCACACTTCCCGTGTGCTGTAGGTGGGATGCATACTGGAATCCCTGTGTAACAGGTGCGCTGATCAGAAAGGGCTAATTTTGCCTTCAGACTTTGGTTTTTTCACTCTTTTCAGCTCTATTCAGGAGTTTTGTTGTCTGTAGTCAGTATACCTCTATTGGAAACCCACTTCCTTGCCATTATTCCGCCTCTATTGTGCAAAGAACTGTAAATGTTTTTATGTATTGTGAGCCATTTTCAGTTCTCTTTGACAAAGAAGTAGCGTAATTCAACTGTCGTTTCTTAATCTAGAAGTGTCGCAAGTGTTGTTTTCAATCATAGAAGAGAATTCGATTGTTCTTGATAGTCGATTACGCTGTTACTCTTGTATTTGATTTGGATTAATAGTTTTTCAAGTGTCGAAAGTGAGTTTTCAATTCCAAATAACAAAGTGTCGTCATTGTCTTCATTTTGTCTTGAAAATAAACTTGTTAGTAATGTCGCTTTGAGAAATAATTCAGATTTGCGCTTAGCTTTCTTTTTATCATTCACACATTAAGAAGGCTGAAAACAAATACATGCATGTGCGTTTGCATTTAGACTGTTTGTTGGTTTGATTTAGGACAGTGCATATAGTGTGTGCTCTCTGCTCTATGTTGAAAGAATATCATCTCTCTTTCCTTAGTAGCTAGGATTTTCATTGCAAAAAGAAGATTAAACGATTGTTTATCATCTTAGATTGCATTTTAGAAAATTGTATATCTACATCACGCGGTGAACCTGAAAGGTAAATTTCTTAAGCAAGATCAACTGTAAAATAAATTTTAATGAATCTAAAATGCTTTGGAACCTAACGCACAACATTTAAAAGTCTAGGCTAGAGACGTATTCAAGCGTCGTAAAGCCTGGTAACTGTTGTTTTCATTGTTGGCTGGGTGATTCCTCCACTTTGAGACGATAAGTGCCAGTACGGACTTGTGCTCCCACATACCGTCAAGTATATATTGGGAGACCACAATAGGCTTTATCCTTTATCCATAGGAAGTCGTGTCTACCGCCCTATCGATCGCAATGCACTGAACACAACATTCGAGAAGATTGACTGCCATACCGTAAAAAGTATTCTGCAGTTTTGCGATTGGTTTGGTAATCCCTCTGTCTAGATTTCCAGAGTAGTCTCTTTCATTCCTTTTCAGACTCCTTAAAAGAAAAGGTCCATCTGAGCACTTGTCACTTCAAGCTCATTAAAAATTGAAGGCGACTAGAGTCATCTTTTGTTTTTTCTCGACTCTTAAAAATTGAAAAAACAAGTTGTGTCAAAGCGTCTAAAATTTATTTTAATCGGAATAAACATCACCTTTCCTACGTTGGTCTTAGGTTGAGAAAAATGAAGTCCAGCAACCAAGGAGTTCCCCTTGGGGGAAATCCTAGTCCTTTCTCCTCTTGGGGAGATGTTGGTGCACCTCATATGGCCACATTGTCGCTTCCAGGATTGACAATCGGCCTGCTCGTATGGCTCTTCTCGAACTCTGTTGTTCAGAACACCGCGATTCCTGAACAATCAAACAAGCAACTAAACAATACCAGAGTTACCCCCCAACATTCTACTTCATCCTATTCTCCCTCTCCTCCTTCCTCTTCGCTTGATGAAGCTGGTAAAGCCAAAAATCAAGTAACTGAGAAGAAGAAGGAGAAGAAGAAGAAAGAGAAGAAGAAAAAGGAGCCAAAGGCGAAAAGGGGAAACCAGGCACCGTCTAGCGAAAATCCACACACTGCACCATCCAGGCCTAAATCGCCATGTGTCATTTGCAAAGGAGACCACTATCATCGAGACTGTCCTTGCATCCCTCGGATCTTAAGGGACTGGTCTCCTCATTTGCACAATCCGGTGTCATCAACCTCTGACGATCATGTTGAGGATACACCGTCAACTAGTGAAAGTGAAGTCCCTGGACAAAAAGGAAAATGTAAATTTCCTTGTAAACTGTGTGAAGGCGATCACGTCGTCCACTGTTGTCCCTTCTTAGACGAGGCTAAAAGAGTTTTAGACGACCGTCTGGTTTCACCGTTACGTCTTCCTCCTGGATATAAGAAACTCTTGCCGAGTCCGTCACTAGTTGAAAATTCGGCTGACACGCCATTGTGGTTGGATGAAGCGTCTATCATTGAAGATGAACCCTCTGAATCCACACCAGACGAAAGTCAAAAGGTCGAGGCGGCAGTTGACTCGGTCTTGCCTTCAGAAGGTCCATCTTCAGATGATATAGTCATCGGAGAGAACACGAACGACACCGTTCAAATTCTCTTTGTAAGCACAGACTTCGACGAACATGGGGGCAGTCTACCCGTTCCTTTACCACATGAAGGAAGTTCTTCAGAGTCATATCCGGTCGTCTATTCGGTCCCACCTCCAAGCAACCTAGTTGTTTCCTTTGATTGGAATCTGCTAGGCAGACCCCGTTTACCGGCTAGTGTACCATTTCGAATCATTGCTCAAATATATAGAATGGTCATGGCCGGTACCATCATAGATGAAGGGGCTTCTATGAGTATCCTTTCCTCAACTGCTTGGAAAGTGCTTGGTTCGCCATCGCTTTTGCCTGAAATGAGAAATCTAACAGGCTTTGACAAAGGAACCAGTCGACCGTTAGGGATCCTTCCCAATGTGCCGATAACATTGAGAAGGAAAACCGTTCACATGAACGTAATGGTAGTCCAAGGACCCTTGGATTATAATCTACTCCTTGGATGCGACTATATTTATTACATGGTAGCCATTGTCTCCTCACTCTTTAGAGTAATGTGTTTTCCACATGAAGGAAGAATGGTCAAGCTCGTAGACCAACTTTCATTCCCCGGTTCACACATAGCAAATAGTCAAATACCATCCTTGAATGGTCTTTTCACGCAATGAATGTCTCATCAATCCCCAGTTCGTCCACCTGATGAGCACGAGTGATTCGGAGGACATGACTGAACCCAGGTGGCATGCACCCTGGCCTGTTTTGACAGGAAAACCTTGGGTATAGGGTAGGTTTTCGCGAAGGATATATGACTGGTTTATGAGATTAGACTGGAATAAGATTCCTTCGTCAAAGTTATGTGAGTGGAGCCAGTTGCGCCACTCACCTTTTTTTATTTTAGTAGACATCGCCGAGGAAGTGTTTTGTCTGAAGTGTGGATAGAACAGTCTTTGGTAACCCGGAAATTTTTCGCTATACTCGGGGGCATGCAAACCTTTTGGCGTGCAAGCGAAGAGCGACCATTTATTTTTTAAATTTGTAGGTCCTCTAACCCTTTAAACTCGTAGGATTGGTAGTTTCCTAACTTGCATAAAGAAAGGACGCGGGGCAAAGCTTTGAAAAAATGCCATTTTAGATGAGACATCCTTATTATACGACTGGATCGAGCAGCTTTAACGCGGAATTCAAGCTCGTTAAAAAATAAACATAAGCAATGAGCAAACTTTCCCCCAGAGTTTAAGCTCATTAAAAAATGAACCAATTTCTGGTAAATAACCATCGTTGAATGTATTATATCAGCCTTTGAAGCCTTGGTCATGTTCTCATCATCAACTCCACTCTGTATTGGCCGATCATTCACCTCCATTTGATTGTTTACCCTTTTGAGGAACAGTTACGAAGAGTGATCCTGTTAGCCATCCTTGTGACACTGCCATGATTGGAAAATTCCAAACCTTACCTGGAATTAGCTGCTACCTGAATTTATCACTCGTTCCTCGAAAAATGAGTCTCCTTTAAGCTCTTTTCATCTGACTCGTAAAATATGAAAAGATTGCCGAGCAATTGGCCTCTCCAGCTCGTTAAAGTGACCGGAAGTGCTATCCCTCCTTTAGATTTTAATCTTTTTGGACCTGAGGGATTCTTACACAAAAAGATCGAGCGCTTGATTTTTTCAGCTCGTTAAAATTACCGAAAATTCATCCCCTTTGTATTATTTTATACTTTTTTGGACTTAAAGGATTATATGATGAAAAAGGATTGTTGGAGTTTTTTTACGTCCCTTTTCAGACTCTATAAAATTGAAAAGGACCGAGTTATCTTTGTCGTTGAACTCGTTAAAACTGAATAGCGACAAACTTGTCCATACAGACAAGAACGAGTTTCACTATCGTTAGGCTTGTTAAAACATAGTGATGGGTTTGCCTGAAGGGAAAATTATAGAACAAGCATATGTTATCCTCCTCAAGCTTGACAAAAATAAAGAGGTACTGGTCAGCAGTGACTGGGGAAAAATTGGGAAGAAAACTTGAAGAAACTTTATTGGTAGCAAGTCGCTCTTGAACATGACACTTTCACTCCGCATCCGAGTCGGGTTGGGTTGTTCCGTTCATTGGTCATATCACCATTGGTCCATCACACCATCCATATTTGGGGTTAATGCTACCAATCCATCATGTCAGTGTCGCTGATATGTTCAAGAGAAGTCGCTCAGAGAATTCACTTGTGTCTCATCCACTGCAATACATTTACGCTCCATTCTTTCATGACCGCCACCCTGAACCTTATGTCATCAGATAGTTTTCACCTCCATTAAAATCATTTGCTCCGTTTCGTGTCATTGATGTGGGATTCACTAAGGCCCTCCTATGACGGATCGCTTCTTGTCGACATCAGCTCATTATCCAGGAAGTCGATCTAGGAACAACCCTTTCAATACTTTGAAGCTTGCATGCCTCAATGGCAAGTTTCTCACTTCCGGTGATAGGTTTACATCAATGGCCTTCGACCGAAAGATTTTGCGTGGTGTTCGACGCCAAGTCCCTTATTCACACCACGTGAATTGTACTGTAGTACCTTGAGGGTCATCATCATTATCGGTGATTCCTCTCGCGCCTGTTAACAACTTACATCATTGGCTGGTAATCAGGCGATGTCTTTCCATGTTCGACTCCAAAACATCTCTCACATGGATCGACTTGTACTTTGAGTGAAGATCGAATGAGATTGAAGACCCCGGATCTAGTTTCATCCATCCGGGCTGCGATATATATTCAGGAAAATAAAGACATCAAATGTACATCATTGCTGCACAGATAATCATCCAATCCAAGGGATGATGGCTCTACCAGAATCATCAGTCTGCACTCAGACGATTGTCTGTCTTATGTACATGAAAATGAATTTATAAAGCTGAGCATGGGAATGCCCGCCTCAGCTAGATCATGAAAATATTATGAAGATAATGTATTGTATTGTATCTTATTACAGGTCACCTTCCAGCTTGAAAAAACTTCAGATCCTCATGATAAAGCATTTCACCCGACATCAAAAGATTAACGACCTCATGCTTTAGGGGGCAACTGTTATAGACATTTTTGGGCACTGCAACCCCAATCATAAATGTCCATAAACCAAGGGCTCCTAATTCCCTAAAAGTGTTGTTCCAACCCCTAAAAGAACAAGGTCAACTGATTACAACATCTCCTAGAAGTTCTCCATGAAAAACTACTTAGAACTGGTTAAAATTGGACCATCTCACCTGCTCCATGGTCAAAGTGCACTGCATCCCACCTAAATGCACATGGGAGGTGCGATGCATACTGAAAAGCCCTTCTATGGGGTGCGATGGTCGATAATGGACAAATGGCAGGGTCAATTTGCGAGGTGGAGGATCATGGAATCTTCCATAAACTTCTCCTGTGACACTTGCCTCTCTGCATTTGCCCAGGGATGAGTAAGAGATCATCAATCTCCAAGTGGAATCAAGAACTATCAGAGAGAGGACACTAATCAAATCTCAGAAGCTGACTCACACCCCTTGCAAACATCTATATATGGATCCCTCATCCGAGAGATCCAGAGGTTGGAATTTTGTATCTTGTAAGGAAGTGCTGTTGGTTTCTTGGTGTAACATCATAGTGTTGGGTGATCTAAGCATTTCATGAGGTGAAGAAGGGCTTTCTTTCTGAGAGGATGACACTGGGTCAGAACAATTGGTTGTAATCCTCTTTGCTATTCTTGATTATTAATAAAGCTATTCAAGTTTTCCTCCACATTCTTGTATGATTGATGATAAATGCATTTGTGTGGTCAATATATATCTGGTCCTATATTGTCTATGATAGTAGATCCCTGTTCTTGGATAGTGTTATGCTGCTTTGATTCTATAGGTGCTCTTTGAAGCTGGGTAGACGAGGAAGCGAGTGGCAAAGATCTATCAGAAGGGAGAGGAATCAAGCAAGGAACCAAGCACAAGACAGAGGTTGGTCTCCTTCTTTCCCCTCTTATCTACTTCTCATAAAGGAAAATGAAAGTGGTTTTACTTTGTTTGTTTGTAAGGTAGCTACCAGCCTTAGTGGGACTAGCAGCTCTGCATAGACACTAGATTTCCTGATAACAAAATGGTGACTTCGCTACCAATCCATCATGCCAGTGTCGCCGATATGTTCAAGAGAAGTCGCTCAGAGAATTCACCTGTGTCTCATCCACTGCAATACATTTGCGCTCCATTCTTTCATGACCGCCACCCTGAACCTTATGTCATTAGATAGTTTTCACCTCCATTAAAATCATTTGCTTCCTTCCATGTCATTGATGTGGGATTCACTAAGGCCCTCCTATGACGGATCGCTTCTTGTCGACATCAGCTCATTATCCAGGAAGTCGATCTAGGAAGAACCCTTTCAGTACTTTGAAGCTTGCATGCCTCAATGGCAAGTTTCTCACTTTCGGTAATAGGTTTACATCAATGGCCTTCGACCGAAAGATCTTGCGTGGTGTTCGATGCCAAGTCCCTTATTCACACCACGTGAATTGTACTGTAGTACCTTGAGGGTCATCATCATTATCGGTGATTCCTCTCACGCCTGTTAACAACTTACATCATTGGCTGGTAATCAGGCGATGTCTTTCCATGTTCGACTCCAAAACATCTCTCACATGGATCGACTTGTACTTTGAGTGAAGATCGAACGAGATTGAAGACCCCGGATCTAGTTTCATCCATCCGGACTACGATATATATTCAGGAAAATAAAGACATCAAATGTACATCATTGCTGCACAGATAATCATCCAATCCAAGGGATGATGGCTCTACCAGAATCATCAGTCTGCACTCAGACGATTGTCTGTCTTATGTACATGAAAATGAATTTATAAATCTGACCATGGGAATGCCTGCCTCAGCTAGATCATGAAAATATTATGAAGATAATGTATTGTATTATATCTTATTACAGGTCGCCTTCCAGCTTGAAAAAACTTCGGATCCTCATGATAAAGCATTTCACCCGACAGCAAAAGATTAACGACCTCATGCTTTAGGGGGCAACTGTTATAGACATTTTTGGGCACTGCAACCCCAATCATAAATGTACATAAACCAAGGGCTCCTAAGTCCCTAAAAGTGTTGTTCCAACCCTTAAAAGAACAAGGTCAATTGATTACAACATCTCCCAAAAGTTCTCCATGAAAAACTACTCAGAACTGGTCAAAACTGGACCATCTCACCTGCTCCATGGTCAAAGTGCGTTGCATCCCACCTAAATGCACACAGGAGGTGCGATGCATACTGAAAATCCCTTCTATGGGGTGCGATGGGCGAGAGTGGACAAATGGCAGGGTCAATTTTCGAGGTGGAGGATCATGGAATCTTCCAGAAACTTCTCCTGTGACACTTGACTCTCTGTATTCGCCCACGGATGAGTAAGAGATCATCAATCTCCAAGTGGAATCAAGAACTATAAGAGAGAGGACACTAATCAAATCTCAGAAGCTGACTCACCCCCCTTGCAAACATCTATATATGGATCCCTCATCCCAGAGATCCAGAGGCTGGAATTTTGTATCTTGTAAGGAAGTGCTGTTGGTTTCTTGGTGTAACATCATAGTGTTGGGTGATCTAAGCTTTTCATGGGGTGAAGAAGGGCTTTCTTGCTGAGAGGATGACGTTGGGTCAGAACAATTGGCTGTAATCCTCTTTGCTATTCTTGATTATTAATAAAGCTATTCAAGTTTTCCTCCACATTCTTGTATGATTGATGATATATGCATTTGTGTGGTGAATATATATCTGGTCCTATATTGTTTATGAAAGTAGATCTCTGTTCTTGGATAGTGTTATGCTGCTTTGATTCTAAAGGTGCTCTTTGAAGCTGGGTAGACGAGGAAGCGAGTGGCAAAGATCTATCAGAAGGGAGAGGAATCAAGCAAGGAACCAAGCGCAAGATAGAGGTTGGTCTCCTTCTTTCCCCTCTTATCTACTTCTCATAAAGGAAAACGAAAGTGGTTTTAATTTGTTTGTTTGTAAGGTAGTTACCAGCCTTAGTGGGACTAGCAGCTCTGCATAGACACTAGATTTCCCAATAACAGTGAAGCATACTACAGATTCTAGGTATGCTTAATCTTGGTATATATTTACTTTAGGGAAAGCATTAGTGCTTTTATCTCCTTTCTGTTATAGGTCGGTCCACTAGACCTAGGGAATATAATTATGTCTGTATTCGTATATTATGCATAACAAATTGGCGACCACAATGGGGAACAATGTATTCCCTTGGTAGTTTCTTTGTCCATTGTGTTTTTTTTTACCTCTTTTCCAGACCTTCACTATCTTATCCAGTCAAGAACAGACCTAGGAAGACTTTTCATTAAGTCTCAATTGTAATCCTTGTGCCAGAACTTTGCATCCCTAGACCAACGCACCATCTAGTCCTCTGACATAGCATTTCACCTCAGTCCAGCCTTCGTTGCACTTGCGTTGCATAGCATTGGTGCCTTCTCTGCACCTGTGTTGGCCCTTATTCATGCATAAGTTTTTCTTTGCTTTGATTGTCTCTCTAACCCAACCTTGATTCCTTCTACTCTTCCTTGAGTCTATGAGTGTCTTGTGGTCCCTCTAAAGCCTCCATTTGATTTTATTTTGTCTTGATACCTTTGGTAAGTATTTGTTTGAAGATTTTCTTTTGTTCTTATCATTAGGCATTTTACAAACTAATTTTGTTTGAGCATTAGTTTCTTGCATGAATTTTTGTTCTATTCCTAATTCTGGAAAGTTTATTTGAATCAGTTATTAGACTTTCCATCTTAGTTTTCTTCATTTTTGAAAATTAAAAGACTTGAAAAGAAAATATCTACATTGCCATTTAGAGTTTTGTTTATGCATTGAAATTGGAACAGTCGCATTGTAAAGGGAATTGAACTTTGCATATTATGTGTTTCATACTCTTTGTCTATTCCCTTCCTTAAATATATTTTCATTGAATGAGAAAGATTCCATTTCCTCATGCTAGCGTGCATTTTAGGATATTCAAGTGCATTTGTGGTGAGCCATAAAACTGAAACTTAATTGAAGATAAACAGTAAAATTTATTGAATCAACCTAAGGAGCATTTGTAACATTAACATAAACAATTAGAGGTCTAGGCTAGAGACGTGTTTTGGCGTCGTTACATGTAGGAGTTGTCATTTTTTGTTAGTGTTGTATTCTGAGGGTGAAATATCGCTCCATGTACGTGAGTGCATAGGATCGTTCTCCACGTACCTTTGGGTATATTGGATAACACTCCACACACGCAAAGTATATGGGCACACTGTCATCAAACTATTACACATTAGACATCACTACTACAGACTGTACTCCCACGTACCATCGAGTATATTTCGGTGGTCCCCTATAGGTTTCTATCCTCGCCATAGGTATCCAAGTCGAATGCATTGTATATCGTGATACATTGAACACAACATTTGGGGATATTGGCTACCATACATTAATTCCTTGGTTCGCCAAGGTGTATATTGCAGTTCACAGTTGCTTAGTAGTCCTTTATGTCTAGATTACCCTCTTTTTTGTTTATTTTTTATTAATTTCTAAAATTTATTATCCAACGTGGAAGAAAAAAAATCCCCCTCTTCATCATTCACATAGAATAAAAAATAAGCCTCCACTTCCATTAGAGGCTACTCTTAGCTATCATCAGAAGCATAAGAAGACACAAACTACCGAATCATGAAATTTGGGAACTACTTCTAGACCTCCTCCTAAATTTGATCAACCAGAATTATATTTCCCTTCGAGTATTGAGCCTGACATCACCTCTAGTCTTGCTGGTGAATCTGACACAATCGAAACCGAAGCCCCTGAAACCTTATTGCCTGAGGTTGTTGAGCCTGACTTTCCTAAGTCAGATACTTTACTTCTTGAGGTTGTTGAACCTGAGGAACCTTAGCCATCTTCACCTGTTACTTCAATTACTTCTCCTTATCTTCCTTTGTCTCAGACAGAACCTCCAACTATATATTTTGGGCTTGACGGTTAATCTCTTCCATACGGACTTGTGAATATTGAATAGATCCCACAAGAAGAGCCTCATTTGTCTACTCATGTTCATTAGAGTGGAATTCTTTTTTATCAAATCGGTCCTCTTCCTCCTCTTCAGAGTTTGACGCACACTCCTTTACCTGATTCTTTGGACTTACCTGCCAATTTCTCACAACAATCTTCATTTGGATTGTTAACCATGATTGGATCCAATTCAATCTACCAACTCGTGTCCACCACTATGGTTTAGACATAAAATGTTTCTTCCTCATCCATGTTTGCAACATCACTAGAGGAACATTTGCATGGTGGCCTGTCTGTCCCACCTGGCTATTAGTCTTTATTTGGTACCTTCTTTGGTGTAGCTTCTAGTCCTTGGACCTCTCCCATGTCATCCATTTTAGGAATTCCATTTGGTACTTCTCTTGTGAATGCTGCACAACCTTCTCCTTCTCCTTCGCCTACACCTACGATTGAACAACATGTTGGCCCTTATGTTAGTGGTAAAGGTTGCCTTCATTAGCCTAAATCTCCTTATGTTGGGTATGCTTAATCTATATCGCAGTTGCCTCCTTCATTCCTTCCTCTTATGGCATGGGGGAAACCTATTGTTGGCATACCTCAAGTTAGTTATAATCCTCCTTATCCTAGAATGACTGCCAATGTTTGGAAACCTACTTTTCCCATCCAAATAAGTTCATTTTGGGACCGATTGTTGAATCCTCAACCTATGCCATCTTCATCTCAAATTCCTACCCATCCATTTGTACCTCAAAAAATTCAAATACATGTAATTCAACCTTCACAGGTTGTCGTTGCATCTCAACCTATTCCATCAATATCTAGTACCCCTTAGGTTCCACTTACCCAACCTTTACAAGGTACCTTACAGTATCAACCACTTGGGAAAGGTACTCAAATTCCAATAGGAAAGAATGTGTATAGTATGGCATAATCCCAATCAAACCCACCTTATGTCAGGATGATGCAAAATCTTGCAGGGAAACAATATAGACCTTATCAAGGTATTCCTCAAGTGAATTTTCAAGGCCAACATATCCAAAATCAACCATTCCAACCTTTGCAAGGTTATCCTAGTGTTGGTCAACAAGGTTACGTGTATGCTGGTTATCAGAATCCTCCTTATTTTGGTACCCATGTGCCTCTTTATCAGAATCCTCCTTATCCAAGAATGCAAGTACATATTTCTTAGGCTAATCCTTCTTATCCAGGCTATCCTCAACCAAATTTTAATTGGAAATTACCATTTGTGGAAACTATTGAATTTCCATATTTGACTCGGCTTACCAACGATCCCATCGCTCATTCACCTTGGTGGCCGATAATTCCCACCAAATTTCCATCTAATATCCCAAAATTCAATGGGAATCCTGGAGAAGACCTATCAACCCATGTCATGATGTATCATCTATGGTGTTCTTCGAACTCCCTTAATGATGATTCCATACGATTATGTATTTTCCAACGTACTCTTACAAGTACCACAGCTAAATGGTACATCGATTTACTTAGATCTTCGTTTCATGATTTTAGTTCCTTGGCTACCACCTTCCTTACACATTTTCAGTTTCCCATTTGATACGAAATTGGAACGAAAATTCTGACCAACTTCAAACAAACTAAATCCACTGACATTTTAGATCACATTCATGAATGGCGACATCATCGCCAATGGCGAAGATGGCTCAACGGAGGCTATAGGCCAAGGTGAGAGTGGGAAGAATTGGGGCCATCAGATCTTCGGCAGATAGATCAGACGGTCATCGGGCGACAGAGCTGCGCGGGCGTTAACAAGCGGGGGGTGGATTGGTAGGGCGGTTTTGGTATTGATCGCACCACTTTCGGGCCCTAAGCGGTAAAAATCGAAAGTCACGCGATTCCATTCAGAGGTCGACACGTAGCGGCGGATGAGAGACAGAAACCACTCTCATCGTGCACTAACGTTCGATCGGGTTGTGGGTGTGAGGAGAGTGAATGCTGTCAGATCTTTACAGAGATGATCCAACGGTTGGGAATGGTCGAGTGGGTCACTTTATCGGGCACAACGAGAGCCGTTGGATCTACAGGAGAAAATCAACGGCGAGGAAATGATGAAAGGTTTTAGCAAGCGCGCGAGGGCGTATGGGAGGGTTTTATGAGGGTTTGGTCTTTTGGCGCTTGGGGCTAAGGCCAAAGGGGTTAATTTTTTGGGTTTTAGAAGAAAAATAGGCAAACAGAGGTGATGGAGGGAAAGTGGGATGGGAAGAAAAGGGAAAATGACCCATGAGGGGTCCCTTTGAAGACACCAAAGCATAGACTAGACTCTCCTCTGACCTTGGAAAATTAGCATTGCATAGTAGAGCTAACACTGGCTCCTTTTGGGGATGATATCCTCCCTGTGAGGTCTCAAGGACCGTAGACCACTGCCTTCTACATAAAAACAAGAATATTGCCTAGTATTCCATTGGGCATAGAGTCTATTTAAGCCTACATTAAAACTTGTAAAAAGAACACATTTATAATGCTGAGGCCTAAGGGCCTTAAACAACAGAAATCTTCAAAAATTGCCCATTTGATGGGCCATCAAAATTGTTTCTCCATCCACACTCTGTAGCATGAGAGTATTGTTTCCCTGGACCTGGGCGATGACGAATGATCCTATCTATAAAGCATTTATTTTACCAGGACCTCCTTGCCTTTCCTTCAGTGCATCCCATTGGAAAAAATAGTCATCATACTGAAGATTGACCCTCTTTGCCTTTCTATGAAAAGTCTCCTTCTCTTGGTCAATATGCATGTCAGCCAATTCATCAAAGATTTGCAAAATCGGGTTGATTTGATCATCTACCTCAAAAAGTTTAGGGTGTTTGACCTTATCATGTAGAGATGGTTTATATTTCACCCCCTCTCTGTATGCTCTCATCTGGACTGTAGGGGAGGTTTTCTTTGGACTGAGATCCAAAGGGGAACTTATTAAACAAGGAGCTTTATGAATCTCTGAGGGTATTTCTTCACTGACAATGCTAGGCTCTATATCTTCAAAATGAACATGCTCAGTTACAAGCCTCTCTTGCAGAGATACATAAGATTGTTTAGGCTTACCTGATCCTGATGCTCCTTTCTAAATGATCTTTTTCTTCTTAACAATCTTCTCAGGGTCAGGCACTGGGTCAGCTAGTGATTTCTGAGGATTTCTCCGAGTATGCCTCACAAACTAAGCCAGAACTGTAATGTGGAGTCGCCAAAAGGTTGGTCCTCTAGTAGAGTCGCTAGATAGATGATTACAACCAAAAATATGTCCAGACTTTGTCTATCATCAAAGCTGGATCTGTGTCGTTCTCCCAGGGAAGTTGAGCTTCAATCTCCTCTCCCCGGCAATGGCGCCAATTATGTTAGGATTCCAAGAAACTCTCCTAGGTTGTAGCTCGGAGATGCCTGGTAACATATAAATTCAACTATTGTTGCAATGGATGAATGGAAGGAATGATGCTTGTCCAAGCCAGATAACCACTTCTACTTTGTTTCACTCCAGACATGTGTGAACACCCCCAGACTACAAGGCTTTAGACCACCAACTACTCACAGTTTTAGGGATTGGGTGAATATGGAGAATACTGACCACACCAGCAGATGCACAAGACCATGTGATGGCCGACTGCAACCAATAAAGAAGTCTACAAATCTAATCTACTAATGCACAGACAGGATGACAGCTCTCCTGCATTAGACAGAAAGAAACCTGGACCACCTATTCAATGATGCATACAAGATTTTAACATAGAGATAGGATGACAACTATCTAATCCTAAAAATCAAGAGCTCAAGAACACATCATATCTGGCATAGCTTAGAACAGAGGAAAAATGGAAAGTGAGCAGTTAACAACAAAAGAAGCTTGTATTAGCTAAAAATGAAGACGAGACGTTGCAAGTGACAAAATATCTACAGTCTCTAGAAATTGAACCTTATATCAAATGCCAACCACCCACACCAATTACATCTTTCTTTTGGGTATTTATAGATTTTACATTACAAGGACACTTGGCCATTTAGGTATGGAGAGGTCATAATTGACCACCAACTGCATTTAACTGCTTGATGGAGTCTTTGAATGTGCTTGCTTGCTACAGTGAGTGAATCTGATCTGCTCAAGTGCTATGCTGTCCTCTTAGGCATTTGGAGTGCTCATACCAGTGGGGGTTCCATAACTAATAAATGCAGTCACAGAGTCGTGCTCGTCCTTTTTCCCCTTTGGCCATGCTTGTTTGTTAAATATGGTTATTGGAAGCCTGACAGTGACTGGTAATGGCAAGTTGGTCATCTTCCTTCTTTGGACAAATGGAGTGGTCAGAGGACGTGGACTGCATGGGCGAGTGGACGAGTTGGATGAGCGTAAATAATGGCTGTCGGATCAAGGAAACAGACGATGGAGAGGGCTCAACGAAGGCTATAGGCCGAGATGAGAGCGGGATGAATTGGGGCCGTCAGATCTTCGGCGAACAGATTGGACGGTCATCGAGTGGCGGAGCTGCGCGGGCATTAAGCGGGTGGATTGGTAGGGCAGTTTTGGTATTGATCGCACGGCTTTTGGGCTCGAAGCAGTAAAAATCGAAAGTCACGCGATTCCATTTAGAGGTCGACACGTAGCGGCAGATGAGAGAGAGAAACCACTCTCATCGCGCACTAACGTTCAATCGAGTTGTGGGTGCGAGGAGAGCGAATGCCGTTGGATCTTTACAGAGATGATCCGACGGTTGGGAATGGTCGAGTGGGTCGCTTTATTGGGAGCGACGGGAGCCGTTGGATCTACGAGAGGAAATCAATGGCGGGGAAATGATGAAAGGTTTTAGCAAGCGCGTGAGGGTGTATGGGATGGTTTTATGAGGGTTTGGGCTTTTGGCGCTTGGGGCTAAGGCCAAAGGGGTTAATTTGTCAGGTTTTAGAAGAAAAATAGGCAAACAGAGGTGATGGAGGGAAAGTGGGATGGGAAGAAAAGGGAAAATGACCCATGAGGGGTCCCTCTGAAAACACCAAAGCACAGACCAGATTCTCCTATGACCTTTGAAAATCATCATTGCATAGCAGAGCTAACAGATCCTCCTCTGCCCATGATTCCTATGGAGTTGACTATTAAGCCTCCAAAGGGCATTTTTCATAAATATTCTTTCAAACCTCACACTAGGGCTGCTTAAAATTATAATGTAGTTGAGGACTTGGCTCAGTCCCCATCGTCCATGTCGTCCCTCGAGGTGTTGTAAAACTTTCCTACCAAGAAAAAGGTTTTACTTTCAGCTATTGGATGCGTGGATCCATTAGATTCCAACCTAGTTGTTTTTAGCCATGAAAACTAAACACCTTGCCTTCCAACCCAATTGGATTTTATCATTCAACTCATCATCTGTGGTAAGAACATTCATCACTCTATTATGGACGAGGGAGCCTCAACCTGTATTGTGTCTATGTATTTTTGGAAAGTGACTGGATCACCTCAACTGAGTTATTCACCCACCACATTGAAGGATTTTGATGGGAGAATATGTAAGACTTGTAATATTATGAATTCCTTACAAGTAGAATTAGGAGGCAAGATTGTATCCATACAAGTGGAAGTTATTGACGGATTTCTTGATTATAATCTTGTATTGGGTCGTACATGAGTTTATGCCATGGTCATAGTCGTTTCTACTTATTTCCATATGATCGAATTTCCTCATAAGGGCGGGATTGTGGCCATTAACCAACTCACCTTTTTCGCCTATGATTCTCATGTTACTAGAAGTGTCCCGCTTGTAAAGGAAACTCTACATTCTTATCAACATGTTGGGGTTGGATTGTTGAAGGATTCCTCACTCATGGGAACCTTTTCACTTCCTCCTCCTCCTCTTCTCGACAACTCATCTTCGGTTTCTTATATCAATATGATAACATCTTCTACTTTCCAAGCTAGTCCATGGATCGTACTAGATGAAACTAGCATCCATAGTTTTGGTGACTGAATGTCGCTTATCCCTATTGAAATAGATTATGAATCTATCTATTCATCTTGTGCGGCTCATACCTTTTCTTTGATTAATTGGGTTGATTGATCATTGGGCTGCGTCTTATGATCCATTCTCTCACATATTCTCTACCGATGAGAAAATCATGGAGTTCATGATGCCAAATGATGCGTCGTGGGAAGAACATCACCATCATTCCTCCTTACCAGATTCCATTAACGATAATCTTAGTGATGTCTATATACCCAATTCTGTCGAACCCTTTACGAGTTTCATTTCTGTCCACGAATTCAATTCCAAGAAAAATCTCTCGAATATTGAAGAGAAGATACATCTTGATATCTCTATTAAACTAATTATTGTTGAAAATATACACATTGGTGCATATTTCTCTAGACTCGAGATCGAGACTTATAAATCCCCTTTTCAAGGGTTTCATGATGTATTTTCTTGGACTTATGAATAAATGTTAGGTATCGACCCAAATATCATAGTGCATGAGATTAAAACGTATCCTAATGCTAAACCAATTCGACAGTACCTTCGTCTGGTCCATCGAAAGAAGGCTGTCGGGATAAAGAATGAAGTTGAAAAACTCCTTCGTGCTAGTTTTATCTACCCCGTTCCTCTCACCGATTGGGTATAAAATATCATCCCTGTCATGAAGAAATAGGGTACAATCCATGTATGCATCGATTATCAGGATGTGAATCATGCTTGTCCAAAGGAAAGCTACCCGACCCCATTCATCGACCAAATTTTTGATGACTGTGTCAGTTGTGAAATCTATTTGTTCATGGATGGTTTCTCAGATATACTCAAATCAATATTCTCCCAGTGGATCAATCTAAGACTGCATTTGTTTTTCCCTGGGGTACATTCGCTTACCGGAAACTCCCATTTGGTCTGACGAATGTTGGGGCCACATTTCAACAGGCAATGGATTACACTTCTCATGATATTAAACATATCATGCAGGCCTATTTTGACTACTCCCTACTCATTCCAAGTATCGGATTGATCACTCGATGCATCTCAAGGCCATTTTCCTAAGGTGTAGACACTATAATATTCAGCTCAATACACACAAGTGTGTGTTATGCGTTAGTTATGGTCGGATTCTCAATTTTATTGTTTCAAAACATGGAATCTGTATCGATCCTATGAAAGTGCAGGCAATCATCGACTTGCATATGCCTTCTTCACTTATGCAGTTACAACGACTTCAAGGGAAAGATAACTTCCTACAACATTTCGTCTTGAATCACGAGTTGGCCATATGATTTACTCGCCTTCTTAAGAAATGGGTTCCCTTCCATTGGGATAACGCGGCTCATAAATTGTTTGATGCCCTAAAACATGTTTTGATTCAGGCATCTCTATTATATCCCCCTGATTACCAACGTGACTATTTCATGTATCTTGTTGTTTCCATTTCTACTGTAGGAATGGTATTGTTCCAAGAAGACGATGTAAGGTTAGAACACTCCATTTATTATCTAAGTCGGATTCTCAATGATACCAAGATTAGGTATACCCATGTAGAAAATTTGTCTTTGGAGGTCGTTCAAGCCGTTCAAAGGTTCTACCATTACATTTTTCTCCGAAAAACTATAATAGTTTCATATTGCAACCCTATTACATACATTTTGTCATGTCAATTGTTCCCGGGGGGGGGAAATACATTAAATGGATTGTTATCCTGTAAGATTTCAACTTGGAATTCATCAAATCCAAGTTGAAGAAATCCAAGGATAATTTTAGGGGCGAATGTTCGCCCTTTGGCGAAATTAAGGGGTTTTAAATTTTTAGTGGGCGAATATTTTGTATCATAGTACATTTTTACAAATCACCTCAAATAGCCCACCTTATTTTAAGGGAGAGGGTAAAAAAGGTAAATTTAGCCCTTGAAATTAGGACTTACAACCTTCCATTCGCCCATTTTCAAGAATAGGTTTTATTTAAGTGAATCCACTCGCCCATTTTCAAGAATAGGTTTTATTTAAGTGAATCCTATGGGCCAAATACCATATTTATAAAAGAGGTGTGGTAAATTAATAAAAATATAAATAAATGAGAGGTATGGTAAATAAATAAAACATTTTTTTATATTTACTCCATAATAAAACCTCTTTTTATATTTAGTCCATAACCCTCGTTCTATTTATGAAGGCTCAAGAAAGAGGTTTTATTTGAGTGAATCCTATGGGCCAAATACCATATTTGTAAAAGAGGTATGGTAAATTAATAAAAATATAAATAAACGAGAGGTATGGTAAACAAATAAAACATTTTTTATATTTACTCCATAAGTCACCTTATATTTACGAACACTCAAAAAAGGGGTTATATTTAGGTGAAACCTATTGCCAAAATACTATGGGACAAATACCATGGACTAGATTGTTATTAATACCATGCAAAAAACCATTATTAACCCTAATATTAGAATTAATAAAAATAAAAATGGCACATGGTATTGACCCATGGTATTCACCTGGAATGTAGCCTATCTAAATGGGGGAATTAAACCAGCATGTAGCCTATGCTAAGATTGACTAGGACTTTACAAAGTTTTATTATTTAGTGAAAGACTCGCCAAGATCTTACAAGATTTTATAATTGAGTAAAATATTTGCCATGCCTGGTGAGAGATTCGCCAAAAAATTATATATACATATTATATTATTGATAAAATCGCCTTCCATTTTTCCTATATACCATGGAGATTCGCCCATTTATTATATTTATAAATTTAGGGGGGGTTCTTAAAATTTTCCCTGAAGAAATCCTTAGTTTTTGTTGAGCATATATGTGAACTTCCTTCCCCTAATTATGAATCAAGATCTGGCAATTCTATCCTTAACGAGTCACTATTTCTGATTTCGTCATTTGACCCATGGTATGGATACATTCTGATTTATCTCCAAACCTAGACTTTTCGGTCTGATACCTCTTGCTTTGAGCAACGACGTATTCAATACCAAGCCAATAATTACATCATCATTGGCGACACTCTTTATAGACGTGGTATTGATACGATTTATGAAGATGGATCACGCATGAGGAGGTCGAGAAAGTCCTGAATGAATGCCACTCAAGGGCATGTGGTGGTCCTTTATCTGGCTATGCTATTGCACAGAATATCTTAGGTGTTGGTTACTTTTGGCCTACCATTTTTCGAGATTGTATTCTCGTTGTCCAAAAGTGTCATGCGTGCCAAAATTATGATCATAATACCCGTGCTCCACCCTCTCCATTGCATCCCTTTATCATCGTTGGACCATTTTGGAAATGGGGTATCAACTTCATGACATGTAACCCTCACTCAGTCGGGGGGCATGGTTATATCATTGTCGCAGTAGATTATTTTACTAAGTGGGTCGAGGTGATTCCTACATTTAACAACACTGGTGATACGGTTGCATACTTATTTTTCAATCATGTCATCACATAGTTTGGTGTGCAACAAGCCATAGTTACAGACTAGAGAAAGCATTTCCGGAATCATATGATGACCGAACTAGCTGCTAAGTTGGGACTTTCCCATTAAAGTTCCACTCCATACTATCCTCGCACTAATGGACAATTTGAAGCTATCAATAAAGTTCTTAAAACTACGCTTCAACATATGGTAGGGGTCTATAAATCATACTAGCATATTCTCCTTTATGTTGCCTTGTGGGCATACCGAACCTCTGTAACGACTGATACCAAATTTACACCCTTTCAGTTGGTTTATGATCTGGAAGTGATCCTTCCAATCGAATGTGAGATTCCAGCACTGAAACTAGCTATCGAACTTCATCCTACAACTTTTGTAGAAGAGGAACATCTTTTACATTTGGCCCAATTAGATGAAACACGGCGCGATAATACTATAGATAATGAAGCTCTTAAAAGACGTATCAAGGTGTAATACGACAAAAGTGTCAAACCTCATGTCTTCTCAGTAGGAGACCTTATTCTTTTATATGACCAAGAATCTGATAAGTTAGGCTCAGGAAATTTCCAACCTATGTGGTCAAGCCCATAAATTGTTAAGTGAGTACTTGCAAAAGGGGCCTATGAGTTGGTTGATTTTGATGGGATTCCATTAGCGCAACCTAGGAATGGGTTGTACCTTAAAAAATACTATGCTCTATCTCATGCATAGTAACATTGTGTACATACTATTTATAGGTGTGTTGAGTGTGTTTGTGGCGTGTCTCTTTAGAGTTTCCTAAGGTTTATATTGATTCCTTTTACATTTGGTTTGCAGGTGTTGGCATCCCTTGAACCATATTTTGGTTATGCTGATGGTGCTAGTCGTAGTACTCAGAACCTATCCTCTGTAGTGTGGGCTATCTTTGCTCCAAGTGGTGAGTTAGTGAGTCTACAGGGGATTGTCATTGGTCACTCTACGAACAATATCATTGAGTATAGCGTAGTGGTGAAGTTTTTGTTTGATGCTATTTAACATTCTATCCTTCGTTTAGTCATCAGACTTGACTCACAACTCGTGGTGCTATAATTTTCTAACGTTTATTCAGTTAGAAGTCCTACCATATTGAGTATTTTTTTAAGGGTTCTCCTTCTAGAAATACATTTTGATTTCATACAATATGAACACATTTCTAGAAATATGAATACATTGACAGATGCACTTGCTAATCATGTTTTAGATAGACATTTGTAACGAATGTAAACAAATTATAATACACATCACATCATTGAAACTACAATGGGAACACGAAAAAATTATCTCTCTCTCTCTCTCTCTCTCTCTCTCTCTCGCTATATATATATATATATATATATATAAAGTTTGGTTTTACAAAAAAAAATCATGAGACATATATGGCCACACGACTCATATACAAAAATACATGCAAATATCTAAGTAGATTAATCGAAGTATTCATTATAACAAGCCACTGCACGAGCTGTCTTATAAAGTAGCCAAACAATACGACTAGGCACTCTGATGGTGTGTTGTTGAAGACGCAACGGAACCTAGTTGATCGCAGTCTCATCTATCATGTAAGTCAACCCCTCCATGTGACGCTCCACCTCAGTTAGGATCTCGGCTACATTTATGTCCCGTAGCGCATCCTATCCTACCACAGAAACTTATGTTGGTTCTATTGTTGCTTGTGGTTTTTCTCTTGCACGATGGAGATATGATACACCTATCAGTCAAACAAGCCCAATATCTACATCACAGATCAATAGTTTAGGTCTCAGACATCAAAAAAAGAAAAAAAAATTGTGAAACTTTAAAAAATTCAAATGGTCAAAATATCTTACCTATAACACCCAATTTCTCTCCCTTAAGAAGCACAAGCCCAAGGTCATCGTGGAAATCCATCCCTATGTATGGATAGTCATTGACCATAATGAATTGTCTACGCAGCCACCCAAAGAAGGCTAGTGAAAAACTGATCACTAACGGACCTGCATGTCGGGACATATGATCGATCCACCTCATTTGTGGTACCCTTAGATCAATGGGTTCGAGCGTGATATGCTAAGGCTGAAGTAGTGGAATCCATTCTAGGCAAAAAGAGACTAATATAGAATTGTATACAAAGTTTTTCAACTTACCCTCTCTTGCTTTATTAAGTTGTTCTTTCATGTTGACCAATACCCCCTCACTCCAATTGAAGACAATTGGCTCTAAGCACTCCACGTCGTACTACATGTATGATCTGATAGCCACATGTAGTGTCGAGCTACTTACCAATCTGGCAATAATGAACAAGGTCATTCTTAAGGGGAAATTGGTTACATCTTTTATACTGATCTTTCCATCTCTAGTTTGTTTAGATCGAGGTTTGTTGTAAGTAATGATACAGTATGTCATTATTTCTCCACTGCTTCTCACACCTAGGAGAGAGATGGGGGGACCTCTCCTGGAGAAACCAATAAGAAAATATATTTCATCTACTATAATCTCAAGAATATGTTCTCCAAACCAGAATTCTTGTGCTTTCACATCCCATGCATGAACAAGATATTCTAGTAGCTCTATTTTTTGCCTCATACTAGGAAGCCGAAATAATTTTAACAATCCACAATCCTTTAGTATTTGGATGGTAGCAAGATCCTTAGATAAATTCAAAACGTTTTCTTCGTGTTCTCTTTGTTATGAAACTAGCTCATAAAAAGATAGAAAAGATAGATCAATGCCTTAGAAATAAGCCTCTTCAAGGGGGCAACCTCCTTTACATTACACAAATGAACAATTCTTAGATGATTCAAATGACAAAACCTCCTTTCTGTATATAGGAGTATAAGGGGTCACAATATAACCAAAGTCGACCTAACAATAATAATATGAAGGCACAAAAATAACAATAGTGGGATTCTATGGGGCACAATAATAACAATATGGGGACAATAGGGGCACAACAATAACAACAAGGGATATGATGACAATAGTAATGGGGGAATCACTAGTATTATAGGGACCTAACATGCCCCTCTCCTTCAAAAAAGTGTTGTCCTCAACACTTGAGTAGTTCTGGATGCTTCTGTATAAAATTCTCAGCCTCCCATGTGGAATCTTCAACGGGTAAGTTCTTCCACTTGATGAGATACTCTAAAATTGTTCGATTTCGTAGCTGTCGAGTTCTTGTTTCTTTGACTGCTTCAAGTTCCAATGTGATTTTTCCTTCCTCATCAAGTTCTGGCAATATTTTTTGAACTAGATGCTTGTCACCTATAACCTTCTTTAAGCATGAAACATGGAAAACTGGGTGCACCTGGGAAGCTGCAGGAAGCTCCAATTTGTATTCCATAGTACTTATCTTTTGCAACACCTTGTACGACCATAATACTTTGGTGATAATTTATTATCCTTCTTAGCTTGCTTGAGGGACATTTGTTTATATGGTTGAAGCTATAGGAATACCCCAATCACCTATATCAAAACTTCTGTCATTGCGATGTTGATATGCCTGTTGTTTCATTCTATTCTGCACCAAGGTGAGGTTATCCTTTAAGGGCTGGAGAACTTGTTGTTGATGCTCGATGTGATCTTCCACTACTTGAACCTTAGAATTTTCTCTTAAATATGATGTGATGGATAGTGGATGATATCCATAAAGTGCCATAAATGGGGTAATTTTTGTTGCAGTATGGAAGGAAGTGTTATACCACCATTCAGCCAGAGGCAACCATTTGATCCATTGTGTCTGTTTATCAGATACAAAGCAATGAAGATATCCTTCCAAACATTTTTTTACTATCTCAGTTTTCCCATCAGATTGAGGATGATAAGATGAGCTATGAGCTAACTGAGTACCCAGACAAGAAAATAATTCTTGTCCAAAACTTTCCAGTGAAAAAGTGATCTTTGTCGCTTAAAATAATCTTTAGGTTTCCATGTAGTTTTTGAATTGTTTCCATAAATGCAGTAGAAACTATACTCGCTTTAAATGGATGAGATAATTCACAAAAGTGTGCATACTTGGTAAGTCTGTCAACTACCACCATGATAACACTCTTTCCTTCGGAGTTGGGTAAACCTGTGATAAAATGCATTGAAACCTCCTCCCAACGTTGGCTTGGAATGGATAAAGTTTGTAATAGTCTTTGGGTCTTAATTGTTTCAACTTTATTTTGTTGGCAAACCTAACATTCCGCCACAAAATTTTGAATATCTGATTTAAGGCCATCCCAAAAGAAATCCTTCTTAACCTTGTGGTAAGTTTTTATAAATCCTGAGTTCCCTCCTACGGGAGAGGTGTGCTTGAGTTGGGAATTCTTACATAGGTATAACCGATCCTTGTACCATAATGAATCATTTTTCTTGCTAAATGTATCAGATGTATTGGGATCTTGTTGTCTCTTTTGAATGAGTGCCCACAATTCCTCGTCATTCTTTTATTTATCCCTTACTTCCTTTATCCAATCTGGTTGGATAATAGAAATGGTGCAAAGAAATGCTTCCACATCCTCATCCTTTCTTGAGAGTGCATCTGCCACAACATTTTGCTTCCCATTTTTGTAGATGATTTCAACGTCATAACCCAACATCTTTGTGACCCATTTTTGCTGCTCTTCTGAAGATAATATTTGTTCTAAAAAGTATTTAAGACTATCATGATCTATTTTTACCTTGAAGTGTCTTCCCATTAGGTAGGGTCGCCATTTCTTAAGTGTATGTAGTATTGCCAACATTTCCTTCTCATAAATAGCTTTGTGTAAATACTTTCCTTTGATTGGACGACTTTTGAAAGAAATGGGTCTTTCTTCTTGCATTAAAACAACACCAATTTCATTTCCTGAGGCATCACATTCCACAATAAAGGTTTTTGTGAAGTCCGGTGTAGCTAAGACTGGTGTTTGGCACATTGCCTCTTTAAGATGTTCAAAGGCCTTCGTTGCTTCTGGATTCCATGAAAATGCATCTTTCTTCAATAATGTTGTTAGAGGCGCTGCTATTCTCCCATAATTCTTAAAAAACTTGCGATATTACCCTGTCAACCCGAGAAATCCTTGTAGATGCTTTATGGATGTGGGGATTTTCCATTCCTTAATGGTTTTAATTTTTCTAGGGTCTACCTTAACACCTTCATGAGATACAATATGACCCAGATATTCCACCTCTTGTACTCCAAAGAAACATTTGGAGATTTTTGCATATAATTGTTTCTCCTCCAATAGTTTGAGCACTATGTCAACATGTTGGACATGATCCTTCCAAGACTTGTTGCAGATTAGTATATCATCAAAAAATACTAACACAAATTTTCTAAGGGTTTGAAAATGGAATTCATCAAACCTTGAAATGTAGAAGGTGCATTAGTAAGACCAAAAGGCATGACCAAGAATTCATAATGACCCTCATGAGTTCTAAATGTTGTTTTTGGAATGTATTCAGTCTTCATTCTGATTTGATGATATCCTAAATGAATATCCAACTTGGTGAAGTAAATTGATCCATGCAATTCATTCAATAATTCATCAATGACAGGAATGGGAAATTTATCTTTAATAGTGAGCTTGTTGAGCTCCCTATAATCTAGACACATGTGCCATGATCCATCCCTCTTTTGAACCAATACTACTGGAGTAGAGAAAGAACTTTGAATAGGTTGAATTATACCAGCCTCTAGCATTTCTGCAACCATATGTTCAATTTCACTCTTTTGGACATAGGCATATCTGTAAGGCCTGATGTTTGGAGGAACACTTCCTGGAATCAAATTAATAGCATGATCACGATCACGAATAGGTGGGAGGCCTTTGGGAGTCTCAAATACCTTGGAATGATCGTCCAATACTTTTTGGAGACTTGGAAAAATGGATGATTTCGATGTGGGAACCTCTAGTGAACATAATTGTGAAATTATGCCTCGTTTTTCTTTCTTTAGAAGCTTTTTCGTTCCGTTAGAGCTGATTATCTTTCCCAGTTTCCCTGCGATACCCCTTAACTCAACTTCCTTTCCCTCTAAAGAGAATTTCATGAAAATTTCTTGAAAATTAAAAGCTATTGTACCCAAGGATTGTAGCCATTGGACTCCTAGTACAACATCAGCACCACCCATTGGAATGGAAAGCATTTGGCTATTTAATAAATATTCTCTCATGGATAGCTTGATATTATGGCAATTTCCTGAGCAATTTATGGTTCCTCCACTTGCAACCATCACTTGACACTCTGGTGCTGGATATAGGAAGAAATTCAATTCCTTGGCTATCTTACAATGAATAAAATTATGGGTACTTCCCGAATCAATCAACACTATTACCTTTTTCTTCTTGATATGCCCTTCTATCTTGATAGTTTGAGGAGTGGTAATTCCAACCAATGCATTACAAGATATGGTCGGATTCATTTCTTCTTTTTCTAGGGTTTGTTCCTGGTGTATATCCTCTTCTTTTGACATTTCTTGTTCCTTTTCTTCCTCCTCTTCACAATCTATGTAAAATAATTTCTTCATGGCACACTTATGACCTTTAGTGTATTTGCTATCACAATTGGAACAAAGCCCTTTTTCTCTTTTTTCTTCCAATTGTTTTGGTGTCAACCTTGTGGGTTGTGGATAGCTAGGGGCAGCAACACTTCCATCTTTATGTTTGTGAGTGGTAGGCTTCCTTGTTGCCACAATTTTTCTTTCCATTCTTCTTGCCAACCTAAATGCCTTCTCCAATGAATCTGGTTCCCAAAGGCGAACCTCATGTTGGATGTTATCTTTTAAAGTCCCTGTGAACACATCAATCCTATGCTCCTCTGGAATATCTTTTACCCTTATATTCAATTTTTGGAAGTCCTCAATGTGCTCCATCATTGAACCCTTTTGTTTGAGATTTATCAATTGGCTAAAAAGAGTGTTGCCTTTTGTATCCTCATAATGTGCTATCATTTCGTCTGTAAAAATAGCCCAAGTGACAATTTGTTTAAGAGAGAAAATCCATCAATACCATACAAACTGATTTGGTTCCAAATATAAAGTTTCAATGCGTATCTTTTGTGTGTTTTGCACATTATGGAGATCAAAAAATTGCTCCATCTGTAGTATCCATGTTATGGGATCATTGCCATCAAACTTCCTCATATCGATCTTTGGAACATGGTGGTTCTTCGATCCAACATTAGATTCTATCAAATCATGATTAACATTTATTTTGTTCTCATCATGATTTTCATTTACTACCCTTTCACCATTAGTAAGCATTTATTGTAGAAACTTTGTCAAATTTGTCTTCAAATCTTCCATGCCTTTCTTTAAATCATCCATCTTAGCTTCCACGCCATCCATCTTATCTTCCACGTCGTCCATGTTAGCTTCCACGTCATTCATCTTAGCTTCTACGCCTTTCTTTAAACCATCCATCTTAGCTTCCATGCCATACATCTTAGCTTCTACGTCTTTCATTAAACCATCCATCTTAGCTTCTGTTACTTTCTGTGCGAGTGAAATTTGTTGCACTTGGTCTCGTAATTTTGATATATCATGTTGCATTTCTTCCTCTTCTTCATGAGTCATGCTAGAGCTTTCAGGTTGCTTACTAGGTGTTTCCATTTCCTTTCTTTGGGGCATCAATTACCGATAATAATGCTTCACTATGCCCTTTGAATTCCTTCAAACTAATTTTTCAAACCAAGCTTATGTAAAAACTTAAAAAAAACTACACACCTTTTTTCACTTTGTAGGATCTCAATAATGAATCTGATGTATATCTGTCATTTTGGATCTCCAAGGTCTGAAATTTCTTCCTATGGTAACCCTATGAGTAATATTTCTAACCCCACAAGTCAAATCAAGATTGGATTCTCCAATGAAGAGTTATGCCAAATCTCCCACGATGACCTGAGTATAGACTGGTTCAGTAGAGCGAACATGTACGACGTGTCGCGGGTCACTATTTCAACCTTAGGTTCTGAAAATGATATCCAAAAAACTAAAGTCCGTCCTCTTTCTGTAACTTCTTATGAAAATTCAGTCTGATGCTCAGAGTGAACGTTATGATGATTTTCCCAAGGTCACCTGTTTGGAATGTAATTCGGGGGTCTGCAAAAATCCTAACTTCCTCAGATTATATCTCTGAAAATATAGCAAGGAAAGATATGAAATTCAGGCTGGAGGTTCAGGCCGATTCCGTCTCAAATGGGTTTTTTTTAGCTTCTGAGACTTTGTAGTGAAAAAGTTATAGCAAACCTTCCATGATGACTTGTTTGGAGCAGCGAAACCCTAGAATCCAAAGCTTTGATACCAAATGTTATGAAACCAACTCACAAAAGATAGAAAAGATAGATCAACGCCTTAGAAATAAGCCTCTTCAAGGTGGAAACCTCCTTTACATTACACAAATGAACAATTCTTAGATGATTCAAATGACAAAACCTCCTTTCTATATATAGGAGTCTAAGGGGTCAAAATATAACCAAAGACGACCCAACAATAATAATATAAAGGCACAAAAATAACAATAGTGGGATTCTATGGGACACAATAATAAAAATATGGGGATAATAGGGTCACAAAAATAACAATAAGGGATACACTGACAATAGTAATGGGGGAATCACTAGTATTATAGGGACCTAACACTCTTTCTCTCCAAATGAAAGCTATTTTATGCTAGTGAATACCTGAAACATCATAGGGAGACTCATTAGGATCATTTCCATGAAATAAAACTCAGAAAATTTGAGGGGAAACTAGAAAACAAATTTGGGATTTGTGCCCAACGCACCCCCAAGAAAGGATACAAAGTGTTGCACCCCTTCCTACAGTGTACACTGACTTAGGTGCAACACATTCTTTTACTACCTGGGCCTGCGTTGGTCTTAGGGTTAATTTTTAGAACCCCAGGGCCCTCAAAAAAACCAAAAAATTGCATGAAATCATAAAAATAAACCGTGAATTGAAAGAGAAATGTCTTAGCTCATACCTGGCAGTGACAGAACCTAAAATATCCTCTGGATTGAGTGTAATCAGTTGTAGAATATCGAGGGTAAAAACTACTAATAACTCTCATTGTTGAAGGTAAATGTGAAAAGGTAAATATGAATAGTCATTTTGGCTATTTATGGTTGTTTCTTCCATTATTTTATTTGCATTTAATGTTTTGACTTAGTAACAACCTATTTTACCTTGAAACAGGTAATTTTAATCCTTTTGTGATGGTCTAAGCAGTTTGGAAGTTATTTGACGTATTTTTCCATGTTTTGAACAGATCATTTTGACCAAGGAGTATAATTTCATCACTTTTTTAGACTCCATAAACTTACGAAAAAGGAACCCCTGAAGTCCTCTTTTAGCTCTTTTTAGACTCCCAAAATATGAAAAGATTGTTAAGCACTTGTTTTTTCGAACTTGTAAAAGTAAATGAAAAGATGTCTACTCAGTATAAGTTTAACCCTTTTCCGAACTGAGATAAACTAACTACGAAAAAGGAATATGTTAGTTGAACATGGCTAATAGGTTCTCTTGGGCATTATTTTCTGTCTTTTGGACCTAAGGGGCTATTTACAAAAAGGAACATCGGGTGCTTTCTTTTTCACATCTTTTTCAAACTCTCTAAACATGAAAAATATGTTGAGTTTTACCTTTGCTGGACTCGTTAAAACATCAAATAGCGATGGACTCGTCGTTCATGACGAGACCAAACCACTCATTCTTTGGGTTCGTTAAATATTCTTAGAGGGATTCATCTGAAGGATGAACTTACATATCAAGCATATATTATTTATTGACCAGTATGGTTGGGAAATTGGAAAAACGGGGTACTCCATTTTGCTAATGGCAGTGAGTCGCTCTTGAACACAACACTCTTCCACTTCATCTTCATGGTTGTTGGGTTGGGAAATCTACTTGTGTTTTGGTTTATCATACCATTTCAAAGCCTCCGCTTTTTGTTTTGGGTCAATGTTACCAACTCCATTCAGTGTTTCCATTGTGTTCAAGATAATTCATTTAGTTAATCTTTGTTACGATACTCTTAAGCCTTCATTCCATGTCTACCTTTCCTGATCCAATTCTGTATTAGCATCGTTCTGATCATTCTATATCAAATCATCATAGATGTTTCATTTCGTTGATTAGGGATACATCAAGACCCTCTTGCGAAAGGTTGTTTCATGTTGACATCAACTCATTATCTAGGAATTTGACTTAGAAACACCCCTTGGTACCTATGTGCTTGTATACATCAAAGGAAAGTTTCCTCACTCTCCGCAACGTGTTTACATCATTGGCCTTCGAACAAAATACTTTGTGTGGTGTTCGACATAAACTCATTTATTCACACCATACAGATTGTTCTAGAGTACCTTGAGAGCCATTAACATCATCAATGGTTTCTCTTGCATCTGTTAATAGTTTATGTCATTGGTCGATAATCAGATGGTTTCTACCATGTTCGACTCTAGCTCATTGATTCATATGGTTAGACTCGTACATTGGTTGTTCATGTGAATGAGATAGAAGACCCCAGATCTAGTTTCATCCATCTGGACTCTGAATTCAGGAGTAATACAAGGTCACAATGTATGATGGCTATGATCATACAAGAATTTATCTAGTCATGGATCCACCATCAATCATTAGTGGACATGTCTTTTGATCATTGTACATGTAATTTTAGCTTATGTGTTGAGTATGGGGATGCCTCCCTCAGCAAAAATATCATGATGTAAATGTATTGTAACATATAATAATCTCACTGGTTGTTCTTGATCCCCCACTTGTCACAAGGTAAAGCAATTCAGTCATCAGCTATCATTTATGACTTTGCGCTTTAGGGTGAAATCTATTATAGGCCATTTTGTCACATTTGGTCAATGGACCTTAAACTGGATCAATCAACATCCTTTTACCTCCTTCTCATCATCATAGCACAAAGCCCTAAGCATGACTCATTCTTATCCCTAAGTTTCTTCTTAAAAACACCTCGTTTCACTCAATTTAAGGAGCAATACTCCATGGCCTCCTAATGGAAAGCATTGACAACCAGGTTGCTCCATTCTAGACTATGTTGATCACCTATAGGTTTTTCCACTATGCACCTATGTTGGTTCTATAAATTCAAGAAAAATAGAGAAAATCTTGAGGCCTCTTCTACCAAAAGCTAATAGGCTATGTGGTAACCATTTACCTCAGATAAAAGTCTTGAATCCTATCCTATCTTATCTCAGAGTTTTCATCCCTTATCCTTTGATCCTATCCTCTCATTAAGAGTGGATCTAAAGCCCTAGAGTGGTAAATGGATAAGAACTCCCAACTTACCCTCCTTTTCTATATATCTGTGGCCATCCACAAGATAGGGGTTGGATTTTGGAGAGTGATTCTACCCTTATGCTGCTGATGTGAGATATATCTTCCCATGCATTACGGTGATTAGAGGTGAACCTTGTGGCAAGGAAAGGACAAGTCAACTTGGAGGAACTATTTTATAGGATCAACACCTATTTTTGGTTGTAACTCACTCCATTTCTATTAATGCAAAGAGTTCTTTGTTTTCCTATATATGATGTTATGGTTCCATATATTTCAATACCATGTTGATCTATTGAATAAAGTGATTAGATGATGATACATAGATTATGTGGATCATTGGCTTGTGTTATATGACTGTGCAGGTTATAATAATAGCGGTCAAATCTAGGATTGGAGAATTCATGAAAAAGGAGTGAAGCATACTACAGATTCCAAGTAGGCTTCATCCCGTTACCTATTTACTTTAAGGAAAACATTAGTGCCTTTGTCTCTTTGTTATTCTAGGTCATTCTACCAGGCCTAGGGAAGATACTGATGTCTGCATTCGTATATTTCACATAACAATATGTGTGCTATAATTTCTCAATTTCTAGTATTTTATTTTCCACGGTATTTTTATGGTGAAAATTGCAGTTGTGACTTTATTCATTATTTTTCATAGCAAATAAACTGCATAATTAAATTTACAGTTAGGAGAATAATTTCCAGTTCTTGCAATAGATGAAATTTTCACATGGTATCAGAGCTAGTTTAACGGATCAATAGCTTAAATCAAAGAAGTAGGAATTTTTTTGTTCAAAGGGAGTAGCAGTAGAAAATTCACAGAGGTTGTGTAGATTACTTAGCAATGTGGTATGAATTGCTTGGGAAATTCAATTTTCAGTTTCAGGTGGTAGAAAAAAATTGATTTCCCGAGATTAGTGATTCCAACATGTAGAGGGAGAAGCAACAAAGTTATTTTTTAGAGCATATTACTAATTTGTGGCACTAAGGGTTTTACAACAATTTGCAGTAGCAGAATCAGTGTTGAGGGGAAGAGGAATAGTACACAAAATAATTCTTCAGTATGGCCATAGATCAATTTGATATTCAGGGAGCTTCATAGTTGTCTTCCAGATTGGAGGATGAATTTTCTTTCTTATCAAGCTTAGCTTCACAAGGTGTCTAGTATATAGAAAATGGACCATCAAATCATATGGCAGGATTTGGAGAATATTTCTATAGCTATAAGGAGGAGCATACAAACTTCTAGATTATGATGGGAAACAGAACAAAGTGTACTCCAGTATGGATATGCATCATCAATTTTCAAAGCGAGTCAGGAGCAAGAACCAACGCTACAGATGTATTGCATGTGCCGGGATTGGGTATGAACCAGATTTCAATATCGTAGATACAGGACAAGGGTTATGATATCCACTTCGTAGGGAAGAAATTTTTTTTTAAACACTCACGCTGGAAGAATGTAATACTTATTGGATTCTAAAGCAACATATTTTATAGGTTGCATCTCGACTCTCCAATGGCATTGAAAGACAGTGACAATAGAGGTGGGAAGGAACTAAATGAGTTATGGCATAGGAGAATGGGACATTTACACCATGGAGCACTCAATATGTTCAAGGAAACAGTAACAGGGGTTCCAGAACTTGACACAGAACACGATGATGTGTGCAGAGGATGCGTACTTGGGAAGTATGCTAAGGAAACATTCCCAAGAAGTGACAGTAGAGCAGATGGCATGTTAGGACTTATACAGTCAAATATTTCTGGCCCGATGTCTACTAGAGCTCTCAGTGGTGTCAAATACTTCATCACCTTTATTGATGACCATTCCAGGAAAACCTGAATCTACTTCTTGAAGACCAAAGATGAGATCTTTGATCATTTTGGACAGTTTAAGGCTCTCGTGGAGAATAAGATAGGGAAGAATATCAAGGTGCTTCACTCAGATAATGATGGTTATTATATTGATAAACAATTCACATATTTTTGCACGAAGGAAGGCATCAGAAGAGAATGTAAAACTCCATATAATCCACAGCATAATGGGGTAGCGAAGTAGAAAAACATAACCATATTTGGGGTTGCAAAAGTGATGTTGTATGACCAGGTTTTTCCCGGTTTTTTATGGGTAGAGGCATGTAACACAACAGTGTATATTCATAATAGGATTCCTCATAGAGCATTAGGGAATAAAACGCTAGAAGGGGTCTTCATAGGGAAGAAGCCAGAATTTAGTCACTTCGGGACCTTTAGTAGCGTTGCTTATTGCCATGTGCCAAATGAAAAGCATACCAAATTAAATCAAACTGCAGAGAAAGGGTTTCTCATTGCATATAATGAAACCTCAAAGGCATATAGGATCTACATTCCTAGCAATAGGAATATTGTGGTGAGATGAGACATGAAGTTTATGGAGGACCAATCTTTTAGTAGATCTCATGAGATGCCTACAGGTGATCAGAATCAGTGAGCAGTAGCTCCTTTGGTCTAGCAGCAGGGGCATCCAGTGGGACCGATAGTAGGACAATCAAAAGGATCAAGTAGAGTGACTAGTAATAGTATTTCCTCAGGTGCAGGAGATTAGGGGGCTTCTCAGTAGATGGAAAAATAGAGGTAGGATGAGGAGGAGTTGGTTGAGCCTCCCACTACTAGTGGTCGATCCAGTAGAGATTTTAGTCAGATATTGCAAGATGCAGAAGATTTTATTGGAACTCATATGAGGAACAAAAGAAAACGTAGATAGCCTAATAGGTACCAAGCATTCATGGCTCAGGTTGCAGAACCTTCGATCTTTTAGGAGGTCGCAGAGAATAAAGTGTGGGTAGATGCCATGGTAGAATAATATAGCTCTATAATGACGAATGATATTTTGGAGGTGATGCCAAGGCTTGAAGACGGGTCAGTTGTAGGTTCTAGATGGATCTACAAGATCAAATATGTTGCATATGGCAGGTGGAAAAGTACAAGCCTAGGTTTGTGGAAAATGGGTATGAACATAAAGAAAGGATATATTACGAGGAGACCTTAATCCCAGTAGTTAGATACACCTCTATCTGGTTAGTTATATCCCTAGTAGCTCATATGGGATGGAAGATTCATTGGATGGATGTTAAGGTGACATTCTTGAATGGGGTGATAGAGGAAGAAGTGTACATAGAATAGCCAGAGGGCTTCGAGAAACATGAGAAGTGCACTCATGTGTTCATGTTAAATAGATCTCGATACAGACTCAAGCAGGCTCCCAAGGCATGGTATGGATGCATTGACAGCTACTTGCAGCAGATGGGATTCGTCAAGAGCGATGCAGATCCAAACCTTTACTATTTTATGGTAGAGGGTGAGCCACTCATTCTAGTATTGTATGTGGATGATCTCTTATTGACAGGATCATCAAGGATCATAGAGGACTACAAGAGGAACCTGGCATCATAGTTTTATAGTGAAGGATTTGGGTTCAATGCACTATTTCCTAGTATTGGAAGTGTGGCAGAAGGAAGGGGATATCTTCCTTGGGCGGGGAAGATATGCTACAGATATTTTGAAGAGGTTCATAATACAAGATTGTAGATCCATGTCTATGCCCATGATCGCCAACTGGAAGAAGATAGATGTATCATATGACAAGGATGTCAAGCCCACCTTGTATAGACAGCTTATTGCATCTCTCATGTATATGGTCAACACTATGCCAGATATTTGCTTCACAGTAAATACCCTCAGTCAGTGTATGGTAGAGTCGAAGAGGGTACATTAGGCAATAGTGAGGCATATTATGAGGTATGTGCATGGCACATTCGAGTATGGATTGTGATATACCCAAGGGGATAACGTTAGACTATGTGGATTCACAAATGCAAATTGGGCAGGCAGTTTTGTAGACAAGAAAAGTACCTTCGAGTATTGCTTCGACGTTCGATCATGGATGGTTTCATGGTGTAGCAGGAAGAAAAATTCAGTAGCACTGATCTCAACAAAAGTAGAGTACATGGTAGCAAGCACAGCTATGTACAAAGCTATATGGCTTCAGAAGCTTCTAGTAAGCTTGTTCAAGTAGAAGATGGAGACGAACAATGTCTACTGTGATAATCGAAGTTGCATTAATCTATCTGAGAATCCAATGTTTCATGAAAGGTTGAAACACATAGATATTCAGTGTCATTTCATCAAATATTGTGTATAGTGTGGGGCAATCCAATTATAGTATGTTCCCACAGAATATCAGGTTGTAGATATACTCACAAAATAGTTAGGGAGAGCTAAGTTTGTTTATTTCATAGAACATATGGGTATGGTGGAGAACCCGTTTCAGTAGTAGGGACAAATTATTTTGGATGCTTCTCAGTTGTAGTTGTTATAGTTTCACCAACAATAAATGAGAGGGAGTTGCAGTGCAGATGCAAAGTTTGAAGCAGTACAACAGTGTCAGTAGCATCACAAATGCAGCATCAGAGTTGCGTAGTAGTTGGTTGGTAGTAGCAGCCAAGACATTAGCAACATGACAAGAGATGCTACAGAGGCACAGTATTGTGGTAGGGTGTGCATCATTAGAATACATTCCTCGCTAAGAGGGAGTGTTATTTTTTGTAGCATCAAATGCTTTCTAGCTGTGAAATTTGGTGGAGAGGATAGAATACATGAGATCTCCAAAACCCATAAATTGTTTCTGGAAATTCCACCTAGAAGTGTCTCAATTAAATTATTAGTCATTTTTAAAATATTTCCGAAGTCTAAACTTAGGGAATATGGTTAATTAATCAATATTAATTGATATAAGATGAGAATCACCGAGAAAATCACACGGATCGACTCCGAGATGATCCTAACCATTGATTAAGTTTTAATATTGGTTGTTGGTGCTCCAATAGTGGATTATAAGAGGAAGTTGATGGGCACTTGGAGAATACACAACAGTGCATACACTTAGTTTCCAAGGAAATTTGATTTTCTCAGTAGTAGAGGCTCAAAAGATAATATAGATCCCGTGGGTGAGTAACAAGTGGTAGAGGAAGTCAAGAACATTTCAGGAGGAAGTGTTCTAGTTCCAGGAGAGGCAATAAAAGGAAGGCTGAAATTTGTAGAGGGTATGCGCAAGCACTGCACAAAGGTTAACGTGTGGCTATGGAGGCAATTTTAGGGGAAAAAATTGGGCGAGAGAAAATTATCAAAATAATTTTTTTAGTACTTTTCCTTAGATTAGATTGCCAGTAGAGCATCTAAGTTATTGTACTCAGAATTGTTGTTGAAGAATAATAATAAAACCCTCATCAGTTGCACCAATTTTCCCACATTGGGTTTTTCCAAGGAAAATTATCCAAAAATAATAGTGTAAAATTTTTATGTGTGTGCTAGAATTTCTCAGCTTCTAGTATTTTATTTTCCGCAGTATTTTTATGGTGAAATTGGAGTTGCAATTTTATTCATTGTTTGTCGTAGCAAATACACTACATAATTAAATTTATAGTTAGGAGAATAATTTCCAGTTGTTGCAATATATGAAATTTTCACATTTTCATGATGTTTATTCTCTAGAAACTTAACACATTAAATTTTAGTGTAGTGGTGTATATGATATTATTTTAAAAGATTAAATATCATAAATAATCATTTTCTATTTGAAGGCACAAGTGTAATGAGGTTCGTGATTTTGATGATGATGCATATCATGTTTATATTTCTACCATTTGTTGATACTACTAATTATATTTTTGGGAGTCATGAGGTTGAAATATATATATATATAGAGAGAGAGAGAGTCTAGTGTGACCCCACATAGTTATACTTATTATTTAAAATTACATTTGTAATCCTTTCCCCTTAACCATATTTACACTAGTGAAAATAATAAAATAATTATGGTTAAAAGGTAGTTCAACTACCAAATTGTTTTCCTCAAGGATAAAGGGAGAATATTCATGAATGGAATAAAAGGAGAATTTGTGTGTGAAGGTATGTCTAAACTTCAAAAGTAAGTTATCATTCCCATTCATTTTCCTTTCTTAGTTTTCCTATAACTAAATTGTCTTGTTGATAGCAGGGGCATCTTGAAAGGCGGCAAAGAAATATGGATTGGAATTTTCTATGATATGATTCAAGTTTAATTATTTGATTTGTAATATGTTCATTCTATTCAAAAGTCCTGACTATTCAAGAATGATTAGATTGATGTTTGCAGAGTTTAATGATATTTTGGTATTACTTGAAGTGATCCGGCGCAGAATTTGTGTTTTACTTCTTTCTTTGGGCACCTAGTTGCCATTGTATGAGTCTATTTTTACATCTTTGGCTTCTAAGGATCTTCTAAATCATGATCCTCATAGGGGTTTGAAAAGACAGAATTTAGTTGTAACTTGGATTGGTCTTATTTTACACACACATATACATCAATGATTACTTTCCAAATTTTGGGCTTATTGAAGCATTGAATTGCTTTTTTTGTGACTAGAGAAATCAAAAACTTGGTTGGTTTCATAATCGCGTGCCATGGGGATAATTCTGACCACTACCACTATAAACCATAGTTTCCTTTGTATCCCCAATCCCTAGACATGGGTAATTCCAAGGGATTTGAACCTTGAATCTCTTAGTACATAACACTTCATTTTCACAACACTTGTCAATTGAAATACCCCCCAGTGGATATTGAAGCATTGAATTTTTATTCACATATTGTTGTTCATTTAAGTTTTCAAATATAATTTTGATATATTTTGTATTGAATCATTCATTACTCTTTATTTGTTTTAGTTGTTGATTTAATCATGAAAAGGTAAAAAACTTATAAATATAGAAGAAGATTTCATATTTAAAGATATAGGTCTTAAAATCCAGTTATATATTTATAAAGGTTATAAACCCAAGGTATTAATCATGGCTATTTCACCTAGCCTAACAAGATTCGAGAGTGCCACATGAGAATCATCAAAAATTTACATCTTAAACACTCATGATAAGTGTGTATCAAGTTTCAGGAACTATAGAGATTTGAGATATCAAGTAACAATCTTCATGATAAGTGTAGGTCAATCACCAGGAAATTTATGCCTTGACATCAATTGATATCACTAGCATAGTAAACAAACACATACACTTCTTAAAAAACATCAAAGAGAGAAAACAAATTACACCAAAAAATCAACTTTCCCAAGCTCTTAATTTCTTATTTATTTATTATTAAAATTCCTTTGATAAAATTTGATTGAATCAAACACATTAAGAGCCTTTATTTAAGTGTTGAGCTCTCCACTACTTGCTGATAACAACAATACTAAATGCTAGAAATAATAATATAAACAAAAAGACTACATTAATATCAAATGGCTACACAACTTCCTAGGGCATATCATAATGCCTTTGCTTTCCCTAAATAGTGAGGTTATGTCCATTCAACTATATTTACAACTATATACATATTAAAATTTAATCATAAAAACCCTACTTAAAAAGAAGTACCTTTTAAAACCCTCAAAATACACAATCCAAACCTAAGTAATATTTCAATTGCTTACAACCTTAGACAAAGAAACACACACTCTACCAAGCCAAAGAAACTAAATAGAATCCCAAAAACCCTCATGGGTAACCAAAAAATTATTCTTCATGCAAGGAATGGATTAGAGGTATAATAAGAGGTGCATGAACCTTCAAGTATTATGGTTGAAAAGGTGAAGAGAGACCCAAAAAAAATTAATGAGGGTATTAACCATTCAAACTAACCTTAGGAAACATCTTGTAGTGATTACCCACCCACCCACACACACACACACACATATATATTGAAAATTCAATGTTTCATCTTTGATATTGATGATCAAATTTAAATTGCTTGGTAAAAAGTTGGGCAAGCAAAAACCAGAAACTAGAATATTTGATTCTCCCCTTCCATAATAAAAGCGAGGAAAAAGGGTTGTAGAATCATAAGCAAACTTTAGAGAAAAAATGAAATATTTAATATCATATTGGTATCTAGTTAATACAGTTCCTTAAAATGGTAGGTCACTCAAACAAATCACAAGTGGAACTAGGACATATCGCAACAAGGTTGAAGAGATTTCTTCTTCATTGTAATTTTTTACCAAAAAACTTGTCAATCAAATCACACATCATTTCTCATGGAGTTAATTTTATCATAATCCCATATCTTTGGTTTTTCAAGCTCAATTTAACCTTGGAACAATTTCATTTCAATTTAGTCCTCTTTGGCTACAAGACATGAATGCTTCAATTCATTCCTCTATTATACATAATAAAGGATGCATGGGGAAATCCAACTCAAGGACCTCTAACCTATATTTGGGAAACAAAGATCTGTAGGTTAAAATTTTATCTGAAGGAATGTGGAAAATCCTTTTAAAAGTCACTAGCAATAGAAAGAACAAAAGTTCAAGAACAACTAAGTAGGGTGCAAATAATAATGGAGGAAGAAGAAATTACAAAACAAAACACCCTTAAGGAAATAGGTCTATCCATCAAGGTACATTAAATCAATCACAAAGAGAATGAACCTTGGCACTTGAAGTCTCAAATTCTTTGGTTTCAATATGGAGACAAGAATACTTATTTTTTTCATAAGCAAACAAAATCTGGAGTACTCTAGAACAATGTTAAAGAAATAATCAATGATAATGGGGAACTTTTAGGTAACAATGATGCCATCAAAGAAGAATCATTTATCCATTTCAATGGGATAATTATGGAGGAAAAATAGTTTTACTTGGATTCCATAGAAGAAATGTTATAAGGGGTACCTAAATTGGTCTATAAGGAAGATAACTTAAAGCTAGGAAAAGAAATTATGGAATCAAAGCTAGTAAAGTTTATTTGGGGTTTGGGGTTTAGATATGATCTTTGTCGTATGTTCAGTTGGACATGGAATAAGGAAAAAAATTGAAGAAGCATAAGTTCATCCTTTATCACTCTAATTCAAAAGGAGAATTGGCCATTGTTCTTTCCTAGGTTCAAGCCCATTTTCTTTTGCAATTCTACATATAAGATTTCAACCAAAATCTTGGAAAAGCAAATCAAAAATATTTTTCCAACTATGATATTAAAAAATAAAAGGGGTTTCATGCAAAAAAGGAAAATTATAGATAATATATTATCGTTCCATGAAGTTGTACAATCAAGCAAGTGCAAAGAGGAAAAAGCAATGATCGTTAAAATCACTATGACTAATGCATTCAATAGAATTTTCCATGAATTTTTCTTTGATTTCCTTTACATAATTGGTTTTGTATACCACATCATCCATTGGATATAAGCACGCATTGGATGTCCCTATGTTTCACCCTTAGTCAAAAGTAAACCAACACCGTTTTCCCAAAGCAAGAGAGGAATTCATCAAGACTACTCATTACTACCTCTACTATATATTGATGATAGAAATTTTAAGTTGAAGACTGGAACAAAAACGGAAAACAAATAATCTTCAAGGTATTATCATAGTCAATGGATTTAAAGCAATTAATCATTCTCAATTTATTGAAGACACACTACTCATTGGAGGCACTGCACCATAATTGCAGAAATTTAAAAAAAAATAATTAAGAAAATCCCAAGTGCTTTCAAAGGAAACCTCAATAATGATAAGAGTCACATCCATGGATGGATAAAGTATCCTCTTTCGATGTGTTCAATTTCTAGAATCTTAGAATTTTCGTCCATATTAAATTGGAATTTTTAATAAAGATAGGTATACCTATCTCTTTGGTTATCCCCAAATCTTCGAATTGGCTTCATATTCTTCAAAAAATCAGAGGAAATATCTAGAAATGGGAGTCACAATAGTGTACCTTGGAATGGAGCGTCTTATTAACTAATGTTTTCCTCAACTTTGCCAATTTATCAAGGTTCCTTCATGCTAGACCCATTGAACGCAATTCAATACATGACTAAGGAGGCTCAAAAGTTCCCTGAGAAGGGGGGAAAGTAAACATTATAAATTTTCATTTAGTGAAATGGAATGCAGTCTAGGAACATGAGAAAAATAATGGGATTGGTATCAAGGATCCACAATTTTATGGATTTAACTTTAGGAGCTAAAATATATTTGAGACTAGTCAACCGTGAATCAGAATGGTAGAAATTAACCTAGTAAAAAAATACTTTTCATTCATGCATAGTGACTCATTTGAAGGAATTTCCTATGGAAGGTAAAGGGTCATCTATATGGATTATATGTAACTTTTTTGCACACATCATTGTGTACTATCTCTCTTAGATGCCAAGAAACAGGAAATCAATCAAAATCTAGTAACATAGAATAGTGGGCAGGGACCATTTGTCTTCATATAAGGAGCTATTTTGAATTAAGGACTGGATGATTAATCATGGTGTCAATATTATTTTTGAATTGTCTAGCTGGAATCACAACTCTATTAATTAGAAGGGATGGTAATCTCTTTCTCTATTTGTGCATTTGTAGGATCAATGAAATTCCATGTTTGCTCTAAAGGATTTGTCATGTGTTTTTTATAAGGATTGCAAAGGATGAGTTTCAAAGGGTCGTTTGTATTCAATGAAAGAAGGTTCTGATGCCTAGTTGAAAAATTCTCCCCATCCACCAAGATCAAATATCTGCCAATTTATTTGGAAAGGAGGAAAGTTACCAAAGGTAAATAATTTTTGTTGGATATTGGCTTATGGAAAATCATTGACTATTAAGAATTATAGAAAAAGGGGTATGTAAGGGTTACTCACATCTCCTTATGTTTTTCAGTTGAGGCATCATCAACCCATTTATTTTTTGAATGCAAATTTTCCATCTAAAGCTAGAATAATTCATTTGCTAAATTTGGAATCAGATAGTTCATCCCTCAACCTAGAAGAAATGTTTGCAACATGAAAAAATTAGTATCTAGGGTCCTTTCAAAAAAAATATGTATTAGAGAATGCTTGGAAAACCATGATGAAGTTCTTGTGTTGGAACTTGTAGTTGGCGAGAAAAAATAGCATAATCAACCAAAAATATCTACAAGGTGGGTCTAAGCCCAAGCTAGAAGTCTTCTTGTAGAAGTTACAAGATGATGAGCCCCAAAAATGTACAATTATTTGGGCTCATTCAACCTCCTAATTTGGCTTAGTCCACCATTCTCATTTGTTTATTGCATGTTTTTGATTATTTTTATGTTAATAGAGTGAATTTGGTTAGTCATTATGCCAACAAGTCTAATGGGTGCTTTGTGTAGCCTTTTTGGTCAACTTGGAGACAAAATTGAAGGTCTTAATGAGCACTTGGCAGCCAAATTCGTGGGAGAACAAGCTAGAGGATTTGTAGGAAGGTGTCCCCCTCATTTATGGGCCCTTACCTCGAATTCTCCACCATCAGCTCGGAGTTCAAAGGCCACCAAATCAATGAGCACAAGGGCAGCCAAGCAAGTCAAGTAGGACTGCTGTTGACTCCAAGTCTTGGGCAGCCAAGTCCCTAAATTTTAGGAGGACTGTTGGGTCCTCAAATTGTATAAATAAGAGGGCTTAAGACCTCATTTCAGTTAGTCATTTTGGGGAGCTAGTTAGTTAGTCATTTTTGGTAGCTAGTGGTTAGTCATTTTGTATCCAGTTAGTCATTTTGTTTTAGCCATTAGTTAGCTAGTTTGTAGTTCGATTTTTATGCAGTAGATTAGCTTTGCTTTTAGCTCATGCTCAAATTCTTCTTGTGGACAGTTTTGATGTAACTTTTCATTTCTTGATTAATAAAGGTGGATCCAGCTTTGCACCAGCTCTAAATCGCTCTTGGGAGGCTGTAGTTCTTGGGGTTGGGCCCATCTCAAGCGCCCAGTACGTCCCTTGTTTATATTTATGTGTTTGCTGCGTTCTTGAAATAAAATCTGCTCTTTAGATCTTGCTTTGTTATTGTAGTTGGTTTTGATGGGTAACGTAGCTTTTTATAATTAGAATCAATTGGTAGGAGTTTGTATGCATTTAGATCTTTTGGCATGTTCTTTCTCACGTGATTTATATGGTTCTCTTTCAAACAAGGCTGTTGTTTATTCATTCATTAACAGTTGGATTGAGTTAGCTAGGACTTGGTTTGTTTGCAAGAATTCATTGATTTGTTTGAATAAGCATTGTGCAGGGCATCTCTATCACCTTCATCACCTCCTCGTTCATCTGAGCCTCGTTCAGATCAGCTCCTCCATCACCAAGTCTGTTTCTTCATCTCCCATCTGCTCTTTTGCCACGTAACCCTACCTTCTTGCTTTTCCATTGCCTCAACCTTCGTTGATGCAAGTCAGCCTTCCACATCATCTCACCACTCCATCCATCAGTTCCTAGGTCACTTCAGACCCCCATCCTACCTCCATAACCATCCATGCATCTTCCATCAACCATCCATCCTCAAAAATCCAATTCGTAAACATCCTGTAGAAGAATTACAGAACATCTTGTAGAAACTTCCTGTAGAAGCCCCTGTAGACTTCCTGTAGAAGTTCATGAACACGGTTGCATGTCATCCAGACTTTGTGAAACTCTCAGAAAGAATATTGGGGATCCCTTAGACCCTCTCTGTACCATCCCAACCTTTCCCAAAGCATTTCATCCCTTGATCCATCCCTGCACAGTGGAAAACTAGTTAGAAGCACATGCATGATAATTTCAACAACTTAATCAAAAATACAAAAAGATGTTTTCTTCAGATAGTGATAACTCAGACACATGCATTTTACCTTCCTAGAAGTAATGGCATCTCTTTTTGTTGTTTGCGTTCTTTCCTTTGCATCAGTAGGACTAGCTGGTAGAATTAGGGTTTGCTAGGGTTTGTGTTTCCTTTTGGCTTTCAGTTTCTTTTCGCAAGTAGATTAACTTCCTTTGAGTTAGCTTTCGTCCATCAGTTAAAAAGCTTCTTCTGAGAGCATATAGAAGTTGGCTTGAGCCCTAGCGGACTTGTGCCAGCTGACCAAGTGACAGCTGCGACAAGAGCTAGTACTTGTGCATACAGCACCGTCGCTTCCAAGTTTGTACGAACTACCGGGTTGATAAAATTAGAGATAGGGAGCTCCAGGAGTTGTAGCATTATTGCTACAATACTGGAGGCCACCATCTTTTTGGCGCCGTTGCGGGGGAAGCGGCAGAGTATTGGTGATTGTTGATATTCTTCTATTTTCTACTACAACCTTCTGCTAAGTAGTTTATTTCATTTCCATTATGCAATTTCATTTATGCAAAAGTAGATTAGCATTTCTTGCTTTCATAGATTAGCATTTCAATTCCGCAATTTCATTTCTGCAAGCGTAGATTAGCATTTCAATTCCGCAATTTCATTTCTGCAAGCGTAGATTAGCATTTCAATTCCGCAAGCGTAGACTAGCATTTCATTCCTGCAATTTCATTTGAGCAAAATAGATTAGTCTTTTCCTGCTTTCATTTCAATTCCGCATGTTCATTTTAGCGAGATAGTTAGTTGCAGTTCAATTTATTTCAGTTTTGCAAGTAGAAGTAGAAAAAAGCAAAAATCAAGCAAAAAGATTTCATTTCATGCCTTGTAGGAGTAGAGATAAGTTAGAAAAATGATTGCAAAACACCCCCACTGCTTCACACAGCCTTCTCTCTTCTTCGATGGCTGTGATTGAAGAACCCCTGGGTGGACATCAAGACATATCTGAAGAACCTCTAGGGGAGAAGAAGAAGAAAACATTCCTCTGGAGCAAATGGCTACAAGCAGAGATGTTGGGAGCAACATCTTGTCCAAAGATGAATTTGAAAATCAGATCGAAGATTTCAAGAGTGATATGAGGCAGTTTCTTGCCATGCAACTGGATACCTTGCGGATCCAAAAGAAGCAAGAAGAAGCCAAGAGGGCTTTGGCCATTTTTTGTCCTAGGTGCACTAGAAGGCATCCTAGGAACGAATGTCCATTGTACTCCATAGAAGTGTGTTTTGTCTGTGAAGAATACCATCCTACAGATCAGTGCCCTTCCTTACCCAGAATCAAAGCTGCATATCAAAGAGCCAAAGGAGCCACTGAATCACTCTACTATATGAACCAAAGGAGGCCATATGGACCTAGATCTTACCAACAAGAACTGCAAGGGACACCCGAGACCTATTATGACCCCTATCAAGCCACTTTCATGCCTTCTTGGGGTCCCCCTGCTCATCCTTCCTAGTCTACACCACCTCCTTGGTCATATCCTCCTTGTTCCTTCACAGATCCATATTATGCCCAACCAGTTGCTCATTCATTTCACTCTTATGCTCAGCCACAGCCTTAGTGGAATGCACCTTATCAGGAGTGAGGCCCCAATACAACTCTCATCCCGATCATTTTCCTCCACCACCTGCTCATCCACAACCATCGCCTCCTCCTCCACCAAGGCAACCCCAAATGCCTACCCAACCACAATGCCATCCACCTCCATCTCAATTACACCCCTCCACTCAGTTACCCGTAGCACCATTTCCAAAACCATGCAATGGAGCAGCTCAACCAAATTGCAAAGCTGAGGCACAACATGTGCAAATGACTCCTTTTGAGCTCAATGATGTTCACCAAAGCTCAGGAAGAGTGTTGCAAAACAAAGATTATATTGACAACATTGAAGGACCAAAGGAAAAAGAAGATTCAGAAGAGGAAATCAAAGAACCATGGGCTGCACTTGATCAAGTGAAGAGATCAGAATCAGAGATCAAGAAAGCTTCCTCATGGTTACCATCAAACCCTCCATGTAGTCAAGAGAAAGATCAGCAAAAAGAGGAAGAAGAGAAAGTCATGTTAGAAGGTGACATGAAACATGATTCAGATAAGAAAAAGGACCAAGGATATCAAAGCTATATTGAGACATGGTTCCAGACAGTCACTAAGTTGCAGCAGTACTCTCTTCCTCAGCTATGTTTTGTACTTTCAAAGTCAGATCAATTTGTCTCTGAAATTTGGATAGTTGTCAAAGCATGCATTTCGAGCCTTCACATCATTTTGTCTCTAATCTTGATGTGCACATGGCTCCATTGGAAGTATTCTTATACTTGAAAATGATTTTGTTTTTTTCAAGTAGGGTAGGGTAGAAAAAAAAAGAAAAAGAAAAAAAAACAGAGAAAAAAGAAAAAGAAAAAAAATGAAAAAAGAGGAAAATAGAAATCTAAGGTGAAAACCTCCTTGGAGGCGCCTTCGATTGCCTCATTGGTTGAAAACCTCCATGAGGCGGTCAATGGGTTGGAAAAAAGAGAGAATAAAAATGGAATAAGATCTTTGGGTGAAAACCTCCCTTGGAGGCGCCCAAGGCAGGCAATTAGGGTGAAAACCTCCATGAGGCGCCCTAGTTGTTTTTCAAAAAAAAAGAGAGAAAAAAAAAATAAAAATAAAGCTAATTTCCATTGAATAATTTCATGTTGCAGCAATGACATTGCAGGTCAGGAGGAGCACTCAAATCAAGGACAAAGTAATTGTTCTTGTGCCTTCTACAGGAAGCTCTGTATTTCTACAGGAAACATCCTGTAGAACCTTTGGACGAGCCAAATCCAATTTCAAAAGTGAATCTGATGGTGGGAATCTGTTGATTAAGCCTACAAGCACTTGTGTGTCCATCCCTTGCCTTTCTCCATCATTTTTTCACCTCCTTGTGCTTCTCATTGTGCTTCTACAGGAACTTCTTGTAGAAATTGTGGGAAACTAGGCATGCATTTCAAAAAGTGGTTTGGCAAGCATGGTAGCTTCCTCAAAGGTTCAGAAGTCCTCCTACAATCTTCCAACTCCTCCTCCATCATCTCCATACCTGCATCACAGCCAAAATTCATTTTGTCATCCCATGCAACCAAAATGCAAAGTGCCTTGAAGCAAAAACACATAGAGCAGAATGTGTTTATGCCATAACATGAAAACCATGCATCCATTTGACAAACCGTTTTATGGGGAATTGTACAAGGTTGATGACAACATGCCTGAGCAGTTTCATGCAATTCCGGTGCACGGTTTCCAAGAAATCAGCCTCCATCACCATCAGCCATTTTTGCATTTTCTCCATATCCGTGCGTCCGTTTTAAAACCTGTTTCATGGGGAGATGCACATGGGTGATAGTAGCCTACCCAAGCAGTTTCAGCCGATTCCGATGCATGGTTTCCGAGAAATCGACCTCTGAAATCTTCATCCATTTTCCATTTTTCTCGAAATCCATGCATCCATTGATCACGAATTTGATATGGGAGATGCATAATGATGGTAGGAACATGCTCACCGAGTTTCAGATCAAACCGATCTACCGTTTGGGAGAAATGGCAAAAAGAAGTTTTGGTTTTGTGACCATGCAGCAGCAGCAGCTTGAACGGGCAGAGTTGAACGTGGAAATGATTGCATGCAGCTCAGATCCGGTCAGAGGACACCTGCACAAGGGAAAGAAATCAAAAATCATTAGCCAAGCCTCATGCAATCAAAGGATCAGAGCATGCAGCAGCAAGAAGCTTCACAGGCAGCCGTTTGACTTCAGGTACGTGACTAAACCTTGTTCATCTGTTTGCATAGATCTAATCTAAAGCATTGCATGAATGAATGAGATGAGTGGATTCAGCCAAGAAGAGAGCCACGTTCAATTGCACTCAGCAAGGCAAAAATCACGCAGCATGATCAGTCATTCACGTGAAAATTAAAAAAAAACACAGTTAATGGTAGATGTGTTGAACTCCAGTGAACAGGATGTCAATTAATTAACAGAGAGAAGAAGACATGTATCACTGCAGTTTGAAAAATCTAGCGCACATGTTTTTGCCACCTCATCACAAATCACGGAGAAATTGAAGACGGCTTGGCTGAAACTCATGAACTGCTGTTCATCTGCACTTTCCACGTCCTCAACTAAAGTGTGCACAATCAGTTAATTGGTTCTCTATCATCAACTCATTTGATGATTGTTTTATTTCTCTCCGAAATTGTTGCAATGATCATGATGCGAACATTGAGCCGTGGAAGTTTAATGACAGCTATGCTACTATTATGGGTGTTTATGGGTTTCTTTGCAGGGTATGCATTGTCACGTCTATCTAAGATGTTCAAGAGCACAGAACAGAGGAGGAACACGCTGAAACCACATTCTTGTTTCCAGGCATTTCCTTTTGCATTTCCTTTATTCTCAATGCACCGCTATGGGGAAAGAATCAGCTGGTGTAGTTCCTTTCGAGACTATGTTTGCCTCAGTCCTTTTATGGTTTGGAATTTCTGTGCCAGCAGTTACTTTGGCTACAATGAGCCTACAATTGAAGGGCCAGTGAAGACCAATCAAATCCCCAGGCAGATTCTAGAGCAAGCTTGATATGCAGCCCATTTTTTCAATACCAATTGGAGGCATGCTGCCTTTTGGAGCTGTATTCATTGGACTGTTCTTCAGATTAACTTCAATATGGCTGCATCATTTCTACTCTATATTTGGGTTCCTGTTCATTGTCTTTGTGATCCTCATTATTACATATGTAGAGATCACCATTATCTTGTGCTACTTCGAATTGTGCAGTGAAAATTACAACTGGTGGTGGAGATCTTATGTGACTGCAGGCTCCTCAGCATTTTACTTGTTTCTCTATGCCCCATTCTATTTCTTCACCAAGCTGGAGATGACAAAACTTGTTTCTAGAATTTCATATTTTGGCTACATGCCCATCATGTCATACTCATTTTTTGTTCTGACCGGTATAATAGATTTCTATGCATGCCTTTGGTTTGTGCGGACAATATACTTATCAGTGAAGATTGACTGAGGCTCTGCATGCAGCTACCATTTTTCAGAGGGGCCGTTTAAATTTCAAGGTCTGGACATAATCTGATCACGGTTCAGCCTTCTACAGGAATATACTTGCACACTCATACCAAGGCCGAGAATTCACTAGGAAAAGGAACAGGCAGTGAGGAAAAAGAAGCAGTGGCCGAGGGAAAGAAAGAAACAGGCCAGAAGACCCCGACCACAGTGCAGAAGAAAGAACAAAAGAGGAAGCATGAGAAAAAAGATGACAAAGAAGAAGGTGACACACCCATCTTGTCAGCAAGAGAAAAGAGGCTGAAGAGCAGAACGGACAAAGCTGAGGTGGTCCACATCAGCCCAAGTACCTCATCAGCACCTGCAACCAAACCAAAAAGCAAAACCCATGCAACAGAGCAAGCAACGGTGGTGACACCCGTGTCTACAGGAAAGCAGAAACAGGCTTCTACAGGAAGCCTGAAATTGGCTAAAACAGGGTCTTCTACAGGAAGCCTTAAAAAGGCGAAACCCAAGGAGAAGAAGGCAGACATCCTAGCTAGGGAGGCAGCAGCTGTGCTGGCCGCCCTAAGTACCTCTCCCAAGCCGAAGGAGAAGTAATAGAGGGAGCTTCCACTATTTTTTTTTTAAGGCAAGAAAGGGCATGCAGATAAGAATTGGCAGACCCCAAACCACAGTCAAAGAAGCAAATTGTCATTGAGGACACACAAGCTAAACAAAAGAAAGAGTCTCCTTCAAAGGGGTCCATCATCTATGAATGAGGAAGCTAAAAACCTTCACCTAGAGAGAAGCAAATGAAGGTGATGGACTCAAAGACTGCTTCTACAGGAAGACAGAGGATTGTTTCTACAGGAAGCCAGCGAACTGTTTCTACAGGAAGTTTGAAAAGAGGGAAATCAAGGGAGAAAACAGCCGAGATGTTAGCCAAAGAAGCCACCAGGGCCATCAAAGACAAGGAGAGAGATTGGTTGCTCAGAGGATGAGCAACACTTTCAGTAGGGGGGTGATGATGAGCCCCAAAAATGTACAATTATTTGGGCTCATTCAACCTCCTAATTTGGCTTAGTCCACCATTCTCATTTGTTTATTGCATGTTTTTGATTATTTTTATGTTAATAGAGTGAATTTGGTTAGTCATTATGCCAACAAGTCTAATGGGTGCTTTGTGTAGCCTTTTTGGTCAACTTGGAGACAAAATTGAAGGTCTTAATGAGCACTTGGCAGCCAAATTCGTGGGAGAACAAGCTAGAGGATTTGTAGGAAGGTGTCCCCCTCATTTATGGGCCCTTACCTCGAATTCTCCACCATCAGCTCGGAGTTCAAAGGCCACCAAATCAATGAGCACAAGGGCAGCCAAGCAAGTCAAGTAGGACTGATGTTGACTCCAAGTCTTGGGCAGCCAAGTCCCTAAATTTTAGGAGGACTGTTGGGTCCTCAAATTGTATAAATAAGAGGGCTTAAGACCTCATTTCAGTTAGTCATTTTGGGGAGCTAGTTAGTTAGTCATTTTTGGTAGCTAGTGGTTAGTCATTTTGTAGCCAGTTAGTCATTTTGTTTTAGCCATTAGTTAGCTAGTTTGTAGTTCGATTTTTATGCAGTAGATTAGCTTTGCTTTCAGCTCATGCTCAAGTTCTTCTTGTGGACAGTTTTGATGTAACTTTTCATTTCTTGATTAATAAAGGTGAATCCAGCTTTGCACCAGCTCTAAATCGCTCTTGGGAGGCTGTAGTTCTTGGGGTTGGGCCCATCTCAAGCGCCCAGTACCTCCCTTGTTTATATTTATGTGTTTGCTGCGTTCTTGAAATAAAATCTGCTCTTTAGATCTTGCTTTGTTATTGTAGTTGGTTTTGATGGGTAACGTAGCTTTTTATAATTAGAATCAATTGGTAGGAGTTTGTATGCATTTAGATCTTTTGGCATGTTCTTGCTCACGTGATGTATATGGTTCTCTTTTCAAACAAGGCTGTTGTTTATTCATTCATTAACAGTTGGATTGAGTTAGCTAGGACTTGGTTTGTTTGCAAGAATTCATTGATTTGTTTGAATAAGCATTGTGCAGGGCATCTCTATCACCTTCATCACCTCCTCGTTCATCTGAGCCTCGTTCAGATCAGCTCCTCCATCACCAAGTCTGTTTCTTCATCTCCCATCTGCTCTTTTGCCACGTAACCCTACCTTCTTGCTTTTCCATTGCCTCAACCTTCGTTGATGCAAGTCAACCTTCCACATCATCTCACCACTCCATCCATCAGTTCCTAGGTCACTTCAGACCCCCATCCTACCTCCATAACCATCCATGCATCTTCCATCAACCATCCATCCTCAAAAATCCAATTCGTAAACATCCTGTAGAAGAATTACAGAACATCCTGTAGAAACTTCCTGTAGAAGCCCCTGCAGACTTCCTGTAGAAGTTCATGAACACGGTTGCATGTCATCCAGACTTTGTGAAACTCTCAGAAAGAATATTGGGGATCCCTTAGACCCTCTCTGTACCGTCCCAACCTTTCCCAAAGCATTTCATCCCTTGATCCATCCCTGCACAGTGGAAAACTAGTTAGAAGAACATGCTTGATAATTTCAACAACTTAATCAAAAATACAAAAAGATGTTTTCTTCAGATAGTGATAACTCAGACACATGCATTTTACCTTCCTAGAAGTAATGGCATTTCTTTTCATTGTTTGCATTCTTTCCTTTGCATCAGTAGGACTAGCTGGTAGAATTAGGGTTTGCTAGGGTTTGTGTTTCCTTTTGGCTTTCAGTTTCTTTTCGCAAGTAGATTAACTTCCTTTGAGTTAGCTTTCGTCCATCAGTTAAAAAGCTTCTTCTGAGAGCATATAGAAGTTGGCTTGAGCCCTAGCGGACTTGTGCCAGCTGACCAAGTGACAGCTGCGACAAGAGCTAGTACTTGTGCATACAGCACCGTCGCTTCCAAGTTTGTACGAACTACCGGGTTGATAAAATTAGAGATAGGGAGCTCCAGGAGTTGTAGCATTATTGCTACAATACTGGAGCCCACCATCTTTTTGGCGCCGTTGCCGGGGAAGCGGCAGAGTATTGGTGATTGTTGCTATTCTTCTATTTTCTACTACAACCTTCTGCTAAGTAGTTTATTTCATTTCCATTATGCAATTTCATTTATGCAAAAGTAGATTAGCATTTCTTGCTTTCATAGATTAGCACTTCAATTCCGCAATTTCATTTCTGCAAGCGTAGATTAGCATTTCAATTCCGTAATTTCATTTCTGCAAGCGTAGATTAGCATTTCAATTCCGCAAGCGTAGACTAGCATTTCATTCCTGCAATTTCATTTGAGCAAAATAGATTAGTCTTTTCCTGCTTTCATTTCAATTCCGCATGTTCATTTTAGCGAGATAGTTAGTTGCAGTTCAATTTATTTCAGTTTTGCAAGTAGAAGTAGAAAAAAGCAAAAATCAAGCAAAAAGATTTCATTTCATGCCTTGTAGGAGTAGAGATAAGTTAGAAAAATGATTGAAAAACACCCCCACTGCTTCACACAGCCTTCTCTCTTCTTCGATGGCTATGATTGAAGAACCCCTGGGTGGACATCAAGACATATCTGAAGAACCTCTAGGGGAGAAGAAGAAGAAAACATTCCTCTAGAGCAAATGGCTACAAGCAGAGATGTTGGGAGCAACATCTTGTCCAAAGATGAATTTGAAAATCAGATCGAAGATTTCAAGAGTGATATGAGGCAGTTTCTTGCCATGCAACTCGATACCTTGCGGATCCAAAAGAAGTAAGAAGAAGCCAAGAGGGCTTTGGCCATTTTTTGTCCCAGGTGCACTAGAAGGCATCCTAGGAACGAATGTCCATTGTAATCCATAGAAGTGTGTTTTGTCTGTGAAGAATACCATCCTACAGATCAATGCCCTTCCTTACCCAGAATCAAAGCTGCATATCAAAGAGCCAAAGGAGCCACTGAATCACTCTACTATATGAACCAAAGGAGGCCATATGGACCTAGATCTTACCAACAAGAACTGCAAGGGACACCCGAGACCTATTATGACCCCTATCAAGCCACTTTCATGCCTTCTTGGGGTCCCCCTGCTCATCCTTCCTAGTCTACACCACCTCCTTGGTCATATCCTCCTTGTTCCTTCACAGATCCATATTATGCCCAACCAGTTGCTCATTCATTTCACTCTTATGCTCAGCCACAGCCTCAGTGGAATGCACCTTATCAGGAGTGAGGCCCCAATACAACTCTCATCCCAATCATTTTCCTCCACCACCTGCTCATCCACAACCATCGCCTCCTCCTCCACCAAGGCAACCCCAAATGCCTACCCAACCACAATGCCATCCACCTCCATCTCAATTACACCCCTCCACTCAGTTACCCGTAGCACCATTTCCAAAACCATGCAATGGAGCAGCTCAACCAAATTGCAAAGCTGAGGCACAACATGTGCAAATGACTCCTTTTGAGCTCAATGATGTTCACCAAAGCTCAGGAAGAGTGTTGCAAAACAAATATTATATTGACAACATTGAAGGACCAAAGGAAAAAGAAGATTCAGAAGAGGAAATCAAATAACCATGGGCTGCACTTGATCAAGTGAAGAGATCAGAATCAGAGATCAAGAAAGCTTCCTCATGGTTACCATCAAACCCTCCATGTAGTCAAGAGAAAGATCAGCAAAAAGAGGAAGAAGAGAAAGTCATGTTAGAAGGTGACATGAAACATGATTCAGATAATAAAAAGGACCAAGGATATCAAAGCTATATTGAGACATGGTTCCAGACAGTCACTAAGTTGCAGCAGTACTCTCTTCCTCAGCTATGTTTTGTACTTTCAAAGTCAGATCAATTTGTCTCTGAAATTTGGATAGTTGTCAAAGCATGCATTCCGAGCCTTCACATCATTTTGTCTCTAATCTTGATGTGCACATGGCTCCATTGGAAGTATTCTTATACTTGAAAATAATTTTGTTTTTTTCAAGTAGGGTAGGGTAGAAAAAAAAAGAAAAAGAAAAAAAAAAGAGAAAAAAGAAAAAGAAAAAAAATGAAAAAAGAGGAAAATAGAAATCTAAGGTGAAAACCTCCTTGGAGGCGCCTTAGATTGGCTCATTGGTTGAAAACCTCCATGAGGCGGTCAATGGGTTGGAAAAAAGAGAAAATAAAAATGGAATAAGATCTTTGGGTGAAAACCTCCCTTGGAGGCGCCCAAGGCAGGCAATTAGGGTGAAAACCTCCATGAGGCGCCCTAGTTGTTTTTCAAAAAAAAAGAGAGAAAAAGAAAAATAAAAATAAAGCTAATTTCCATTGAATAATTTCATGTTGCAGCAATGACATTGCAGGTCAGGAGGAGCACTCAAATCAAGGTCAAAGTAATTGTTCTTGTGCCTTCTACAGGAAGCTCTGTATTTCTACAGGAAACATCCTGTAGAACCTTTGGACGAGCCAAATCCAATTTCAAAAGTGAATCTGATGGTGGGAATCTGTTGATTAGGCCTACAAGCACTTGTGTGTCCATCCCTTGCCTTTCTCCATCATTTTTTCACCTCCTTGTGCTTCTCGTTGTGCTTCTACAGGAACTTCCTGTAGAAATTGTGGGAAACTAGGCATGCATTTCAAAAAGTGGTTTGGCAAGCATGGTAGCTTCCTCAAAGGTTCAGAAGTCCTCCTACAATATTCCAACTCCTCCTCCATCATCTCCATACCTGCATCACAGCCAAAATTCATTTTGTCATCCCATGCAACCAAAATGCAATGTGCCTTGAAGCAAAAACACATAGAGCAGAATTTGTTTATGCCATAACTTGAAAACCATGCATCCATTTGACAAACCGTTTTATGGGGAATTGTACAAGGTTGATGACAACATGCCTGAGCAGTTTCATGCAATTCCGGTGCATGGTTTCCAAGAAATTAGCCTCCATCACCATCAGCCATTTTTGCATTTTCTCCATATCCGTGCATCTGTTTTAAAACTTGTTTCATGGGGAGATGCACATGGGTGATAGTAGCCTACCCAAGCATTTTCAGCCGATTCCGATGCACGGTTTCCGAGAAATCGACCTCTGAAATCTTCATCCATTTTCCATTTTTCTCGAAATCCGTGCATCCATTGATCACGAATTTGATATGGGAGATGCATAATGATGGTAGGAACATGCTCACCGAGTTTCAGATCAAACCGATCTACCGTTTGGGAGAAATGGCAAAAAGAAGTTTTGGTTTTGTGACCATGCAGCAGCAGCAGCTTGAACGGGCAGAGTTGAACGTGGAAATGATTGCATGCAGCTCAGATCCGGCCGGAGGACACCTGCACAAGGGAAAGCAATCAAAAATCATTAGCCAAGCCTCATGCAATCAAAGGATCAGAGCATGCAGCAGCAAGAAGCTTCACAGGCAGCCGTTTGACTTCAGGTACGTGACTAAACCTCGTTCATCTGTTTGCATAGATCTAATCTAAAGCATTGCATGAATGAATGAGATGAGTGGATTCAGCAAGAAGAGAGCCACGATCAATTGCACTTAGCAAGGCAAAAATCACGCAGCATGATCAGTCATTCACGTGAAAATTAAAAAAAAACACAGTTAATGGTAGATGTGTTGAACTCCAGTGAACAGGATGTCAATTAATTAACAGAGAGAAGAAGACATGTATCACTGCAGTTTGAAAAATCTAGCGCACATGTTTTTGCCACCTCATCACAAATCACGGAGAAATTAAAGACGGCTTGGCTGAAACTCATGAACTGCTGTTCATTTGCACTTTCCACATCCTCAACTAAAGTGTGCACAATCAGTTAATTGGTTCTCTATCATCAACTCATTTGATGATTGTTTATTTCTCTCTGAAATTGTTGCAATGATCATGATGCGAACATTGAGCCGTGGAAGTTTAATGACAGCTATGCTACTATTATGGGTGTTTATGGGTTTCTTTGCAGGGTATGCATTGTCACGTCTATCTAAGATGTTCAAGAGCACAGAACAGAGGAGGAACACGCTGAAACCACATTCTTGTTTCCAGGCATTGCCTTTTGCATTTCCTTTATTCTCAATGCACCACTATGGGGAAAGAATCAGCTGGTGTAGTTCCTTTCGAGACTATGTTTGCCTCAGTCCTTTTATGGTTTGGAATTTCTGTGCCAGCAGTTACTTTGGCTACAATGAGCCTACAATTGAAGAGCCAATGAAGACCAATCAAATCCCCAGGCAGATTCTAGAGCAAGCTTGATATGCAGCCCATTTTTTCAATACCAATTGGAGGCATGCTGCCTTTTGGAGCTGTATTCATTGGACTGTTCTTCAGATTAACTTCAATATGGCTGCATCATTTCTACTCTATATTTGGGTTCCTGTTCATTGTCTTTGTGATCCTCATTATTACATATGTAGAGATCACCATTATCTTGTGCTACTTCGAATTGTGCAGTGAAAATTACAATTGGTGGTGGAGATCTTATGTGACTGCAGGCTCCTCAACATTTTACTTGTTTCTCTATGCCGCATTCTATTTCTTCACCAAGCTGGAGATGACAAAACTTGTTTCTAGAATTTCATATTTTGGCTACATGCCCATCATGTCATACTCATTTTTTGTTCTGACCGGTATAATATATTTCTATGCATGCCTTTGGTTTGTGCGGACAATATACTTATCAGTGAAGATTGACTGAGGCTCTGCATGCAGCTACCATTTTTCAGAGGGGCCGTTTAAATTTCAAGGTCTGGACATAATCTGATCACGGTTCAGCCTTCTACAGGAATATACTTGCACACTCATACCAAGGCCGAGAATTCACTAGGAAAAGGAACAGGCAGTGAGGAAAAAGAAGCAGTGGCCGAGGGAAAGAAAGAAACAGGCCAGAAGACCCCGACCACAGTGCAGAAGAAAGAACAAAAGAGGAAGCATGAGAAAAAAGATGACAAAGAAGAAGGTGACACACCCATCTTGTCAGCAAGAGAAAAGAGGCTGAAGAGCAGAACGGACAAAGCTGAGGTGGTCCACATCAGCCCAAGTACCTCATCAGCACCTGCAACCAAACAAAAAAGAAAAACCCATGCAGCAGAGCAAGCAACGGTGGTGACACCCGTGTCTACAGGAAAGCAGAAACAGGCTTCTACAAGAAGCCTGAAATTGGCTAAAACAGGGTCTTCTACAGGAAGCCTTAAAAAGGCGAAACCCAAGGAGAAGAAGGCAGACATCCTAGCTAGGGAGGCAGCAGCTGTGCTGGCCGCCCTAAGTACCTCTCCCAAGCCGAAGGAGAAGTAATAGAGGGAGCTTCCACTATTTTTTTTTTAAGGCAAGAAAGGGCATGCAGATAAGAATTGGCAGACCCCAAACCACAGTCAAAGAAGCAAATTGTCATTGAGGACACACAAGCTAAACAAAAGAAAGAGTCTCCTTCAAAGGGGTCCATCATCTATGAATGAGGAAGCTAAAAACCTTCACCTAGAGAGAAGAAAATGAAGGTGATGGACTCAAAGACTGCTTCTACAGGAAGACAGAGGATTGTTTCTACAGGAAGCCAGCGAACTGTTTCTACAGGAAGTTTGAAAAGAGGGAAGCCAAGGGAGAAAACAGCCAAGATGTTAGCCAAAGAAGCCACCAGGGCCATCAAAGACAAGGAGAGAGATTGGTTGCTCAGAGGTTGAGCAACACTTTCAGTAGGGGGGTGATGATGAGCCCCAAAAATGTACAATTATTTGGGCTCATTCAACCTCCTAATTTGGCTTAGTCCACCATTCTCATTTGTTTATTGCATGTTTTTGATTATTTTTATGTTAATAGAGTGAATTTGGTTAGTCATTATGCCAACAAGTCTAATGGGTGCTTTGTGTAGCCTTTTTGGTCAACTTGGAGACAAAATTGAAGGTCTTAATGAGCACTTGGCAGCCAAATTCGTGGGAGAACAAGCTAGAGGATTTGTAGGAAGGTGTCCCCCTCATTTATGGGCCCTTACCTCGAATTCTCCACCATCAGCTCGGAGTTCAAAGGTCACCAAATCAATGAGCACAAGGGCAGCCAAGCAAGTCAAGTAGGACTGATGTTGACTCCAAGTCTTGGGCAGCCAAGTCCCTAAATTTTAGGAGGACTGTTGGGTCCTCAAATTGTATAAATAAGAGGGCTTAAGACCTCATTTCAGTTAGTCATTTTGGGGAGCTAGTTAGTTAGTCATTTTTGGTAGCTAGTGGTTAGTCATTTTGTAGCCAGTTAGTCATTTTGTTTTAGCCATTAGTTAGCTAGTTTGTAGTTCGATTTTTATGCAGTAGATTAGCTTTGCTTTCAGCTCATGCTCAAGTTCTTCTTGTGGACAATTTTGATGTAACTTTTCATTTCTTGATTAATAAAGGTGGATCCAGCTTTGCACCAGCTCTAAATCTCTCTTGGGAGGCTGTAGTTCTTGGGGTTGGGCCCATCTCAAGCGCCCAGTACCCCCCTCGTTTATATTTATGTGTTTGCTGCGTTCTTGAAATAAAATCTGCTCTTTAGATCTTGCTTTGTTATTGTAGTTGGTTTTGATGGGTAACATAGCTTTTTATGCTTAGAATCAATTGGTAGGAGTTTGTATGCATTTAGATCTTTTGGCATGTTCTTGCTCACGTGATGTATATGGTTCTTTTTTCAAACAAGGCTGCTGTTTATTCATTCATTAACAGTTGGATTGAGTTAGCTAGGACTTGGTTTGTTTGCAAGAATTCATTGATTTGTTTGAATAAGCATTGTGCAGGGCATCTCTATCACCTTCATCACCTCCTTGTTCATCTGAGCCTCGTTCAGATCAGCTTCTCCATCACCAAGTCTGTTTCTTCATCTCCCATCTGCTCTTTTGCCACGTAACCCTACCTTCTTGCTTTTCCATTGCCTCAACCTTCGTTGATGCAAGTCAGCCTTCCACATCATCTCACCACTCCATCCATCAGTTCCTAGGTCACTTCAGACCCCCATCCTACCTCCATAACCATCCATGCATCTTCCATCAACCATCCATCCTCAAAAATCCAATTCGTAAACATCCTGTAGAAGCCCCTGCAAACTTCCTGTAGAAGTTCATGAACACGGTTGCATGTCATCCAGACTTTGTGAAACTCTCAGAAAGAATATTGGGGATCCCTTAGACCCTCTCTGTACCATCCCAACCTTTCCCAAAGCATCTCATCCCTTGATCCATCCCTGCACAGTGGAAAACTAGTTAGAAGCACATGCATGATAATTTCAACAACTTAATCAAAAATACAAAAAGATGTTTTCTTCAGATAGTGATAACTCAGACACATGCATTTTACCTTCCTAGAAGTAATGGCATCTCTTTTCGTTGTTTGCATTCTTTCCTTTGCATCAATAGGACTAGCTGGTAGAATTAGGGTTTGCTAGGGTTTGTGTTTCCTTTTGGCTTTCAGTTTCTTTTCACAAGTAGATTAACTTCCTTTGAGTTAGCTTTCGTCCATCAGTTAAAAAGCTTCTTCTGAGAGCATATAGAAGTTGGCTTGAGCCCTAGCGGACTTGTGCCAGCTGACCAAGTGACAGCTGCGACAAGAGCTAGTATTTGTGCATACAGCACCGTCGCTTCCAAGTTTGTACGAACTACCGGGTTGATAAAATTAGAGATAGGGAGCTCCAGGAGTTGTAGCATTATTGCTACAATACTGGAGGCCACCACAAGCTATAAAGGAACTAAAGGAAATTTTGCAATAACCTTGGAAATATAAGAGAGGTTATGGATGTGAGATAATATAGGTAGGGGATCCCTTTGATCCAATTACATCTTTAAAATGCCTTGAATTTATCTGCCTTGGATTCTTATAACGGAGATGGCTAACTTTTATAATTTGCAAGTTCAACAAAATATGGTATATTCTCCTTTTTAAAAGCTCTTATAAAGGCAATCCTAGGGTGTATAGTGCAGGAGGGGTTGTCTACTAACCCCAAGGGAAATTGTGCACTAACGTACACCTAGGACTTGGGGGAGACCTCTAAAAATAAAGCAAAGTCCTTAGCTCTTTATCAAGGAATAAAAATTCTCTAAGCAAGGAAAATCAAGAATCTCATACTCATAGGTGATTCTTTGATCATCATCCAACAAATGAGAAAACTAGTTTCATATAGATCATTCCATCTTGATATATTGATTGATCAAATCCAAAGCACATAAAGGAATTTTGATTCAATGGAATATTATCTCATTCTTTGAAATCTAAATACTCATGTATACACAATGGAAAACTTTGGAAAACTCTTAAACCAATGGCTTTGTAATAAAAATGGGAGGGTTCCACTTGTTTAACATATTTCAAAAAAAGTCTCATTAATAACCTTAATAAATCCGTGCATTTTTAACTACAAGTCAAGTGGAAAGGAACATAAAACCGCATGCGATGGAGCTTAATTTACCACAACCCCCTTTTAACTTCATTTGATTATCTCTTGCTTGAGTAGAGGAGAATCAGTATGCACATTATGAGGGGTTTTCGCATGCAAGGTGGGATAAACCTTGGTTTCCATCGATTCACTATATTTGTATTTCCATTATGGGTGCATTGAATCTTATAGAGGCAAGTCCTATTTAGAGTTATGTACACAAGGTAGAGGTTACGATTTGCTAGAGAAAAGCTAACAATTTGCTAGGGGAAAACTAAGTGGAGATTATGCTAGTTAGTCTGGTGGAGATTGATAAAACTCAAGACATTGAGGTGTTTCCTTTCATTTATGGTTTTCTTTGAGTGTTTAAGGTATTTTTATTGGAGGTCATGCAACAACTAGTTTATGCTTTGTTTAGTGATAATGTGGAGTGCTCAAAATTTGGGAAACTAGATTTTCTTCCTGGACACTATAGTTATCTTCTTGTATTCACAAAATCTCAATGCTTTAAGCTTGTTTCCTACCATCATGGATGGACATTGTCACCAAAATTGTTGTGGCTTATGTTACTCTACAAAAATCTCAAGAGGGTGTTGTGTTAGATCGAGAGGTTCTAGGCAACAATTTCTCATTTTAATAATAAAGTGTATTCTTGAATTGAAGCTCTAGTGGCTAGAAATTTAGAAATGGAGGAAAAAGTGGCATCACAAATCATTCTACTTGAAAATCTTACATAACAACACAATATACATGTTCAATTGATTCTAGATACTACCAAAAGCCCTAATTCCTACACAACTTTCAATTGGATCTCTTAAAGTGGCAATGGAGGAAGACATAACCCATCCTATCTAGGGAGATATAAACATTGGTGAAGCAGTTTTGAAACCTAAATAAGAGGACAGTGGAAGGATAATTATAGTGGGCATGATTTTCAAAACTTATCTAGGATTTTATTTTTTGAAAAATGAAACCTTTGCTAGGATAGTTTATTAGAATTTATAATTGTAGGAAAAATAGTTTTTTGAATAAACTTGTAAGAGCCAAGCTAGCTATAGGGAGGCCCCTTGCTCATTTTATAAAAAATGAAGTCTCAATATCACTATTTTAATAAATTGTATTGACTCCTTATATATGTGGTCATATCTTTCTTTTAATATAATTTCTTCTTGTTTTAGTAAAAATGCAAGTCATTTCTCTAAGTAAAATATACTTTGTCCTATAGCCTATGCAAGGCTCAACCCCCTCACTAGATACTAGACTATAACTCAAAATTTTTATCTAACAAGTCTAAGTCACTACAATCATAACCCCCCTTCTCAAACTTTGTTCTTGGTACTTTCATTGTGGTCTCACAATCTATTATGGTTCTTTAACCTCTAGTTGGTGCCTATGTGGCCCCAAGATTTATAGTCGTGTTGATGGCCAAAAATAATCCAAATCAATAATTCAAAGATCACCTGGTCAGGACACCAATTAGGCCCTTATCCATTATGGATGGTGATTCTGACTAGTTTGAATGGTTCCATTTAGCCCTCACTCTCTCTCTGTTGACATGTTATGTTTCTAATTACTTATCAACAAGAAAAGAATTAGACTTACCATGTTGCAACTAGTTTGCAAGAAAGAAGTCCTTAATCTGACATAAGGGCTCAACCAAAACATCAATAGGGTTTCTCCTATGAAAAGAGAATTCTAAAAGTGTAATGAATTGATATAAATGCAACCTATTCTATGATGCAAGCAAAGACAAATCATAATTTGTCTTGATCAGGAAAGAAATATTCTTTAACCTAATCAAGAGCAATATATAAGAAGGGAAATAGATTTTAATTGAATTTAAGGTTAAGATATGCTAGCAAATTATAGAATTAGTTCTTATAATTTGCAGCAATTAAAACATATATGCAATGAAATTATCTCAATAAATCATTATTAAAATAATGCATGCATACACTTAAATTCAATTATTAACGAATGAATTCGATATTAGATCTACTATCACATTAAGGAAATAGTTCACTTAATAAAAAAATAATTATAACAAAACGAGAATAAAATTTGAATTGATTAATAGTTATCAACAATTCTATGCCAGTCCTTTCAAATCCAATAATTCAATTTCGATTTAAGCCCCCCTAAACCTACAAAAATAGATTAACATGGATTCGATTAGCATAAAACAAACGAAGTCGACAATAATGCTAACATAAAACATTTATATGTAAATCATTAAAAAAAATAGAAATCAAACTTAAATAGCAGATATAACAAGCAGCCTGCAAGTTCTTACAATAGTGCAATGAAAATTCAGACATTATTATTAGCTCCAAAATATGTTTGTACAGTCCTTTTAAATTTTGAATCTCTTCAAGAAACAAAGTGCATAGCCTCTTCTCTCATAAATTAAAAGCTCTTCTATTCTGCAAAGAAATGCCGATCATTTGCAATAGTACAGTTGATAGTCCTCTCCTGCAGAATTTCCCCTCTAGTTTTTGGATCTGGAAACTTTTTACAAGACAAAAATTGAGTTTTTATAATTTACATAGGATTTGAGGATTGTATTTCCTCCTCAGATCTCATAACAAAAGGGTCATTTTTAGAAAGAATAATCTCTTTCTCATTTAATTCTAGCTCCAAGAATGTGTTATTGACTGATGACTGTCGATTTGGTCTTCTGAAAAAGTTGGCAACTGACCAATCCCAAGATTCATACTTTATTTTCACAAATGGCTTCTATTAACCGATTATTTTTAGGAGAGATCTTTTGTTTGAATCATGGAATGCCAAATTATATCAAATTGGACCTTTATCAATTGGAGAAATGTCGCCAATTATCTCCTTCTGTGCAGCACTTGTTTTCTGATTTGGTGCCATGATGATTGAGAATTCAATTGCCTTGGCAGTAATTCAATTCCTGAAAACAGAGGAAAACACAGAGTTAAGACATAACTCTACATCCATGTAATAAAATGTAAAACAAATGCAAAAAATCTAAGTTGGTGAAACCCGAATGAAACCTAAATTTGTCCCAAATCTGTGTTGTTTAATATAGATTCAAAGAGAGGGAACATTGTAATTCAGTAGTGTAAATATACAAGTGATCAATTTTGGAAAAGGAAGGAGTGTTTGGTAAAAGTGTTGTGGTGTGTGTGACTAGTGTGTCGTGTATCCGATGTGGCTTCCATGTCATCTGAGATATAACATCCCCGGTGTACAGACATAATTCTTCTTTATAGATCTTCGGGTTTCATTTCTCCCGGGGTGGCATGGAACATACAGAGGAAACATGCCTTGTGTGAATGGTGGGAGAAATGTATGAAGGGAGGACCCATTGGATTCTTGTGCGAATTCCCACATCACCCCAGTCTTTATATCCTGGTGAAAATGAAGGGAGTAGCCCACAAATCCTCTGGGAGAAGATCATTTTGGGATGACGTGGAGGAACGTGGAACCAGAGCATGAATACAAAAGGTTGGGAACACCGCATGGAAGAGGGTACGTGCATGTTATGCTACCATGATTGATTACATCACCCCAGAAGGTAAACCCTCGAGAGAAATTATTAAAAGAGTTTCTTTTGAAAACTCCATGGAAATACCTCCAGGTTACGTGTCAAGCAGGAAAACAGGCATTCAAGCACAACTTTTGAATAGGCCGAGTTATTTGGGAAATCTCTGGGGTGTTCTTTCACGACGATGTGGAAACGAATTCTGTGGAGGAGGAGGTGTATGGAAGGATTACCTAATGAAAGACTGTGGAATCCTGTGTCACCTCGGCTTTTAAATTCCATGACATTTTTTTTTCAAATAACCGCACTCATGAATGCCCTAGGATCACTGTCTCAGGATGACTAGTCAAGTCTTGGTGTGTTTTTTGATATAACACATATGAGATCGACTGTGATGGTTAGTATATAGGTTTTATATGTATGTTTTATTTGGGATATATATATGAGGGCTTGGCCACGATGATCATACACACACACGCACGAAGGCTTGAACTCAATGGTTTTATTAATATATTTACAAATTAAAACAAAATATTTACAAAATTAATTAATATAGAATTGAATTAAAATTAATTAAATTTATAAACTAAATTAATTAAATAATTAAAATAAATAAATCAATGGTGACTAAAAAGTTGGCCAAATAACCTCGAGGTCCACTCCACAAAGCACGTGTAGGTAAGTGTATGATGGTGAATAGTTTGATGTGACAGGTGTTGAGAAATGGCAACAAGAAATTCTAGTTTAATTTGTCCTTGATTTAAATTGTGAATTAAAACCGAATTCTATTCTCATAGTAACTTGTAAATAGTTAATTAAGTTTAACTGACTTAACTTAGGAATTTCGAGTTGGAAGTCTTTATGTAGTCATGTATGCATGATCCCTAAATTTTAAGGGTCCGAGATGAGTTTATTTGAGTTGTAATTAGATAAATCAGTTTGACTGAGCTATGGTCGGTTAAACTAGTTCTAACTGTTGGAGGAACTAGTAGAGGTCCAGTAGTGAGTTGGTGCACTGGTGCGTCCTCTGTGCTACTCTTGCTAACTGGAGATTCACTCAAGAGAAACTCATGCATGTCAGTTCACAAAAAGACCCAGTTGAGTCTAGAGTGCAAGTACAATTTACTATCAGTTGTATGATTTTTCAAGTTGTACAAATCATGCATGCAATCAGTTATGGACCTAAGTTTGGATTGTGAAGTTTTGGAAGAAAGATTTTCCAATTAAATATGGGTTGATCCTCTCAGGAATTTTGCAAGTAAATAGGGGCTTGGCAAGCAGAATAATTAGCTAAGTGTTGGCCAGAGCAGGCTTGTGAGGTAGAGAGGTGATTATACCTGTGCAGGGATTGTTCTAGTGAGAATAAGCATTGTATTTTCATCTTGGATTTTTGATTAATGCAATATAGATAGTCTAGGTTTTGAGCAGTTCTTTTCTGAGAGAAATATTGTGTTATGTGTGATTGATTATCTTCCTCTTGCTAATTATTGTTTTCATCGAACTATTGGTTTTCGTTGTTGAGATTAGAGTAGATCCTTGTCTTGTGTTTTAGAAAATTACATGAGTTGTTGAATCTACAGGAAAATCTACATGGTATTGGAGCTGAAGACAATATACTAGAGGAGATTTCAAGTTTGGGGTTACAAGTGAAATTATAATTAAATTCAATTCATACTTCAGGATCAGAAAATAGCTTTCTACAGTTTGATACTTGAGTACGCCTCGGAAGGAAACTCGAATTACATAGCATGGAAGGACAAAATGGAAGCAGTGCTAGAGGATAATGGCCTAAAGGAATTCATTGATCAAGACATTCCTAAGCCACCAGCATCGGATGTGAATGATCTAGCCGAATGGAAGAAGTGTGTGGCAAAGGCGAGGTAGATTATTCTTGAGGGAGTTTGAGACCATATTGTCTTGAGTTTCCATAGAAAGGAAACTCCATACTCAATGTGGAAGACATTGACGGACTTGTTTCAGAATAGCAATGACCATAGGAAGTTGGCTTTGAAGGACAAACTCAGAAAGATCAAGATGGAGAAGGGAGACTCAATTCAAAAATACTTGACCAACTTCACTCATTATCAAGATGAGCTTGGAAGTGTTGGGATTAGCATTGTCGAGGATGATATGGTGAGCCTAGCTCTTCTAGGCCTCCCCAAGATTTGGTATAGTTATCAGGACTCTGTCAATGGGAGAGAGAAGCTGCCATATTGGGAACGAATGTGGTCGGATTTGATGCAGGAAGAGATCAGAATGAACACCAGAGACGGTTCCTCATCAAATAGTGATAATGACGAAAATTGTCCTTTAGCAAGTAAGGAAAAGAAAGGGAAGGGGAAGGCATCCCATTCCAAATCAGATTCTTGTCATGGAGGCAAGAAGAAAGACATGTCAAAAGTAAAGTGCTTTCATTGTCATGAGCTGGGACATTTTGCTACAGATTATCCTCTCAAGAAGTCCAATAAGAAGTCCTCAGGAGGAGCAGTGGATGAGGCTCTTGCCTCTCAATTCGAATTAGACTTTACCCTCATTGCATGCATGGTTTCATCAATGATGGGTAGTGTATGGTACCTAGACAGTGGAGCATGATTCCACATGACTGGAAACAAGGAGCTCTTTAGTGACCTGGAGGATAAGGATATTTAGATGCATATCAAGATGGGTGATGATGGGAGTTATAGTGCTACTGGATTGGGTATGGTTACCTTCCAAAGGGATTCAGGTGCTCCTCTCACCTATAGAGATGTTATGTATGTTCCCGGGTTGAAGAAGAACTTGGTATCTGTTTCCATGTTGGAGGATAGAGCTATGATGTGATCTTTAGTAAGGGAAAGGTGTTCCTTCGTCACATAGCCATGGGACAAGTAAAGAGGATAGGGATTTGAGTGAAGAATCTCTATAAGTTGGAGGTAGAATATTGTGCTTCCTTGAGCACAAAAGTAGAGAAGGTGAAAAGCCAAAACATCGGTGAGTTGTGCCATAGGCAATTGGGTCACTTGCATCATGGGGCTTTTAAAACCATGCAACAAAATTCTACCAGCCTTCCCAAAGGTATGCTAGAGAAAGTTAATACATGCAAGGGGTGTACTTTGGGAAAATTCACCAAAGCTTCCTTTCACGACAGAGATAGTCGAGAGAAGGTGATTCTAGAGCAAGTCCATTTAGATATGTGTGGACCATTTTCGACAGCATTCACGACCAAACATAAGTATTATGTTATATTTGTTGATGATTTTTCTCGTAAATTCTGGATCTTTTTCATGCACAAGAAAAATCAAACTTTCACAAAGTTTTGTGAATTTAAAGCATTGGTCAAGAAAGAGTCTAGCAAGAAGGTGTTGACAGTGTTGGACCCTCCAACATTCAGGGGATCTCCCTGATATGAAGTCCCAACTAGACCTCGCGCCGTTTGGTGTAGGAGTCCCATTTGGTACGATGGCCCAGTTTCCATTATCTTAGAGATTTGCCTTAGCTCTTGTTGTTTAGCACATGAGAGTGTTATGCCTATATCTTCAAAAGGTGAGGTGAGTATGCCTGGTGAGTGCGTAATGTAACTTTTTGTTTGGGTTCTCTTACTACAAGGGAGCGGGAAACGTTGAGCCTCTAGATGAGAGGTAGTAGTACCACCCAGGGAGAGACACACGCGAAAACGACAAGGGTCTGTACAGCATCCAACGAAGTAGTCCAGAGAGGATGTGATAGTTGCTAAAACCAAAGTGCAAGGGAAAACACGTACACCATCCTATAGAGCAGTCCACATGAAGGTGATGGTCGTTATAACCAAGAAAAATAAGAATGGTATGTTTAATGTCTTGCGGAGTAGTCCATGGACAAGACATCAGTGATAAAAAAATACAACACATCTTCAACAATGTAAGTACTAAAATAACCAAAGTAGTTCAACTATCTTAGTACAGGTTAACCAAACATGCATTACAAACATTTAAAGAATATTCTTACAAACGGATACAAAACATGCATGAAAATGTGTTGACCTGAGATAGGCTTTTGAATTAAGAAAAAGTTCCAAGACACATTTGTACACCATACATCACTAGTCCCAGTAGTGGGACATTTGAGCCACTCCTCACTCCTCAAAGAATGGACTATAGACTCTCAAGGCTATGTGGGAGGAGCCAAGGTGAAAATTACTTTACTCATACAATGAGGGGGTATATATAGCCAAGTGTGGTGCTTGACCCTTATGACTCTTGGATTTCCCTCATGATCGTTCAACTTCCTATGACTTTTCAACTCATGTGACTCTTCAACTTCATATGTGCGTCCGTTGGACTTTCACTTTACATTACATATGATTACAACAAGTATGACCCATATTAGTGATGTGGCCGAGACAACTCATGACACAACTTGACATGACAATACTGACATGTATTGGTTAACTGTGGTGTCCATGTCAAGCTTCTATTGTACGGAGTGATGGATGTGCTCTCGGTGTATTGTGTCTTTTCCTCTGCATGGAAAATTGTTGTGGGCTCTTCGATGGTCTTGGTCTTTGCTTGATGGTTCAGTGCATGTATCCCTTTCACTTGTTTCTCGATGTTCTTTGTATGTTCGTTCAGCTGCAAGCAAGTCTCCTAGCATGCACTCCTTCTTCATCTCATTTGTCATTGCACCATGTTCCATCAATGTACCTATTCCTACAATTCACTCATGATGGGACGACATCAAATCCAAAAATATCCTAGTCTAGCATGATGCATTATTTTCGGTTTCGGGTCCAGGTGACTTGGAGGGAGGACAAGACACTGAAACTGTGCAGAGCATAGCTCAGGCCAAGATGAGGGGCTCTAGAGTATTGTTGGGAAAAACTGCGTAGAGGTCAGTGTGAGGAAAATTACGCAATCAAGGATAGTAGTGACAGATGCAAGGTGGAAACCATCTAGGCAGAATTGTGTAGTTCCTAGGAGCAAGACAAGGTAGGGTGTTAAGGGGAACTACTGGATAGTTCTGAGCAATTTTCAGGATAAGGATTGAGTGCGCCACTTGAGGCTCGGTTGGGAATCTGCGCAGTTTCTCGGAGGGAGACAGAGCGATCTAGCAGAGGGCACTGGCAGGAAATTTTGCGCAGTTTTCCAGAGCAAGGCATGATCGGGCTGCGAGGAGCTGCTGATCACAACTGCGCAGTTTTGAGGGACAATTTGGGATAGGCAGCAAGGGCCTTCCCATCATGACTATGCAGTTTCCATAAATAGTGTAGAGTGGGGCAGCGAAAGGCATACCAGTCAGGACTATGCAATTTTCAGGAGCAGAGCGGAGCAAGCCAACAGGAGGGCCTACTAGATAAGCCTGCGTATTTGTTGGGAGCAGTGTATAGCAAGGCAACAAAGGCCTGACTCAGCATGACTGCACAGTTTCAGTGGGCATTGCAGGGTAGGCATTTGGGAATTTCTGCGTAGTTTTGGAGAGTAGTGTAGCCTCGGGTCACAGTGTAGTGCATATTTCCAGTAGACCAGAGGGAAGCGTGATAACTGGTCTTGTGGGAAGCGCATATTGGATCGGGCTTGGAGACAACTTCTACGCAGTTCTGGGAAACAGACAGCCTGCTCACTTCCAAGATTGCATAGTGAAGCTTCCCCGCAGGACAACCTCAAGCACTAATTAGTTATGGGAAGCAGAGCAAGGTCACTAAGAGCTGAGACTGCGTAGTGTAGCTCAGTCAGGGTCTGATTGAAGGGGTTTTTCTGATCGACAGATTTTCAGGAAAAATGGCTAAGTTGGAGAGCAAGTGAACTTGTGTAGACGTGACATTGTGATGATCCAAATGGATCCTAGAAAATCCTCTAAGTCTTCAAAATCTTCTAAACGTTCAAACTGTCGCCTAAGAAAAACCTTTAAAGAAGGCAGATAACACTATTAGGAGGTAAAAACATAGAGAAATCATTGAAAAACAAAGTATTGGCGGTTTAAAGCAACTTTGAATTGGAGTTGTCGGATATGGCCGATCAACGGTCCAGATCCGACCGACGAATCGCAATCGGCAGTGGCAAAGGGAGGCTATCGGCAGAGACCACAAAGAATACGCAACAGTAATCAGCAGGGTCAACAAAGACCATCGATCAAGCACGTAGATCAATGGCCCAAGTTGCATCACAGTATCGCAATCAGCAAATACGAAGGAGTGTTTACAACAGCGAGGGTATGTTCAATGTGTGATTACGATCAAGCGCATCGCAACATCGCATCGCAACATTTCAATGGAGCGGGGGCCGGTAATAACCATGACCATGATAATCGGACCCAATAAAACTATGGATGACATTTGATAATATTTCAAGTCCAAAAACAATGCTTTTTCAGTGTAAACCGCATTTTCGTTAAATAAACGAAATACAAGGGATAAAGCGTCGATGCGATGTTACGGACCCGAAAGGGTTTATTAATGTTGTTGAATACTAGTTCAAGTCTAATATGAGCGGGATTTCATGTTTTAATGTATTTTTTTATATAAAAGGAAAATCATAAAACAGGCAAGATTTCAGGAGGACCAAAGGCGGTAAGTGGTTTGGGTCGGGCTTTGCCCGAGCCCATAAATTGGTTGCCATGTGTCCAGGCTGAGGAGATAGAAAACCACCCTTATCGGGCAGTGAACCCCCGTATGAAAGGGCCACCAAAAATGAACCACAACTGTTGGATCTGGATCTCCCATATCAACGGTGGAGATGCAATGTCGACATAAAGGCGGATCAGATAGGAATATAAGGCAGAATTATGGATTTTTAAAGTCCGATAAACAATGTTTGGTGGACTTTTCCTATGTTTTAATGTATTTCTCTGTGTAAACAGAGAACGGTGATTTCGAAGGATTTCAAAGGCCCGATAACCCATTACATTACAGTACAGGTGGCCACCATCCCTGAAAGAGTTTAGCAATGATTGCTAGCGCTCAGAGGGGGATTTGAGCAGACATAGGTCGGGAAGCCAGAGAGCCCAAGAAGGTGAAACGAATAGACAACACCAATTGGCTTTAAAGCCATAGATTGATAGCAAATAGAGCAGGCAGTGTTGAGAGAGAGCAAAGACAGAGACAGAGAGTGATAGAGAGAGTCTGTGTACTCAGAGAGGCTTGAGGGGTTCAAACAAAACTCTAGCTATTGTATCTGTTGTGTGTTGAGACTCAAATTGAGCTCATACTGTTGTAAAACTCTACTTCTGAAGACATAACAGAGAGGCCACCATTGAAGGCTGGACCAGGAGATGTAGCCTAGGAGTTTTGGGTGAACTCCATATTAAACTTATTGTGTTTATGTGTGTTGTCTATTATGTTTCTTTAACTGCTTCATTGTCTATGTATTTCACAATCTTATCGATCCATTGCACAAAGTAACATAGGCATATCCATGCACATGAGTCTGTAATACCTTAATAAATGTCTTAGATCTCATTATCAGATCATGTGATCAGACATTTAGTATGACTCGACGTTAGGACACCACAAACCAACATAACAAACATGTGCTCAGTGAGACTATCTTAAGGTTAAGAGAGATAAGTGCGATACTTGAGATGGACCTTCAAATGACCGTGACGACACTTGCGCGACAATGCTTACAAATGTGTGTGTGAGTACGACCGATGTTCACAGAGTGAAGACAAATCATGCACACAAAGAACAACCTTCAAAATTTCCAGAACAAGATCACAAGCATGACAAAGCAATTAACATGCCAAAAGACGACCGTTGGTTGAACAAGCAAAGGGGTGTAAAGATTCTACAAGAGCTCATGGAATGAGCTCGAGTGTTTGTAACCATCAGTGGAAAAACCAAAGAAGGCTCTGAAATTTGGATGTAGGCCAAAATTTTGGAGGGTGTTGCAGCCGCTACAACACTTGGCGAAACACTGGTTGAATACAAACTTTTCTATTTTGGTTCATTTTCAGCACAGGGCCTTGGCCTTTCAGGGAGTATTGATTCATTGTGTAGGTCACTTCAGCTTCCCCACTTACGCCATGGACAGACATGGTTCACCTTGTACCAACTTAGTCGAGCACAACAAAAGATTGAGTCATATCACAGTGTCTCAAAATCGGGAAGGGTAGTTTGGCTCACGAGCTTAAGATTTTCAGAGTATAAGTTTTCATCTCTAGTGTTGCTCTACGGCCAACAGGCCTGGATAGTACCCGATCGATTCACACAAGAACACAAGCATTTCTCCACTGTTAGTGAGCCTAGTCAGTACCTCAGTAGAGTTGCCTACTTCACCTCTCTACACAAAAAGCCTTTCTCTTTTTTCACCTTTGTATTTTTTGAAAGAGGATTGTGCATAGGCACTTATTTATTTTTGTGGCGGAAGAGGGATCCTGACTTATTGAGAGAAAGAGAGTTTGTTCCTTCAGAGAAGCATGTAAGACCTCTGATTTAGTTTTGCTCGTTTAAATTTTCCCCTTCTCTCTCTCTACTAGTTGGATAAGCTTGAACACATAGATCAGAAGACTGAGTACAGGCATGGGGTTTCCCAGTTTTGACACAGGTTCATGGTTTGACCAAAGCTTCCCCTACAAATGGATCGTATTTTTTGTTGAGACTTCTGTTATCACTCAGGTTGTTCCCAAAAGTTGTAAGAAAGGGAATACGACCAAGGTAACCACATACCAATCTTTTAGATACATGTTCTAGCCAACCTGCATCCAGAGAGGGCTATCTCTTTATAATTTAGCTTTGTTTTTTAGGTATATTAGGCTAGTTATGAAGTACAAGGGTTTTTGTTTGAGTTTGGATGGTGATATTCAATAGAACCGGGGTGTAAGTCTGAGAAGTTCAGTCCATTGGGCTAATGGAGTCTATGAGGATGAACTGCTGGATATGATTTCTTTAACAGAGGATGGTACTACAGAGCAAAGTAATCAATCATGGAACAATTTATAGGCTGGAATCAGATGGAATGGAGTGAGTGGGTGAAGGGCAATTAAGAATCCTTCATCGTGTTGACAGAGGGAAAATGGATGATTACTGCTAAGGAGCAGTTAAGAATTCCTTAGCTAATATTCAAGATGAAAGAACCAGGGGAAACATGAGCAATTAAGAATTCTTGTTTATGATAATTCTGAAGAAAACATTAATAATAACAGAGACTGAACATAGAGTGCAAACAAGCAAATTTTGAGTTATTCTTTTTCTCTATTATTTATTTCATGAAATATATATGATATAGTAAACATAGAAACTGTAAGACACAAGTTAGAAGAGACTTATTGGTCCATAAGTTGATTCAAGAATTCTGTAACAAGTCCTCTGCTATCAATTCCACATTCAGAGAGTCCAGCAACAATGGATTCCAACAGCGTTTGTATTCAAAAAAATTTCAGAGTTACAGTGCAGTCTAAGAAAATGCATCACCAACCCCGAATACTTCGCTTGTGGAGGTATTTATACAAAAATGTTACAAAATATCTCAAAGAGATAATATTTAGCAATAACTCATTCTACCTACTTAAAAGGAGAAATAAATGATCTTGAAAACAGGGAGAAATAAATGAAGAAGTAAATGTTGTTGTGCTCGCTGCTCAGTTGGTGAGATATGCTGATTGTAGGCTCGGTGAGTCGGCTGGTAGCTGTTTTCCACTGATATTCCGCACTGCTGCCCCAACTTTATCGGGTGTATTTAATCCTGATTTGATACATTGTTGCCCCACATGACTCATCCATTCCTATTCTCCACTTTATGGCACATGGTACCAAAACTTTCGATTTACCAAGGATATAAAAGATACCAGAAATATGTCTATAGAATTTCCAACATGCTTTGCCACCACTGCTCTTCTGGTAACTTATGTCTTTGCAGCTTTCTTAAAGTCTCATCAGCATCTGTGTACCTGAAGAAATTAGGCTGGACTGTAAATAGATGTTTCACTTCATGCTCAATATAAAATAGGTTTTCCAAGTTGTTGCAGAGGGTTTGGCCAGATGGAAGGGCCTTCTCTCCTGAAGTACTTGATGATGCATTTACTTGATCAGCAGCATGTTTATTCAACTTGTGCGTGTACTCAACATGTCTCATCAGGCGTTCATTACTTACCAACAGACTTGGCAAGCCCTTTTCATGCAAAACTACAAATCTTTCTATAAAAGAATCAATTTCCACCTGCATGTCTTGGCACCTCCTTTCCAAATTTTTCATCAGGGTTCTCATGGTCAGAACTCTTTTGATTGTTAGAATGGTGCCTGTCCTGTCTTTGATGTCCAGTGCTGCTAGTTCTTCACTGGTCTTGGTGTTCAAAAAATGTATTAGCCTGTTAGCTTGTTCAGGCATGTGTCCCAATAAAGCTTTGGTTTTTTGAATCTCCACTTGGGCTGTTGCTATCAAGTCAATCTGCTCATAAATAACCTGAATAGATCTCCATATATTACTAATGGATTGATTGATGTTAGCCCACAAAATGCCTTTGATTTCTCCCAGAGGCTTATCTAAAGAGAGGTCCTTTTCCAATGCTTTCACCTTGTTCTCTAATGCTTTAACCTCTCTTGCTTTTCTGCCACAGTCATCTTGGATTTACCATAGCTTATTTCTAATTTTGCCAATTTCTCTTTGGCTTCTTTCAATTCTGATACTTGGAGTTTTAATTCCTCCATGGCTTTTATTAACTCCTCTGTGGTCGTAGTAGTGTTGCTGCCTACTGCTGTTGCTGATGTACCTGTGGTGATTTCTGCTATTGATGGCGGGACAGTGGGAGGCACTGCTATTATAACTGTAGGAGGGGCAGTTGTGACTGTTGGAACTACTTTAGGTGCCTGGGAGGTCGAATCTCCCTACTTTTCTCTTATTGCTTTCTCCAATGCCTGCTCTGTCTCACTTAATCTTTCATTCATTCTCATAAGCAGGTCCATCATGTCCTCCTCTGACTTTTGCTGTACAACTTCTGTAGTTTGTGGATGCATAGTAGTAGGCAGCTTCAGTTGTTTCCTGAGGGCACCAATGTCCTCTTCCTTCTTCTTCATCAATGCTTTTATTCCTTTGGCATCCTTGGGATCATGTACCAGCTTTGATAATATCTTCCAAGGACTTTATCCTGTTGTCCTTGGCTAAAGAAGATGCCTTCTCCAAATCTAGTTGAGCAGAGGTGTTGTTTAATGAGTTTTGCAATTTATGAGCCAACATTGCCTTATCTGCCAATGTGGAGTAGACCATCTCTCCAGTTTGCTTGTGCAACTCAATCTGGTCCATTGGATGAATGTCTTTGGCAAGGACCTCCAGATTTGTCCTGATGTAGTTAGCTGTTGACTGTGGCTGTTGCACTTTAGGCTTAAAGTGGCTCAAGATCGTTATACCTTCTTTAATGTCATATGCGGACATTAACCTTTGTTGGTTGGTGGGGGTCATCTTGAGGAACTGATTGTAAAGTTGCAGCCTTAGTGGGTCATTCTGGGCCTTTATCTACGTGAATGTTCTTTTAATATCAGAACCTTGCTTGCTTTGCGGCCTAGTGGATGAAACTTCCACACTATGCTGCCTTCCTAGGTTGAGACATGTGAGAGCTGGTGGATGTTTCCAGCACCGAGGATGTCTCGTGGCTGACCATCTTTTCCCCTCTTAGACTGCCTGTGGTTTCCTCAATAAATTCATCTTCTGATAGGGGGTTTATTCTTTGCATTTTTTCCCCTGGTTGCTCTGTTGGTCCACTCATAGGTGTGCCTTCTTCTTTGTCTCTTTTCTTGCCCTTTTCCTCATTTAGAGGAGTTTGCAACGCTGGTATCTCTGGTGCTTTGCTTTGGGCAGGGGGGATTTGCCCTTGGCCCTGTTCCTTTGATGTTGTTGGCTGATTTGTCATTATGTGTTGCTCTGTATCTAGCACTTCTTTGCCCTTTGATGCCCCTGTAGCTGGTGTAGCACTTTCTTGTGTAGGTTGCTGAGAAGTTCCAGCAGCGGATGTGCCAACTCCGGTTTGCTGAGGCAACTCGAAAGATACCTGTCCAAAAGAGTCCAAGTCAAGGATCTTTTCAAGATCTTTCATAGCTTGTTCCATCACTTCTTGCTGAGTATGCTCTTCTATTAATGTACCCTCTACCCACTCATCCTGATTAGAAAATTGCTCTATTTCAGGGATCCTAGCATGTTTATAGGCTGATAGCCTATTTTTTACTTTTCTGTCACTGATAAAGCCATTTGGGTCATATGGTACCCACCAGAAACTTTTCTTCAATTTAAGTTCTTCCCCCAATATCCTATCAGCATCTTCCCATGCTTCCCTCTTGTTAATGATAAAAGGGCCTAACTGGTTTCTTATTCTCAGCTGGGCCTTTTTCTTTGCACTGCAAAAGTGAGTTAAATCTACATTGATAAGTTGCTTGAAATACTCCAGTGCAAACAGTGTCATTGGCACATATTTGGGCAGCTTATAAGGGCACAGCCCACAACCATATATTCTGATTTCGATGTGATTCTGGTAGAGGTACCAGTCACCTATTCTGTAGTTTTTGGAGAGCTGTAAAATCTTCTGCATATCACCAGAGAATCTAGGAGGATGAGTTCTCATAAGTAGAGAGGAAAAGGGATGTATAAACAAGTCAATGAACTCACAGTAGGTATAAGGGGATTCAGAAACATGGTGGAAGACTGAGGTCCAAAAGATCACAGACCTCCTTTCTCCCTTAGAATCCAATTTTTTGATGGGAAACTGAAAAATTTCTGGTTGATAATACAGAAAAAGATGACATATATAAGATGTATACTTGAAGACTCCTTCTCTGTCTAAACTCATGAATTGGTCATGGATCTTGTTGGCAATGAAAGTAGCATAGTCATATTTGACAGCAGGGGGTTGTCCCGGAGTAAACATGGACAACAAAACTAAGGTGGTCTCATCAACAAATTCACTTGTCTTGAATCCCAGGACATAGGATATCATATCAATAAGGAATCTACCAGCGTCATTGAACCAAACATGCACATAGGGAGGTGGCTCTTTGGGCTGGCAATCTGGTCTCATAAATGTTTGAGCAATACGTGCTATCTCTGAATTGGGCAGTTTAGAGCCCTACTCAAGCAAGAATCCCATAGAAAGAGGAGCCAGAGGCTGAGTGGGTTTGAAGTGTAGCATCTGATTGATTGACTTAGGAGTTATATAAAAGAGGACAATCCCAAATGGAGTCATAACTGCTCTGTGGGTAGGTTCATAATGGGCACAGCATTGGCGGATAATATCTGGGAAAACATTTACTGAGGGGAGGTAATATATGGGCAGGTTGGATTCCCATATTCCATAGAGATCAGAGTTACTTTGGTGATTGTTCCTAATTTCGCAAAATGCCTGGAGGTGGTTTTTGTCACCAGATAACTCTTTAATTTGAAAATCTCGGTCAGCCAAGGGCAACTAGTCCTGGTCTTTGTGCGGCGCATTGAGGGGAGCAATGTTCAGGGCCACCGGAGCTTCCATACTTGGTTACTGTGTTTTTAAATTGGAATTCAGTTTTTCGTAGCAAAAGTAGGCAAAACAAGAGTTCTGGGAGTCTTTTTATGAATAAACAGACTGTTTTCAACTCGAATTTGGCTTCTCAGGTAGAATTTTCGGTGGAAAAGCAAAATTGCAGGTTTTTAGGGCAAAAATGAATCAATACCTGGATTACGGATGAAAGTTGTGTATTTGTAGGTCAAATGGCGGACCGTGGAGCAGGACACTGGAGTTTGTTGGCCGGGTGGCGGACTGGATGTGTTTCGCACTCAATTGGACGTAATTTGCATGCAACAGCTTCACAATAACAATGGTGAAAATGACACTTTCCCGTGGTTGGCTTTTGCGGGGCTTTTGGCGGTTTTTGGTCGGATGACATCAGCATGACGGGACACCTTGTCGCGTAGTGGAGGGTATGGAAGGATGACGTGGCGATGATGTTAGCAGGTGGGGTCAGCGGGAGGGTGGTAAGCGGTTTCCTCCTGCACCACTTATGGGCCAGAGTGGTTTGGGGCGGAGGGGCAGCGAGCACGGCAGGAGGGTGCCGCGTGTCCCCGGTACAGCAGTAATACCGCCCATCTCCCCAGAAGTTAAATACAACAGCAGGATGGGGCGTGATATGATCTGGAGCCGTCCGATGGGAGAGCGTCGATCGAACGGTTGGCGCTGTTTGGAGGCGACAGAGGGTTACGGCACGGGACCCGATCAATTAAATCAAAGTTTTGAATGTTTTCGGCGCGCGGCAGGTTATTAATAAATCCCAAATGGATCTATTAATCCCTAAACATAGTGAATATGGTTATATAACCTGGGACGGGAAATATTAATAAGTGGGGTTTATATTATAAATATAATACGGGAGGGGTATATTTGCGCAGGTTTTAAATAATAAAGTTAATTGTTAATATGAGATTTTGAAAGGAAAGTGCTAAGTTTAATGTTTAGGAAACTTAGGCTTAAAGGGAAAATAGGGTTTTTACACAAGAAATGTGGCTTCTTTGCCTAAAGTAAGAATGCAATTTTACTTAGGCTTTTTGATGAGATGGACTGATTTTAGGAGTACTGAGTAGATCTCAATATCCTAGGGGGGGTTAGTAAGTGATTTTGGGAGAAGTGTGAAGGGAAGTTAGTCATGCCTCACTTGATTTGTAACCAAACAACTGCCATGGTACTTATGATAACAATTAGATGAACATCTTTGAGAAACGAAATTAACCATAAGCATGCTTTTGCAACACTAAAACTGCCTACCCAGCCTACTATTCGTAACCTTTTTTCTTCTTATTCGATGGGTGCACTTGGACTAGCAGACCCTTTCAATCTTATTTTCTTTTCATTACGATCCTATCTAAATATACCCTTATAACATCCAAGCGCTCAGCTTTAACTGTTGAGCTCATTTGCTTCTCTACCTGTCTATTTACCTGCCAAGATTGAACAGTTTGGACAGGTATTATGTCTCTATCTCTAAGACAAGTAAATTTAAACATGAACTGGCCAATATTGAGCTGTTTGGCCATTCATCAATGGTGGCATAGATCAATAAGCTGCACATCATCAGATCTTTGCAAAAATAGAACAATAGTGGCATTTTGGACTTGCACACTTTCATGGTCCTTTAATTGGGGTTCATTTCTTTCATTTTCTTGACCATTTCATTCTTCTTGCCCTTTGATTTTTCTTTTAGGGCATACCCTCTTTACATTTTTAAAATTTTTGATTTCTTGGGAATATGGAAAACCTTTGCAACCAGCCAAAGGTATGAACATATTAGAGATCTTCAATGTCAATCATGAAAAATGACACCTATTGGTATAGGAAGCTAACAATGGCTCAACTTGGGGATGCCTTTTCCTGATGAAAAGTCAAGAACCGCAGGTCAGATGGCCTTATGTACAATTCTTGCTGTATTCTTAAATTTTCCTTTGCTGTAAGTGAACAAACTGTATAGAGGACCATGTAAAATATACACATCTCTCATGAGCTGATCCAAACGATTACACCTCTGTTTTGGATAATTTATCTGAATGTTGTTCTCATATTTTCAGCTCCCAAGTCTTATACAATTTCTGGTAAACTAACAAAAAGGTAACACAAAAAGGTGGTAAAGTTCCTTGACTACACCCTAAAAATTTCTACACATTCCTTCCCAGTCTTATTGCTGTAATAAACTGTAGAAACTAAACATGCTTATGTACAAGTTAGAGTCCTGATATATCAACAAACTGGATTAAAATAATGTTTCAGCATGCGACCATTAATTGGTCCATCTTTTGCTTCTGTACCATCCAGGCTCTTTAAAAAGTAAGTATTGTTTCCTTATACAACCTGAATGATAAAAGGTCCCCTCCATAGGAAGTCAAACTTCCCATGTTTTCCTTTATCTTCTCTCCTGGAGTCCCATTTCAAAACTTTGTCTCCCTTTTATCAAATATCTTCTTGAGCTTTTCATGTAGCACTTGAGATCTCTGATATACCTCTTCTCTGGTTTGTTGTAAATGAATAGTCTGATTTATTCTTCTCTGAATGTCATTAGGTTTTGCCTGCACTTCTTGTAGCAACTTCATCACAGAGACTCCCAAAGATGAAGGGAATACAACCTCCATGCCATAAACCAATTCATAGGGGCTTGTTCCAATGGATCTCTTCATAGTCAATCTGTCTGCCCATAGTGCATTGATAAGCTTCTTGTGCCAGTTTTTCTTGTTTTGTTCCAATACTTTCTTAATGATATTGATCAGGCTTTTATTAGATGACTCAGCTAGACCATTACCCTGAGGGTAATAGGATGTGGAATGGCCTAAGGTAATGTGGTACTTGTGACAGAAATTGATCATTCTCTTGGATTTGAAAGCAATAACATTGTTAGTTATAATCTTCAGATGCCCAGAAATTAAAGTTATTCCCTGCCATTCTCAAGGACTCAACCTTGTGTTGGTTCATGGGACTCGGAGGGAGAACTATAACTTCCTAGGACCAAATGAAGTTGGCGTTTTTGACTAAATACCAGGAATATTGTAAGACTAGAGAAATGCAAGATAAGATCTTTACCATTGTGCAAAGAGATGATGAGACCTTGGAGGATTACTTAGAGAGATTTTTATACATCCTCCAGAGGTCGAAACATAAATTTGACATACGTACTATCAGGACCTTGTTCTTACATGGGATTACTGGAGATTCTAAGCATAATTTGAATTTATTAGGACAAGGGGATATTTCTCATAAAGCTTTTGATCAAATTTGTGACTTGTGAAGGAAATTTTCAAGGAATCAATCTAGATCCAATAGAGGAAATCAAAATAAAACTAGTAAACTTGGATCTACAGATGTTATGATTATTGGTTTGGAGAAAAAAATGGACAATATGAAAATTGAGATAATGAATACTGTTAAAAATCAAATAGACTCTTTAAAAATTCAGCAGAAATTGGTAGATGAACAAGAGTCTTTGTCTATTTTTTGTCCTAAATGTAGGAAAAAGCATCTTTTAAGAGAATGTCCTACTAATTTAAAATGTGTGATTTGTGCAGAGAACCATGCCACCGAGAAATGCCCCTCCATACCAGGATTAAAAGTTGTATTTACAGGGGAGCATTCTGAACCTGAACCATTACATGCTATGGGAGCACGGAGAAATTGGCCTCAAGTAGGTGTAGGTATGGTTCTTGAACCTTCACCACATTTTTTTGGTCATAATGCACATCCATATTCCTATTATAACACTCAACACTCTCAACCTTGGCAGCATGGGAACCATTATCAGTATGGGAAACCCCCTCAATCTTGGCAACAAGGATAGAGAGGGTCAAACCATTGACATCAATCCTATCCTGCACAGATGTTGTCATATCCTCCTACATATGCACCTCACTATATATCACATCCATCCTTTCCTCCCCTACCTCAACAAAGTTAACCGATGCCACCATTACCTTTACCACAACCTTTTTGACCGCACCAAGTGCCTGCTCAACCAGCACCAAATCCTAATAATAAGGCGGTGCAATCAATCTGTTCTTTTAAATTGCCCCCTTCTCCTATTCATCAAACCTTGCCGGTTGGGATGCATGAGCTTCAATTGAGATCAGGAAGGGTAGTAAAACCAGAAAAACAAAAAAAACCCATGGTGATCATTGTGGATAAAAACGAGGAGTAAACTCCTGGTCATTCGAAGAACAATGACACCATTCATCCCATTCTCGCACCATCAGAGTTACCATCTTATTCAAACTAGCCTCCCTACCCAGAGAGGCTAGTTATGGAGAGGAGTGACCTCAAGTCCAGTCTGGCTTCTGAGCTGAGGAATCTTTACATAAGGGTACCTTTGCTTCAGGCTATTAGAGAGATCCCCATCTGCACAAAGATCATTAGGGAAATCTGCCTCAAAAATCCAAGGAGGAAGAGAGAAGAACCTCAGACCATTCAATTTGTTGGTCGTGTAGCCGAGTTAATGATAGGATGTGAACAAATGGAAAAGTATACCGATCCTGGAAACCCAGTTGTCTATGTTCAGATAGGTGGTATCCTTGTCCCCAGTGTGTTAATAAACCTGGGTGCAGCCATCAATGTCATGACTAGGAAAACCATGGATTAGCTTGGGTTGGTCCATATTCGTCCTACCCCTACCGTGCTTGAACTTGTAGATAGATCAAAAATAAAGCCAGAAGGTGTACTGTATGATGTGGTTGTCTCCATAGACTCTTGGGAATACCCCATAGACTTTATTGTCCTTTAACCAAAATCTCTCGTGGGTGGACATCCCTTGATTCTGGGGTGACCATGGCTTGCCACAGCCGATTCTTACATTGGATGTCGCTCTGGTGATATGTATATTTCACGTGGAGACTCTAGGAAGAAAGTCACCTTATACCCGCCTGCTAGATCTATTTAGGAGCTCAAGGACACTTTGTGGTTAGATTACGACAGCAGTGATGAGGAGACTCAACCTGTTTCTTTGATCCACCATCATACAGAGTCTACCCAGGAGGGTGAATTACAAGATTTCTTGAATAATTTGGACACAATGCCTAATTTTGACATGTTTCATCAAATCTTTAGTCCAGATTTTCAAGAAAATTTTGATTCTCAACCCTCCTCATCACCAGTGTTAGTAGCATCTTCCTGCACTCTTGAGCTCGAGACTACTCTTGTTAAAATTAGTCTAGGAAAATCCTTACATATTAGTTCAGACCTAGACTCATCTCAACAAGAGTAGCTTGTTGATTTTTTGTGTGATTACCTTGATGCCTTTGCATGGGATTACGAGGACATGAAAGGCATACCTCCTAAAACCTAGAATCACCATATTTATATTTAGGAGGGAGCCCGACCTGTTCGTCAACCCCAAAGGCACATAACCCCTGCGCTAAGATATGTTGTGAAAGAAGAATTACAAAAACTCTTGTTGGATACCTATAGTAATAGGTTTCATATTTCATGATTGGCAAGAGAAAAGCCAAATATGCTCTGCTCTGGTATCCCAAAGATCCCATATTTCCTAGAAAGCCAGAGCTGGGTAAAGTGTTTCAAGTATTGAGGACCTTATTTCAAATTTTGTGGATGATTCAACAGTCTAATCTGGATCATGCCATGTTTCAATTTTGAGTTGTAGAATAGAGAAAGAGGTCTGTCCAAACAGCTTAATCTTGGCAGACAAGTAGTTCAGGTAGAGAAGCAAAGGTTCCCAAAAGTTTAATCTGGGACCTTGGAAGACATAAGGGTAGAAGTAGATAGAGAGAAAAGGAAAAAGCCAAAGAAAAGAAAAGGCAATTGAGGGTTGCAAGTCCAAGTGCCCCTCCAAGAAGAAACAAAAAATGCTAGGCAAAATAGTTGGGTAGGCAGTTGTGGTTGCAGAAAGAATATGATCACCATTACACAGGCATCAATAGGTCTCTTGCCAAGGCAATAAATCTATCAGCAAACAAAGTGGTGAATTCCATGAACTCACAGCAAAGAGCATCACTAACTTCTTTTCTTTCCCTCTCTAGTCCATCACTAACACCCCCTTTCTAATTCCCCTCCTTCATTCATATTAACTCCTAATTCTACTATATAACCTCCCCTATCTTACCCCCACCCCTAATAATATTAACACTAAGGTGTATAAAACCCCAAATCTTATGTATATTCCCTCCCCTAGGCATAATAGCCGTGTATTTTTCAAAAGGGACCAAATGGCATCTGGCCACTTTGGTGAACCTATTCCACCCTATTTCCCCTTGGCTGCAAGTTTATTTACCCTCAAATCACCTCTGCATTGATAAAACCCCCTCTCCAAACCCCTTTTGCCTATAAAAACCTTTGCAAAGGTTAATACCCGCCTCTGGCACGTTTCCCAATCCTACCACATTGTGGGTTAAGCCAAAACATTTGAAAAAACCCATAAAAACCCACAAAGTTTAATTTTTCCGCCCGCAGTATGAAGCGCGCCTCTTTCTCCTCCGCCAGCCGTCGGATCAAGCCCATCAGATCCGACGGTCCACATCAATATCGGAGCGCATCCTATGGCGGCGCTTTAACCTCCGGGAAAGTGACGTTGCGCCTTGTCACGCCTCCTCCACGCGTCGATCAATGAACCATCTCGGAGCCAAGTCTGACAGCCTCTGCGCCGTACCCAAACCGCCCCGAGAAACCGCGGCGGTTAAGGCCTTAACCGTAACCGCTGCGGTTTGACTGACCACCTACCCGCCGCTGACTCGCCGCCACGTCCTTATCTGCTCGTACCTGCCTATGTTATGGGTCCACCTCACTGCTGACTGGATTGCCACCTCGCCGCCCCTTTGACCAGTCACCCACTGCCACGTCGCCCGATGACGTCAGCTGACGTCACCTCACCATGACCCACCAATGACGTCAGCAGAAAAAAGCGCCAAATTGGTAAAATAACCCATATTTACCAATTTTCCCGTGTTTTTACCACTTTCACTGTTATTTCTGCCGAATGCTCTGCATGACCGTTTGAACTCCAATTTTCGCCAACCAGTCTATTAGCCCGGGCGACCTCCTCAAGCAGCAACTGTGCACCTTTGCTTCAACCTCTGCTCATCGAATTACAGGTATTTAGACCGTTTCGCCCTCCATACGACCTTCATTAAGCTTGAAATTGCTCAGAGGGATAGTAGAACCATAAAAACAGTATTTGCACCGTTCATTTCCATTTGTTCATCCACCATTGTCATTGTGAGGGCCAAGAAGTACCTGCAGAGCTTTAGAAACCTGCAATTCACATAAAACCTCTGTAATTCTGCGTTTTCCCGGCAGAGCTCCTAATAGACATAATTCACCCGATTGGAGAGTTCAGTTAGACCACAGAGAAGTTCTGTCACTAGACTCCAGTAGTATTTCAATTGCTATTGAGAGAATTCCCCTTGGATACTCAAAACATCAACTGTTTCCACAGAGAACTGCCTCCAGACTGTGTTTTTACCATTCCTCCTGTCCACCTGCAATTCTTGCAACTTGAAGAGCTATGGAGACCCCTATTGCACTGAATATTAAGCCCATTAATGCTCCTCACCAGGAATTAGCATGGAAAGCCCTGGGAGACATGGACTACCAAATGCTGGATTGGTTCCCCATGGGAACCAAGTACAATGTTCTAATGTTGAATGAATTAAGAGCCCAGCACCTCAGTGGGGCAGATATCTTGGGGATTTGGGAGTCAAATTTGCCCATATACAACCTTCCCCAAGTCAATCCTATGCCAGAGCTCATTTATAGCTGCCAGGAATGCTATGACCCCAGCCAAAGAGCAGTCATGAGCCCCACAGGCCTAGTCCTGTTCCAGATCACCCCAGAAAGCATAAACCAGATGCTGCGCTTCAAAACAGCCAAGAAATTGACCCCTCTATCCATGCAGAATCTGATTAACAAAGGGATCAAGCTGTCCAGTGACCAGATTGTCAAAATCAACCAACTGTTTGTCACACCAGGCTCTGAAACAGTCAGAACCCCTCCTATTGGGTACCAATATCTGAATGAGTTGGGCAGAATGTTGGTGGATCTAATTGGCTATGTCCTAGGATTCAGGGGGCTGGAAGATGTAGATGAAAGCATAATGGCAATGCTGTCTATATTTGCCCCTGGTAAGCCCCCAGCTGTGCAGTATGATTATGCAACTTACATAGCAGAAAAAATCCATGAGCAGTTCATGAATTTGAAAAGGGAGAGACTGTTCAGGTACTCCTCCTATATATATCACTTATTCCTTTTCTATCAGCCAACTACCTTCTCTGTTCCTTTGAGGCCACTCAATGCCCAAGGAAGCCCAAGATCAGTTGTTTTCTGGACCTCTGTTTTTCATTCTACCTCAGTATCACCCTATACATACTGTGAGTTTATTGATTTATTTGTTCATCCAGCCCTAACAGCTCTGCAAGGTACTCCTCCTCCTAGATTAACCGATGATATGAAGAGGATTCTACATTTGAACAAATCTTACAATATTGGCAACTGGTACTTCTACCAGAACCACACAGTCATTAGGATATATGGCTGTGAATTGAACCCATTTAGGTTGCCAAGGTATGTCCCCATGAGGCTTTTTGCCTTAGAATATTTCAGGCAGTTTGGGAACTCAGATTACCTTCACTTTCAGAGTAGAAACAAGAAGTCACAATTGAAAGTAAGAAGCCAGCTAGGTTCCTTCCTATATAACAGGAAAGAGGAAGGGTGGAAAGAGGCACACAGCATCCTGGAAGGCCTCAGATTGCAGACCAGTTTTGAATGGATTCCCTATGACCCCAATCATTCTATCTCCCTCAGGAGAATTAGATACAGACTGGGCAACTATGCGCATAAAAGACAACCTGAAATTGAAAAGTATGCCAATGCACTAGATTGGGAAGAGGGTACACTAGTAGAACAAGTCACTAAGGAAGAATTACTTGAGAAAGAAGCTAGGAATGTGCAAAAAGAAACTGACTTGGAAACTTGTGGACAGGTGCCCCTCTCCTACAGAAAGCAAATTGGAACAGCTGCTAGATCTTCAGCAGCACAGCAGCAAACTACTGAGAAGACATCCCAGGCAGCAAGCAAAGACAAAGGAAAACAGGTGGAACAGCCACCTATATTGACAGAAGAACAAGTTGACACCTTGCTACAGCAGCAAGAAGAAATGGAACAGCAAGAACTGGGGCAGCAACAAGAAAAAGCACAGTCCAGTGAACAGCAGCCCTTGCAGCAGGAAAAGGGGACAGATCAACCTAGTTACACTGAGCAGCAGCCCCAAACAGAGGTGCCTCCCAGGACAGATACCAATGTAGACACCTCAGTCCTCCAAACACCACAGAAGGAGGACATGACCAGGAAAAGGGAGAGAGAGACCCCCCACACCTCATCCTTCATCAGAGGAGAGAAGAGACAAAGACTGAATGACTCCCAAGAGGAGGACATAGCAGTAAGGCAAGCCATGGGCATGGGCCCACCCAGTGGAGAACTTTCGGCCAGCTCATCTCAGCGTGGACATGACATGACTATGGGAGGAGAGGTCAGCTCCTCCGGTCAACATAGAAAAGGGCAGTCAAGTATAAAGCAGCAATTCATTGACATCAAAAGGAGGAGTGATCCCATAAAAGTGCAGCTGTATGATCACTTGTTAAACCTAGCTCCTAGCAACCAGCAGAGACTCATGTCTGCTTTCGATGTGAGCGAAGGCAAAATGATAATGAGCCACTTCATGCCCACAACTTTGCAGCCTCAGTCCACCTCGGACTATCTAAGAACCAACATGGAGGTTCTTGCCAAAGACATACACCCTATGGACAAGATTGAATTACATAAACAAACTGGTGAAATGGTGTATGCCTCCCTGGCAGATGAGACATTGGAGAACTACAAACTAAAGAGCAGCCTGGATAACACAGCTTCTCAGCTGGAATTAGAAAGAGCATCATCACAAGCCAAGGACAATAGGATCAAGTCCTTGGAAGAGGTAATTATAGAGATAGGGCATGATCCTAAAGATGTCAAAGGCATCCAAGAACTCCTGAAGATAAGGGATGCAGACATGGCAGCCCTAAGAAAGAAAATCAAACTCCCGGCCACCATCCATCCACAAACAGATGAAGTTGCCCAGCAAAGGCAAGAGAAGGATGCTACAGATCTGCTGGTATCCCTATACAAAGAGCTGGTTAGGACTCAAGACCAGCTAGGACAAACTGAAGCTGCAAAGGCAGCACTACAAGAAACACTGAAGCAAAGAGAAGAGGGCCAACCCTCCCAGCCTCCTCCTGTGATAATAAATCTTGAGGAAATCCCTCCAAAGACTACTCCTCCTCCTCAGCAAACAGAAGCTACAGCACCAACTACAGCGCCATCCACAGCAACAACATCTACAACATCGGAACAGGCTACTAGTTTAGACATGCAAAAGCTGCAAGCTGAGATCCAAGCCCTGGAATCTCAAATGAAAGAGCTGGATGAACTTAAGAAAACCTTGACTAAGGTAAATGAAAAGTTTGACAAGAGCAAACAGAATGAGGCAGCCAAGGAGAGAGAGGTAAAATCTCTTAAGAGGAGAATTGCTGAACTAGAGAAAGAGCTTGCACTAGAAAAAGTGACAGCTGAAATGAAAGCAGTGCTATGGAGCAACATTGGGCGGTCCATTGCCAACCAGTGGCAATATATTGAGACCATGGATGAGCAAATGGTGCTCATCACTAAAGCAAACAGAGAAATACAGAGAGCCAGGGCAAGCCTTGGACACATGCCAGAAGCTGCTACTAGGATGATCAATATTATGAACTATAAGACTAGCTCTCAATTAGCTGTCATGGGAATCACCAACAGGACAGAAACAATTGCTGTAGCCAAAAGAGTCATAACATTGAGGAACTTGGTTGGAACACTGGAGAGGAGGACACAGGATATGCAGACTGAAATCAACAGATTCCTGGAAAAATTCGTGGCACTACAGAACAGAGGCCTCCCCAGCATTTTAAGCAGTGTAGGAAGACTGCTCACCCTAGACAATTACAATAAGAGAATTGATGCCCATGCAGTAGCAGAGATTGCAAAACCGCCCAGCACTTCAGCAGAGGCAGGGCCAGCCACCGAGCAGAGTATGTATGACAGGGTGGAGAACCTGTTTTTCCTCATGAATGAAGTTGAGCATCTGTTTGATACACCACCTAACTTCTTCAAATTCACAGAAGCAGATGAAACTCTAGGGGCAATCTTAGCACACCAACTGCCCACACAGGATGCCTGGAAAAATTTGACACAGACAGTTTTGTCAGGCCAGAATTAGTAGCGCTAATTCTCCAGGCAAAAGAGCATACATGCGCAGGCACAATTTTGAAGAAAGATATCTACAAGGACGAGGCAGAGGCTGAGCCAACTCAGCAGGACCATTGACTCACCACAAGCATCAGTCACAATCACAGGTGACAAGTCCAGGATACAGCGTACAAGCCTTGAAGACAGGTCCTCCAGCATTTATTCAGAATATCTCGACCGACTTAGCTGTTCCCAAAGGCTAAAATATCTTCTGACAGAGCATTAAAATGCCTGTACTCTGTAATCAATGCTGCATTAAATTTTGGTCATAATATCTTAAGTAGTTGGTAAGAATGTAAAGTCTGAGATAACTCAGAACTCAGATATTTTGTAAATGACAGCAAGTATATATTCACCCTTCACAGCAGTTGAAAAGGGTTGTTGTAATTTTCTTTTGAAAAGCTCTCGCTCGTTGTAATATTTTTAGAGAAGTAATACAAAGGAAGAATGGAATTTCCAAGGCTTGGTGTTCTTTGATGTATTGTGGTGAAAGATGAATGTTACAGGATTCCAGGGTGTTGCATAAAACAATAAGTATTCTCAAATCTCTTTGTTATATGTTTTCGAGTCTTTTGTTCTCTTTTGTTGTTCAAATGTTTTACACTTGATAGCAATGTGAAAGGATAGTTCCAGGACTTAACCATGATTACCCTGGACTCAAACTGAGCTATTATACATGTTTTCCTCAGATACAGTGACAGAATTGTAATTCTTAATTGCTGCATTTCAAAACTGTGTCTTTTACTGTGACAGGCATTCTCAGGGATTCAATTTTTGCCCCTGAGACCTCTGTCTTTTCCTCTTAAAGCTGTCGGTTGGGAATATATAGACAATAAGTGAAAATTCTTAAATGCTTTCACTGTTTGTGTTACCTGTTTCCAGTCATTTAATCAAAAAATCTGTTCTATTAAGCACTCAAATGGCCCTGTAAGTTCCATCTTTCATCTCAAAGTCTCAAACACATATAGCCACAGACTCCATTGCCCAATGGTACTCAACCTCTCTGAAAACTACATCACTGGAATCTAAAAGGAGTTTCATCAACCAAAACATAAACAAAACCAGTGCATAATAGCTAGCCTAAAACCCTATCATAAACAGTTACAAATCATAAAGAGAGAGCCCTCTCTGATCACAGTTTGGCTAGAAACAGTGATCCAAAGATTGGTTAGTGGTTACCCCGGCCGTATTCCCTTGGGAGTCATAGGGAACAACCTGGGTGTTAACAACTCTTAGATGCTAACTTTATATATCCAGTGGGTCTCCCCGTTGGTAATAGTCCCGAAAAAGGATGGGAGATGGCGCATCTGCATTGATTATCGAGAACTTAATAAATCCACTCTCAAGGATTACTTTCCCCTTCCTTTTATTGATCAGGTGCTAGATACCCTTGCTGGTAAAAAGTACTTTTCATTTTTAGATGGCTTCAGTGGGTACAACCAAATTTAGATCACACCCATAGATCAAGATAAGACCACCTTTACATGTCCATGGGGTACATTTTCTTACCAAGTGCTTCCCTTTGGACTATGTAATGCCCCAACCACCTTTCAAAGGGTTGTGCTGGCCATTTTTGTTGATCTCAAGTGTGTTGAGATCTATATGGATGATTTTTCAGTGTTTGGTAACTCATTCCGGGAAGCCAAAAAGAACTTTAAAAAGTGCTTTTACATTTCCAAGAGGCTCACCTTGCTTTGAGTGATAAAAAGTGTAGATTAATGTGCAAAGCAGGAGTATTCCTTGAACATTTGGTTTCTGAAAAAGGTATCCAGATAGACCCGGCCAAAATAGAAGTTATCTTGCGTCTTCCTGCACCCAAAACACAAAGGGAAGTAAGAGGATTCCTAGGACATGCATGTTATTATAGGAGATTCATTGAGAACTTTTTTAGGATAGCTACCCCCCTTTTCCGATTGTTAGCTAAGGATAGTGAGTTTCTCTAGTCCACAGCTTGCCAACAGTCTTTTGAGACATTAAAGGAAAAATTAGTGCAGGCACCAGTTTTGAGAGGTCCCAACTGGTCCCTTCCATTCCACATTTCCTCTTATGCCTCACATACTGCCATTGGCGCAGCTTTAGGACAAGAAGAAAATGAACAATCCTATGTTATTTACTTCATCAGTAAAAAAATTCACCCGCTGAATTGAACTATACACTGACCAAGAAAGCGTTTTTGGCCTTAAATTTTGCTATAAATAAATTCAGACACTACATCAAAAGATATGAAGTCTTTGTGCATATTGATCATTCTGCGATAAAATATTTAATAAATAAACCATTGACTAGCGGCAGAGTGACTAGGTGGTTACTATTGTTATAGGAATTTAATGTTACTATTATTGATAAACCAGGAAAATATACTGTTGTTGCTGACTATCTTTCTAGATTGAATAATCCTGGTGAAGTAATTCTTGTTGATGATGATTTCCTCGACGAACATATTTTTTCTATGTCAACAAAGTCTCCATGGTTTGTTGACATAGCTAACTATTTAGTCATCGGAAGAACACCACCTCACTTATCTGCTCGTGAAAAGCAGGATATAATATTCAAAAGTGTTGCATATTCTTAGGTCCAAGGAGACCTCTTTTACACTAGGCCAGATCTTATTATTTGTAGATGTATAAGAGAGGAAGAAGTGTTTGATATACTGAAATCTGCCCATGATGAACCTTGTGGTGGTCACTTCGCTGATAAGAGAACTGCAAATAAAATCTTACCCATTGGATACTTTTGGCCTACTTTGTTTAAGGATGCCAAATAGTATGTCAAGCGATGCGATAGCTGTCAGTGAATGCGTCAACCTGTTCAAGCCAACGAAATGTCTTTATGTCCTCAGATTATGATTGAGCCCCTTGAAAAATGGGCTATCGATTTCATAGACCAATAAATCCAACATCTATGAATAAAAATCATATATTGGTTTGCATTGGTTTTGTTACAAAATGGGTAGAGGCTAAAGCTGTTTCTTTTGTTACATAAAAAGTTGTTGAATTTTTGTTCAGTGAATTTTTTACTAGATTTGGTGTTCCTAGATAGATTGTTACTGACAATGGACCACATTTTATTTCTAATCTGGTAAAGAAAGACATGGATAAATACAAAATTCGGCATAGAAAGTCCGCTCTATATCACCCACAAGCAAACAACCAGGTGGAGTCTACCAACAAGGTGATCGAATCCATCCTCAACAAAACAAGAAATCTACATAGGAAAGAATGGGCCACTCGGTTACCTAAAGCCTTATGGGCTTATCGAACCACTTGACAAAATAGCACAGGACATACACCATATGAGTTGGTATACGGGAAACAAGTGCTTTTGTCGATAGAGTTCGAGATAAAAACCTTTCGAACAACAGTTTAGTTGGAATTAGATCTCTCAGAAGCACAACAGCAACGTCTATTACAGTTAAATGAGTTAGATGAATTTCAAAGAGATGTTGTTCAACAGAATGTGTTAGTATAACAATAACGCAAAAAGTGGCATGACAAGTCTATCAGGAAGAACTAGTTCCAACCAGGTGATTGGGTACTTCTTTATGACTCTAGATTTAAACATTTCAAAGGAAAATTCCATACACACTGGATGGGACCTTATGAAGTAGTCAAAATTTTCGAGAATGGGGTTGTAGAGATCAAAACTATTGATGGGAAAAATTCAGTATTCCTTCTAAATGGCCATAGACTCAAGGTATATTTTCAACCCCTCACAAAGGAGGACTTCATGCAGCAAGTGCAATAGAAACCTATGCTAGAGATGGTAGGTGGCCATGCCAAGCTATTACAGATTTCATTTTCTCTATTCAAAAAAAAAATGACAAAAACTAAAAATAAAACAAAAAAAAATATTTTCCTGTGATTGTGAAAATCAGTTTGCTAACACGGTCACAGAAGGATCAGCCTAAAAACCAACATGCTGGCAGGAAGATCGAAATTTTAATAAAATGAGAATGTTGCTTGATCTTTATATGTGCTAATTGTCACCAAGAAGAAGTAGGTTTTTAAGTGCAGGAACCGAACCCTTATCCAAGTTTGGGACAGCTCACACGGAAATTTTTATGCAAGCAACACTCAATTCCCACTGCATTTACTTTTTGTTCAGCACTATCCAAGCAGATTTTTGAGGTGAAATTTTTCCCTCCTTATATTTCCTTTTTCGTAAAATTCCCTCTATTTTTCTTCTTTTTATCCCATAAAGTTTACCACCCCCTTCTTCACATGGAAATTGTCCCTATCCAACTTCGTTTTTCCCTCTTTTTCCCTCGAAATTATTTTCCCTTTCCTTTTTTCCATACGCCCTCTTAGTGGTTTCACACTTGAATTCCCTGTTGAATTTCCGTCCCATTCTAAAAATTTACCCCCTTTCCCACTTCTTTTCTCCCTCGTGGATCATATTGCAGAATTTGATTCAAGATTATGAAGAAAATCAAAAAGCATGTATTGATACAAAAAAGCTAGCGAATAAAACCTCCTTTATGATTCAGCAAATCCTTCAGAATCCATCATATGAATTTTGTCAAAAATATCCCTAGTGCAGGTATATGTGTTTAGTGCAGGAATGTTCAGTGCAAGAATGTTCAGTGCAGGAATGTCCAGTGCAGAAATGTTCAATGCAAGAATTTTCAATGCAGGAATGTTCGGTGTAGGACTGTTCAAGTGTAGAAATTTTTAGTGCAGGAATCTATACTGTTGAGCACTCCCGAGTACAAAACTACATGTCCTAGTGCAGGAACAATGCTCTTTAGTGCAAAAATTTGTAATATGGTGTAGGAATACCTGGTGCAAAAAAGCGCATCTAGAAATTGTATTCTTGTTTCCTGAAAATCGTGTGCAGGCAGAATGACTGCACCACTTCCATATTTATAGCATTCAACAATTTTTTTATTATGATTAGGCTTTGTTTTATAATATGCTAAAATAGGAAGGAAATCTTTTAAGTGCAGGGATAGTTAAGGTATTAAATTTTTTTTTTTTAAAGTACCATGTACAAGTTGTGTGAAATAATGAATTGATTTCGGGATGTGTATGATTTAACCTATTATACCATACTTACCTTTTTGAAAAAAAATCTTGTTACCTGTTAATGACGACACGACCTCATACCATACCGTGCATGACTGTCATATTAATCATGGCACCTTAACTGTCACCTTCCCCAATGATCATTTGTGCTTGTACCACAACCTATCCATATCGCATCCATCCTAAGTTCTACATTTAATGATGGAGCGTGACTATTAGGTGGCCAACATAGTGGCGGTCAGATAGCTCAGCTATCACAAGGTTTGTTTTAGACAGAGCTCCTAAATCCTGACCGTGTGATCTTTCTAAAAATTTTTAGACAGAGTTCAGTGAATTAAGGATGGCACCCGTGAGAATTGAACCCTATTCCGTGAAAGAGTTAGAGCAAATGGCCGAATACCAGAACAAACTTCCACTGTTGCAGGAATCTAGGTTCTTCCCGTTTCTGCTGAAATTTTTTGACTCGGCCATGGCATTAGAGTTTGCTCGAACCTTTAATGGGAGCCGAGCCAAGGTAGGATCACTAGAATTTGAAGTAACGGAACAGTCTATATCACAATCCATCGGATTACCAGCAGAAGGTGAGCAGTGGTTTAAAAAGGAGAAGGTCAAGAAGAAAAAGTGGCATCGGTTTGTGGTCAACTGAAAATAAAAAGTGGATTGGAAGAAAGGACGCCACGTAGCTCCATGGAAGGAAAATGGAAAGACTTGTTCTACATATTACAAAAGTTCCTCAACTGTGAGGGTCGCTACTCATTGACCTTCTTGTATTCGGCTGTTGCTACATTTTGGGTGAGGTAAGCTTATCAATTTTGCTTATTTTCTGCTAAGAAGCTTGAAGAAAATGTCAAAAGGAGTTCAAAAAGGTAACTTGATCCAAATCACATGCAAGTTATACTATCATGGGTTGATTGCAATTTTTGTTAAGAAGGAATGGAAGGTCAAGAATATGATCTGGGAATTATTTTTGAACGAGTTACATAAAAGAGGTGTAGGGAAATCCTCCAGAAAGAAGAGTGCAAGCAAGAAGGGGAAGCCTAAAACCCTAACCCTATGCCCTACCAAGACTAAGAACAAAGAAGAGTTATTGCAAGTAGAGGAGCGAGAGCTCGTTGTTGAAACCCCATCTACATCAAAAAGAAGGACCCGAAGCTCAGTCAAGAGGACTGCCTCCTTGAAGGAAGCCCACATTCAATCAACTTCCCCAATAAATTTGGATGACACCCCACCTCCTTAACCAACTGTAGACAACCTTACAGTGCTTGCAGATTTTGTGGCCCATACAGTGATTAGCGAGGGGGATATTGATGAAGAAAAGGAAAATTACGTCGACACCTAGTGCAAGTGCAGATAAAGGCCCGACAAATGATCCAATGGATGTTGAAGTGCAGGGTACTAAAACCATTCACGATATTGAAATGCAGGAGGTTAATGACCAGGGTGATATCGACCTCAATGATGTTGGCACTGGTCTGGAGTCAACTATCGAGAAAACTCTTGCACAAGAAGAATTCGTTAAGGAAGACCCCACTCTCCACCTGAATAGTTAGATAGTGATCTCAAGCAACGTATCTATGGGTTGGAGGTACTGAAACAAACTTTGAAAGTACAAGGGACAGTGCAGAAACAGAAAAACATGGAGCTGGAAGGAGAAGTGAAGGAGCAAAAATGCCAAGTGAAGATATGGAAATTCTAAGCATCAAAGTTCTACAGTTGTCTCAAAAAGGTGACCAAACGGCTCAAGAAGGCTCAAGGCAAGAAGAGGAAGATAGTGAAAGTAGGAATTAGCATACAAATACAAGACTGAAAAAAGGCTCCCTTCTTTTGGTTTTTTTGTAGCAGGTAAAGGTTGTGTCAGGACACACAACAAAATAGGGATGGGAGGATGTTGGTAGGCTAAATTGCCCTATTTTTTAACCTCTATCCTACTCTAGACACATAATCTAAACCTCTGTTTTCACCTAAGAACCAATTCATTCCTATACCTTTCTCTAAAATCATGCACATTCCTACACCCTCTTTGTATTTTCATATTTAAAGGCTTGTCCTAGAATTAATTACTTATTTATGGATTTTATACCTTTAGTTATCCTTTCAACTAATATTTGTCTTTCCTAAAGTATTTGATAAGCAAATGTATTAATAATTGTGATAGAATGGTCGAGTGCAGGTAGGATTCTTGCGCTAGCTGGAGGATTCCTGCACTCCCGTGACAACTCATTAGTAGGATTCTTACACTAGCTGGTGGATTCCTGCACTCTCGTGACAACTCACCAACTGGCGTGTATATTTGGTAAAGGATCAGTTGACCTCGAGTTAGGCTCGGGGCAGGAGAGAAATCAGTGGATTGAAGATCCTGACCTCGGCCAGATATCTTCGATTAGTATTTTGTAAACAACCCAACGGCTTAGTTAAGCTACTGTTATGATTTCATTACAGCCGTAGGCCTGAAGGCTTGTATATAATGTAACACTCTGATAGGAATTAAGGAACAAAGTTATGGTAAAATTTGCTAAGATATTGTAATATTTTGGAGTATCGCCTCTCTGGGTTGGATCGCAGATCCAAGATGTATTTTTTCTTTTGAAACTAATATAAAGGAATGCACCAGTACACAGTTTCATTTTCCTTTTGCATTTTGATGAATCTTTGACCAACTGCATTTCTCAATTTATTAACAGGGAAGCGAGTTGGTTGGCCAGGGCCCGGCCAACCCAGCTCGTTCTCCCTTTCTTTAAAGGTGTGTTAACTTAATTTAAAGTGTAGGCGTGAATTTGTTATTTACTTTGATTTTCCTCACAAGTTATAGATTTGATTTCATTTACAGTTATTGTGTTGCGGGTCCGTGGTGTGCAGGCTTAGAAGTATTTGATTTCAATTTACATAAGCTTTCCTTTTAATGTTTGATTTCATTTCTGCAAGATTGGTACAACACTGCCTATACTAGTGCATTTTTGGTTCTGCAAGTTGATTTCATTGGTTCAGATTTGCAAGTCTTTTACTCCTTTCCTTTCACAAGATTTCTTTATTCCTTTCTGCAAGATTGATGTTTGTTTCTAAAGTAAGGGCATTATTAATATCTAAGGTTTTACTTAACATTTAATTGTGTTGTGATGAATATGGAATAAACGATGTAGTAACTTATAGGTCTGTGCTTGCACTGAACACTTTCAAAGAAACGATCAAATTTCATGATTAATTACTAAATGAACCCTCTGAGTTAAAAAATTGAAAAGGCAGATCTAATTGCACAGTTATCTCAGGAAAAGCCTATTCACAACACCAGATGATTTCCGTAATTATATAGAAGAGTTTTATGTTTTAAAGAAAGATTTACTTTAACTTTTGAAAATCATTTCCTGTCTAGAATCTAAGTTTGGTTGAAGCATCTTTCTACTTGTGCGAATTTACTTTCAAATTATGTTTGTTTTGCACTCTATTTCATTGAACGCGCTTTTTATTCTTCGAAAGTAATCTAGAAACCAAGTGCAGAAAATATTGATTATCTGGTGCAGGAACCTCAGATCCAGTACATGATCAGACTGTTCTAGCTCGAAGACTTAGAACTCCTGCACGAAGGTCAGAACTTCAGTACAAGTACAAAACATCCTTCCGGTATCTAAACCTCATTCCGGTGCAGGCACAACGTTCTGGTACAAGAACGTTGTTGTAGTACAGGAATAACAGTTTAGTGCAGGAAAGAATATCTTTAAAGAAGATAGATACACTGAATAACTTATTTATCACACTGTCTCACTGAAGGTAAATATAAAGGGTCATTTCATTACTTAATATTTTTCACAATGAATTAAGAATCTATTTTAGTTTCTGCGAAAGTACTTTTCATTTATTCCAACACCATACTTTCTTTGAGTATCAATTGTCGCTTGATCATCATTTTTCTTTCGATTCTATAAATTTTTGATATAAAAATAGGAATAAAATTAGACAACGTTCATATCATTTCTTGGCATTTCCTGTGCTATGCCTCGAAGTGTATGAAACCCCGGATTGACAAATTAAGTGTTGGAATGAGCTTTCTTAACAACAATTCCTACACCCATTAATTACAAGCTTCATAGGGAGATGTTTGAGAAAAGTTACAAGAGGAATATTGAGATTATGATTGAATACTATAATCGCATGCAAGAATACTATAACCAAATGGAAAATATGGAGAGATGTAGGCTCAAGAGTGTAATAGCCCACGTGAAAATTCCATGTAATAAAAGTTAATAAAGGAAAAATAATAACCACGGTTGATGGGACACTTATTCCAAGTTGAATCTTGTGCAAAAGAATAGTGATGGGGATCACTTGTGGTTGTTTAATGGCTAAGGAAATTGGCAAAGGAAATGGCTAAGGCTTTGGAAAGCAAAATGACATTTTTGGTACATTTATTTATGAAAATAATGAAAATTAAGAGAAAGGGAGGTGAAAGGTCACAAGTTGCATGTGAGGAGGAAAATGAAGAAAAATAATGGAAAATGAAGAAAATAGAGGCCTCATTGATAAAAATGCTTCTGAGGATCAGTTGGTAACCTTTTTTCAATTCAGTGTTGGAGCTCTCTCATTATTCTCTCTCTCTCTCATACTCTTGGATACTTAGAGTTTTCTTGGAGCACTCTTCGATGGTGTGGCATACTTGGATTTTTGGAGCAAGAAGGCAAAGGAAGAGCAGGAAATTGCAAGAGGACATCGAGATCAGAAGCTACAGTGGTATTTTCTTGCAGATACCGAGTTGCATGTATGTCTTCCTCACTAGTTTTGGCATGCATGGCATATGCATGTGGATTATTGGTCATGATCTGTGACTGGCATGGAGGATTTTCTAGATTGAAAGTGGATTGCCTAGCCTTTCCATTTCCTGGATAACCATGGAGATTGTGAGTTTATTTCCTTGTTTTGTTTTGGTTGGTTCTCATGTTTCCTTAGCTTGGGTTGAGTAACTAGTTCCCGGAGTTTTGGTTGGACAAACACTTTGGAGCCCTGTAACAACTTGGGTTGAGTTACTGGTCCTTTAGCCTTGGTTAGAAAAACGCTCTTGAACCCTTGGTAGGTTGAGTTACTAGTCCTAGAACCTTGGTTGGATAAATGCTATGGAACTGGGCAACAGTTGTGGGTTGAGTTACTAGTCCTGGAGCCTTGGTTGGAACAAATGCTTTGGAGCCCTGGGAGGCTTGGATAGAGACCAATATGATGATGGTTTTGTGATGTCCGGCTATGAGGTGGAATCACTGTTTGATGGGTTGATGTAGTTGGCCTCTGGAAGCCCTAAATGGTTTTGGATTGATGTGTTTTATGACTTCCCACATTCATGCTTGGAATATGGCACAGGGGTGAATGGTTGAAGAGAGATTTGGCTCAATCATTCTATGGTAAGGTGGAACATGGAAGTCTCATCCTGGGTTTGAATTTTTCATCATCAATATGAGGTTATTTCTCCTTGTAATTCTATGAGTATTATACTAGTTATATGTGTTTTATATGGTTGTGATTTCATTCGTATTTATGTTGTTATTATGTTGGTTATATATATGTTTTATGATAGTATCTATGTATGGCTCTCATCATGTTTTTACTTGTAAATGAATGAACAATGTATCTATGACATAATGGATGAAATGGTAGTTGATGTGTTGAGGCATTAATGTTTCTTAGTGATTCTTAGCTAAGTATGAGACCCCTATGCTCAAATATGTTATTTACACCTGTAGATTACATATTTGTGATATGTTTGACGAAATGTTTGTCATGGCTAGTAGGGGTCCAATCAAGGTCTTATTCAAGTAATTGCATTTGTACTGTCATTTCCCTGTTATTTTACTATTATGAAGATGTCATTCAATTATGGGCAGTGACCTGGGCTCTGGGCCTGAAAAAGTGGCTCAAATCTCAGGGACATTGGCATAGCAATGTGCAAAATAGTCCCTGGACACTGGTTTGAAGGCCTATGAGAGTGTCTAGATGTCCCTGGACATTGGCATGCCCATAGCGTGAGAGCGTACAGAGGTCAAATGGTCCAAAATCTCAGTGGGACCTTGGGGATGGTTGGAAGAAAGGTTGGATTGGTTCCAGACGGTCCTAATGCTGATGTTGAATGTTTGTATGGTGTGTTTCCATCGATTCCACTTCCTTAACGTGACTTAGGAGGTTGAATCATATCATAGTGGCCTCTCGTCACATGTTTACCCCGGCTGGCTAGTTGTTTGGGTATATGTGGGAGGAGGGTGTTACAAAGAGGGCCAAGTTTGGAGTAGTTGTGCTCGGTGCAGATGTTTCCACCCAACATAGCATTTACATAAGTCTTTGGGTAAAGAACAAATCACAAGTACATAAAAGTTAAGCATTTGGTCAATCTTTTAGTTTTGTTTGTAACAACAATAATTATTAATACTTTTGTGGTGTTGGTTTTCATTTATATTTGAAATATTCATTGTTAGATGAATTTCTATTTTAGAGTCCAAATTTATGTTTCACCGTCTAGAACCAGGTCCATCTTTTGGATATTTAATTTTCATCTTCAATGTCCTGAAGATTGATTTGCACTTCGAACTCAAAAAAAATTCATCCAACTGTGAATATTGTGAACATAACTAAAAATAAGAATTATTATTATTTTTCTAAAGATCGATTTACCCAATATATAAATTCTTATTTGAGAACATAATTTTTTTTACTTTAAAATTGAATAAAAATATAAATTTTAAGAATTAATAAGCTCGACCAAGGCTTCTGATATAAACCACGAATCTTTAAAATATATCTTGCATCATATGCCTAGTGATAACAATGCAATCATCCAAGATTCCCTGATTCAGATTTCCATAAATCCTTCTGAATGAGTAGGGAAACTTTCAATCATATTTGCGAAGAATTGAATTTAGTTGTTCCCAAGGACACAATGTTGAGGAAAACAATCCGTGCGAGTCAAAGAGTGGATGTTTGCATATAGAGGCTATTCATTGAAGAGCCATTACACCTAGTGTCCAAGAGATATGAATTGGGGATGTCGAGCTATCATAAGTTGGTATTGGAATTTTTTGTTGTTATTCGCTAGGTGCTTCTCCCTAAATATATTATGGGGATTTCCAATGATTGGATGTAGGGCTTGATGAAAGAGTTTGAAAGAATTTATGGGATTCCTAAGGTTGTTGGGGCCATGTACACTACTCATGTTCCTATTATTTCTCCCAAGGTTAATATAGCTACTTACTTCAATAAAAGGAACACTAAGAGAAACCAAAGAACATCCTACTCCATTACATTGTAGGGCTTTGTAGATAGCACAAGCTCCTTCACTAATATATGTATAGACTTATAGGGTTCTATGTCTGATGACTTAGTCTTAAAGATTTTTGATCTTTTCAAGTTGTAAATGAATGGTTTCGCTTATCCACTCTTGGATTGGTTTCTAGTCCCATATGTCCAACATAATCTTACTTGGACTCAACATGCTTTCAATTATAAGATAAGCGAGATTGAGAAGATTGTAAAGGATGCATTTGGTCGATTGAAAGGGAGGTGACATTGTCTAGAAAAGTGCACTGAGGTGAAGTTGCTTGACTTTCCAGTTGTTCTTGGAGCATGTTATGTGCTAGATAATAATTGTGAGCAACAAAATGGGGATTTTGATCCAGAGATGGCATTTGAACTAGTGGATGATGAGATGTGTCCAGAAAGTTGTGTGCAATCTCAGAGTTCTATGCAAGAAAGGGATAAAATTTCCCACAATTTGTTGCATCATGCTCATACTAGCACAAGTTTTCTCTAGACATACTTCCAAAGCCCTTTTCTTCTTTTGGGTATATTTATTAGATTCTATTTTCTAAAAACCATAGTTATCTTCCATTGATGCTCATGAGCTTGAAGCATCCCAATCAAAGATGGGATGAATATAGGGTCACTTGTAGCTCACGAATATATTTCCCATAATTTGTTATATCATGCTCATGCCAACACAAGTTTTCTCTAGACATACATCTAAAGGTCTATGCTTTATCGGTTTTTTGTTAGGTTATTCCTTCTTGATTCCATGTCAATCTCCCTTGCATGCTCTTGAGTCCTCCCACTTCTCCTAAAGCTAGAAGCATCCCACTGAGAGATGGGATGAATGTCGGGTCACCTTTGGTTGAGCTAGCAAAGCTCATGGCTCAAACATAATTCCATGCTTGTTTGCATTAGGGTTACATGTTTAGATGTTACAAAAAAACAACTAGAAGCATCCCAAATAGAGATGGGATGGAAATTATTTATCAATTTTCCAAGAAATTCTTTTATCTAAAAAATAAACTAGTTAGATACCATATGGAACTCTATGAAACTGAGCTTGTATTGATTCTATTCAATGTTACTTTAATACACACTAGTTTTGTTTATATATATATATATAGAGGAATCCAAATTCCAACCTCTGTTCTGATTATAATTTAAACAAGTCTTTGCATAAAAAATGGATGAGAATAAGATGCAAATAAATATATTTACTTGAGTTATTTCTCATCATTATTTATGTTTTCCTCAATATTTATTATCCACCAAGATTTATGCAAATCCAAATGCTTAATCAAGAAATTAATATATCCACTCCACATGTCAATTTATTGGTTTAGAATTAGTTCTTTCTAAACTAGACTAAAAAATTCCATTTGCATATTAACCACGATTAATTTAACTAAATATTTTTTAAACGTTCAGGTTAACGAATAAACTATTTATTTATATAATTATAAAATTATTTTGCAAGACTATTGGTTTGAAAGATATATTCAAAATATTTTAATAATAAATGGTCACGTAGTCCTACCTCGGTACTGCTTCCCACAAATACGGCCATCTGATAAAAGACCGCTATCCAGGGCCGCCGTTATCCGCACCTCCACTTCCGCCTCATTCCCGCCAGTCATCTTCGCCTCTTCTTCCTCTTCGTTCTCGTCCGGGTCGTAAGTCTGCAAAGGGGTCTTCAATATCTTCAAAGATCTCAAAATTGGCCGTAATGTGTCCATGGATAACATAGTCTCAAGACAGGGCAACTCCTCTACTTCCCCTTATGTCCAGCCGCTCAAGTTGTGCAAGATCACACAGCCCTCCTACTCTCCTCAATGCACCACAACCCCTCAAATCTAGATCTTCTAGGGTAGTTGGGAATGCTCCAACCTCCACCAGATCATTACACCAACTGATCTGGAGCCTTTCAAGGTTGGGACACACACCTGCAGGGAAGGACACCTCCGATATTTCTGTAAGGTACAAATGCATCTCACGTAGTCCATTCATACCTCTGTCACTGGAAGAATCCAATTGGCTCCCCTGTGAAGACTCTGTTAACTCAACAGATGGTTCTCCTTGTCCTTCAACCTTCTTCTTGAATGGTAGTTCGCGTAATGGACAACCGCGTACTCTTAAAATTTGCAGATTGTTCAGCTGCATGAGAGAGTCTGGTAAATATTGTATTCCACAATTTGAAATCTCCATATTTTTCATCTGACTGCACTGTCCGATTGAATCGGGCAGACATTTCAATTTCCGGCATCCATGGAGCAGCAAATCTTTCAAATTCCCTAGGTAACCTAGCCATGGTGGAAGCACTTTCAACAGAGGGCTTCCTAAGATCAGAACTTCCAAATTGTTTAGGCATACAGTAGGCGCACTGGGCAACTCTCTTATGTTGGTGCTCAACAAATTCAACCTTTTCAAGGACCTTTGTTGTACCACCTGGAGAGGTAATACTTCTATTTGGAGACAACCTGAGAGATCTAAGCATTTCAGAGTGGTGATGCTTCCAAGCGTTTCATTGGAGACGATCAACCTGCTACAACAACTCAAATGGAGATGCCCCAGTCGCAGTAGATTCCCCAGGAAATTTGAAGGCATCTCCAAATTGGAGGAGTAAGATGCATCGATATATGTGAGGTTTGTTAAATTGCCAAAGTTATTTGGAAGCGCCTTCAAACTTTCACAGTGCGCCAGATTGATCCTTTGAAGATTTGTTAAATTTTCAATGGAATTTGGAAGATCCTCCAAACTTATACAACCCTCCAGATCGATCTCTCGGAGATTCCTTAAATTCTCTATGGAATCTGGAAGCGCCTCCAAACTTTCACAGCCCCTCAGACTGATAGTATGAACGTTTGATAAATTCTCGGAGAAATTTGGAAGTCTCTTCAAATTTACACACCGTGACAGATCGATTTCCTGAAGGTTCATTAAAGCCCCGATGGCGTTTGGAAGCACCTCCAAACTTGTACAACCCTCCAGATCGATCTCTCGGAGATTCCTTAAATTCTCTATGGAATCTGGAAGCGCCTCCAAACTTTCACAGCCCCTCAGACTGATAGTATGAACGTTTGATAAATTCTCGGAGAAATTTGGAAGTCTCTTCAAATTTACACACTGTGACAGATCGATTTTCTGAAGGTTCATTAAAGCCCCGATGGCGTTTGGAAGCACCTCCAAACTTGTACAACCCTCCAGATCGATCTCTCGGAGATTCCTTAAATTCTCTATGGAATCAGGAAGCGCCTCCAAACTTTCACAGCCCCTCAGACTGATAGTATGAACGTTTGATAAATTCTCGGAGAAATTTGGAAGTCTCTTCAAATTTACACACCCTGACAGATCGATTTCCTGAAGGTTCATTAAAGCCCCGATGGCGTTTGGAAGCACCTCCAAACTTGTACAACCCTGCAGATTGATGTTTTCAAGATTCCTTAAATTCTCTATGGAATCTGGAAGCGCCTCCAAACTTTCACAGCCCCTCAGACTGATAGTATGAACGTTTGATAAATTCTCGGAGAAATTTGGAAGTCTCTTCAAATTTACACACTCTGACAGATCGATTTTCTGAAGGTTCATTAAAGCCCCGATGGCGTTTGGAAGCACCTCCAAACTTGTACAACCCTGCAGATTGATGTTTTTGAGATTCCTTAAATTCTCTATGGAATCTGGAAGCGCCTCCAAACTTTCACAGCCCCTCAGACTGATAGTATCAACGTTTGATAAATTCTCGGAGAAATTTGGAAGTCTCTTCAAATTTACACACCGTGACAGCTTGATTTTCTGAAGGTTCATTAAAGCCCCGATGGCGTTTGGAAGCACCTCCAAACTTGTACAACCCTGCAGATTGATGTTTTCAAGATTCCTTAAATTCTCTATGGAATCTGGAAGCGCCTCCAAACTTTCACAGCCCCTCAGACTGATAGTATGAACGTTTGATAAATTCTCGGAGAAATTTGGAAGTCTCTTCAAATTTACACACCGTGACAGATCGATTTTCTGAAGGTTCATTAAAGCCCCGATGGCGTTTGGAAGCACCTCCAAACTTGTACAACCCTCCAGATCGATCTCTCGGAGATTCCTTAAATTCTCTATGGAATCTGGAAGCGCCTCCAAACTTTCACAGCCCCTCAGACTGATAGTATGAACGTTTGATAAATTCTCGGAGAAATTTGGAAGTCTCTTCAAATTTTTACACCGTGACAGATCGATTTTCTGAAGGTTCATTAAAGCCCCGATGGCGTTTGGAAGCACCTCCAAACTTGTACAACCCTGCAGATCGATCTCTCGGAGATTCCTTAAATTCTCTATGGAATCTGGAAGCGCCTCCAAACTTTCACAGCACCTCAGACTCATAGTATGAACGTTTGATAAATTCTCGGAGAAATTTGGAAGTCTCTTCAAATTTTTACACCCTGACAGATCGATTTTCTGAAGGTTCATTAAAGCCCCGATGGCGTTTGGAAGCACCTCCAAACTTTTACAAACCTCCAGATCGATCTCTCGGAGATTCCTTAAATTCTCTATGGAATCTGGAAGATCCTCCAAACTTCTACAGTTGCTGAGACTGATTTTTCGGAGATTCGTTAAAGTCCCGAAGGCATTTGGAAGCGCCTTCAAAGTATAGCAGCTGAGAGTGATGTTTTGGAGGTACGGCAGGTGACATAAAGAGTTTGGAAACTCTAAAAGTGGAGCATCAATATGTAACTCCCGCAACTGCAGGGGTGGCTGCAAAGTTCACGTTTCAAAAGATAAGACATAACATCATGATTCTCATCTATTCAAAATTAGAAATTAAGTTCATCTACATCCTACTCACATACCTCAGATTCCAATCTTTCCAATCTCTCCCCCCACACTTCTAAATATCTTAAATCGCGCATTGGGATACAGGAGGGTAGGGAAGAGCAGGGACAATCAAACCAGCGGAGCCATCTGAGATTTGGTGACCGCACTTTAGTCAATATGCCTTCAACAAAATCTTCCGTACCTTCAAGAAGTTGCAATCTACTGATTCGGAACACCTTATCACTGAAACTTTCCTCCTCCCAATGATCACTGAAACTTTCCTTCTCCAAAGTCCACCTAGGAGCCATTATAATTCCGCGCACTTCTATTACCTGTTTATGACATAAAAACAAAAATGGATTACAACACAGCACGGTTCAGAAATTTTTCTGAATAAAAAATCTTTGAAAATTGTTGACACAAATACAAAGGTTGCGATGATTAAAGCACTTACAGATAATGATGATTGCTCCAGCAGATCATAGACGTCTTTCGGCGTCGCACGCCAGAGACGACGAGGCAATGATGGATCCTGAGCAATACTTCTCCCCAAATCTCTCAGGTGATCGTGCATTTTTATATCATTGTCCTCACCCACATCAACAAGACATTTATTCTGCAAATTTCGAAACCCCATGGAACCTTTCCACCCTGACCAGCCCCATATTCTAATCCACTTATCCTTATCTTTTCCTATGGAAAAACAAGCGATATCTAAAAATATCTGCTGCTCCTCTGGACTCAGTGAATCGTAAGTTATTTTAAGCCTCACCTGTATTTCAGGAGGTAGCGCTTGAAGTCCATTCAGTTGCTCTTCTCAGCGGGATCTGTCATCTTCTTGACAGAGTAGGGCCCCAAACACTTGCAACGACAGAGGCAATCCGTCGCAGGCGTCTAGAAACCCGTCTACAAGGTCTACAAAATCTGGTAGTGGATGTGGCTGAAAGAAGGCATGCGAACAGAAAAGTTCTAAAGAGTTTGGTCGATCGAGGCCCTTGAGGTGATAAATTGAAGGACATACACTTTGAAGGACATGCTTGTCACGAGAAGTGACCAAAATCAAACTCCTGGGGTGAAGGACACTCTTAACAGGCAAGAACGCATCCAGTTGATCGGGATGATCAACATCGTCTAATATGATTAGAGCCTCACAAGATTTGAGATAATTTTTAAGTATTCCTACACCTTCTACCCAACTATCAATAGTGATATCTCTGCCTACTAAGTCTTTAATGAGCTTCTTCTGCAAAGAATGTAGGACCTTTTGTGCTGCACTTTCCCTTACATCAAGCAAAAAAGAAGAGCCATTATAATTTGATCTCTTCTCGTTGAAAAATTCTTTTGCGAGAGTAGATTTCCCAATCCCGCCTAAACCTACAATCCCCACAACCTTGGCCTCCAGCGTGTTCTGCCCCTCCAGCCGAGATAGGGTTGTCCTTTCAAAATCTTTAATTTTGTCCGGCAGACCAATTTTATACTTGGCCACAAACAACTGTGGTTTTGGAACCTCTTTCAAAACTCTTTGCACCACCTTATCCAGGAGCTCCACCTCGTCCCTGAATATTCAAATTCAGAGAAAGGTAAAATAACTAGTGTAAACAGACTTACTTAAGTTTGTCAGGTACCTATGAATTAAATTTCACCTACCAATATGTCTATCAATTAAATTTTACATCCATCTTAATTAAATCTATCTTAATTTCTGATCTTAAATTTTTATTTTTATTTCAATTTTTTTGGAAAAATTTCAACTTTGATACTTTAGCCATCTTACTCGGCGGTAGAATCAACTCAATTTAAGAAAAAGTAACATAAATTTGCGAATAGTGAAAGATGCTCACCCATTGCACGCCTCTAGCTCGAAGCCGCTTATATCTGCAACATCAGAAAGAGCCTTCTTCCATTTCTCGATTGTTTCCAAATTATGTCGTTGCTTGTGTTTTCGCATGGCATTAGCATACGCTCCTCTGTCTGTCCGCCTGAGCTCAGAAGGTTTAACTCCGTAAAACACGGGAAGAATTGTAGCCCTCTGACTTTCCTCCTCCCTCCGCGTCGTTTCGAGCATGTCGACGAGCTCTTCCAGGCAAAACTTAGATTCTGCATAGGTTTTAGAGAAAATCGCGATCTGGACAGAAGCGCTTTGAATGGCTGCTTTTATCTGAGAAGGAAAGGGGTGTCCAGGCTCCAACTCCGACTGGTCAAGAAAGACCTGCAATCCTCTGGATTTAAGTTCACGGTAGAGAAAGCTAGCAAATGATTTCTTAACGTCGGGACCCCTATGATTGATGAACACTTGATAAGGGCCATTAGGAGTCGATGCAGAAGAGGAGGATGAAGAAGATGCAGAAACAGTAGCAGAAGCAGAAGATGCTTTTCTGAACAGAAACAGAAGCAGTAGCAGAAGAAGCAGAAGCGGTAGCAGAAACAGAAACAGAGGCAGAAGCAGAAGCAGTAGCAGAAACAGAAACAGAGGCAGAAGCAGTCCCATTGGAATTTGGATGAACAGATAGCAATACTGTAACAAGTGGTGATTAATGGAAACCAAGATTGAAGCTCTGAAAGGTAGTATGGACCAGAGGAAACAGAACACAAGATTAGGCTTCGGCTTAAAATGAAGACCAATACCCACTATCATCCAATTTTTTGACACTCCGTGCACGCGTTTAGCACTATTGTTGTTGAGCAGTCCGCGTTGATTCGCAGTTGCTGAACACCATGTGCCCCATTGGGTCCCCACTTTTAAAAGTGAAGATGCCAAATGATTGTTCCGCGCTCCTTCTCTCTGCCGACCCACCTTTTCTTTTTCCACTGAAAGTAACAAAATATATATTATTCCGCAGCTCTCTATCACACAAAAGTTTTAGCACTACCTATTGCCCTTGATCAAGCAAAAGGGACCTGTAAAAATATTGTTATTAATATAATTTAAAAATGTGGACTCGAGGGAGTCAATGAGTAGAGTATCAACTATAACTGGTAAATATGTAGGAAGAACATTTTTTTTACTTTGTCTTATAGAAAATGAATGTGTACTAAATCATTTTCATTATGAAATTGTTTCATGTGTAAAAATGTTGGCAATAAAAACGGTATTTGAAATATTGTTATGGATATAAGAGATTTAAATATTGATTTTTAATTTGGAATTTATATTTATATAAAATATTTTCATGATGAACTTGTTTCAAGTTTAAAATGTAATAAAAATCTTTTTATAAGTATTATAATCTTTTTATAAGTATTATCACGGATATAATGGATTCAAATATTGATCTCTAATTTGGAATTTAAATTTATACCAAACATTTTCATGATGAAATTTTTTCAAGTTGAAAAAATGTCTGCAACAATAAACATTGTTTTAGAGATATTGTTATGGATAAATGGGATTCCATATTGATCTTTAATTTGAATGAAATGTCTAAAGGTCATGTTTTTAGTGTTGGAAACACTGAGAAGGGGGTGAATCAATATATCTTAGCAATTTATTAATCTTTTCAAAGCATTAGTTGATCCAAACTATTAGCAATTTATTAATATTTTCAAAGCATTAGTTAATCCAATTTATTTATCTTTTCAAAGGCTCATGAAGCAGTTTTTCCAAACCAATGTGCCAAGTTGTTGATACTGCTGCAAGTACCTAGTACTAAGGTCTGATGATAACTTTGTCCTAGATGCCTTAGATCATCCCTATGACCTGCTTGTAATGCTCTTAAACTCTATCCAAGGAGGGCTACTAGCATATGTCTTATATTTGCTCAAATAATCAAAGTATTGGTGCCATATAAAATCACTGATGTGTCATCACCTACTGCTGACATGTAAGGATGTCGTCACAATCCCATTGTGATATAAAACATGTCACTGTTACATAAACAATATATTCAATATTGTCAAGTCACTGTTAAAATTCTCAAGACTATTGCATCATAGACAAGGTTATTATTATTTCAAGGTTCTATTTTTATCATTGTATATAGATGGAACCTTCGATTGCTCTTACTTTAGAATACCAATATTTATTGGCACATCAAATCAAGTCACGCACTATCTCACTGAGCACTTAATACTTCAATGTCTTCCTTATATGTTTCACACAAGGAGGTGACAAGATGCCAATAAGATGATGACAGTTTGAGACCCTTACTGTTGCAATGATTTTATCACTTCAAGCTTCAAATATAGACAATAGAACCAAGTCTCTAGTTGAAAGATGCCTCATATGACATTCTCCTCAATGTCAATCAACTCTCATTGAATATTGTTACCAAGCTAGTTGTATAGGTTGACTTACTTAAAGGTATTACACACATTTATGAATAATTATGAATATAATCAAGAATAGGTCACTAATATAACAGTTCTACCTCAAAATAGTTCATAACTTAATGACTCTTTGTCTTGAAATGATGCTTAGGTCTGTAACGCTGAGGACGTGAAATATGTAAATGACTCACTATAGCTAAGGGTCGAAAACAACTATAGTTGTTTCCAAATCAAAACAAAACATCGTTACATGTCTGAAACTGAAAACATAGTCTTGTAATGGTTACTATCAAGGTCGAGGCACTAAAGAGAAGCACAAAATTGAAGGATGAAGAACTGTAGTGATTTCACTTGTTTAAGACCAAGATTTATTGGATGAAGGCCAAAATCCTGAACTATAGGACATACCCACTGTTATGGATTATTGTTTTTAGTCGAAGTTCTGAAATGATTAGACCATACAACATAAACAAAACTTGTGTATGGAGATGCCTTTATAGAACCGAAATACCCAACATAACCCCTCACAAGTGATGTGCAAGCCTGGGCATAACAACCGCAAGAGGCCAAAAGGATGAATAGATGATTTCTTAAGACAACATCAAGGTAGATTAGGTATGAGATAAGGCCGAAAATCTTGACTTGTGTTGCTCAGATATTGAGGCCGAGTTGGAGTAAGCAATAGGTCTATCAATAACAAACAAAATCCCTTTCATTGTTCACAAGAGGAAGGTCTAAAACAACACAAAAGAAATTTCATTGTCTTGAAATGGTGCCCTAATCAGTAATTAAATTGATGAGAACCTACAATCAAACATTCATGACAAACCTAAATTAATCCCCAACGAATAACCCAAAACCAAAGATAAAAGTATTCAAATGAAAATGAAAACAATCACAAATTGAAACCCTTTTGAAATGCTTCGTTGTCTTCCTTTGATGGCCAAGAATTTCAAAATTAAGAATAGGATAGGTCGTTGAGTTTAAATTACTTCGAGGTGAGGTATAAGTTCTCTTTTTATAGAGATGAAAAGGGCTTCTAAGGTAAACGTTGGAGGGGAATTGAGGAGGTTAAACACCTTGAATTGTTTTGAATTTTCTAATAGAATATTAATAATTAGTTATCTTAAGCCCTAAGCCAAGATGTTGTTGGCCTTACGTAGGAGGAATTTTAGGTTCAAGGGTGCGATAAATACATAATATAGGTACAAACACTAACAATACCCTTCTTTAAAATGATCTCTCCATGAAACATGACAAGAAACCCACATGCTTGATATTAATTCCTAACAACCAATAAAAGCATGCCAAGTCACCATCCCTTGGGGTTTTAGCCCAGAAATTTGAGTTTTCATCTTCAAACTTGAATTCCTTTCAAACCAAGAGGCCTCTCAAGGCATGCCACATACCAACAGAAATATCTCGACGAGGATAATCCAATGACGAGGATGTCCAAGGTAAACCTAATGTTTTTTCATTTCAAAAACCTCTCACAAGTTTGAGTTATTCTCATTGACCATAGAACCCAAACCTAACTTAGGGTTTCCAGCCATCCAAGTGGAGCTTCCAACTTGATGTAATCCATACAAAAATACGAAGCGTTCATTAATTGTTTGACAACAATGACCAGTGTTTAGTCAAAGTCAAATCTCAGGGTTGACATCAATGACATTAAATTAATATTTTGTCAAAAAAAAACCAAGGAATTGTTATTTTTTTTTAGAAAAAATAACAATTCGATAAACATTAAAAGACTTTTAAAATATTGCAATAAAATCTTTATATCCATTCACATCAATTTTTTTTCATAATATTGTTCTCCATAATATTCTTTTAAATGAATGAGAGTTTATTGTGCATCCCAAAACTCTTGAAAGGTTAAAATAATTCCTTTATATTCCTTAGTACCAATTATTATCATTGCATCTTCAAAAGAAGAAGAAAACATTATGTTCAAGTAACCAAAAATTAATCCCCAATGGGAGTGTCATTAATGGCTCCTGTAATGACAAATTTAATCGATTAACATGCTAATGGTGAGAGTGGAGAGCAGGTTGGTGGTCTTCGAAACGTGTGCCACACCCTATGCATGTTTATTCACTTGTTGTCGCGTGTCATGAACGTCGTTCCCAGAGTTGGGGTCACCAACACAAGTCCACTTGTGTTAAATGTAGGGAGGTAGTTGCACACTGGAGGAGGTACAATGTATTTTTTCACATTGATGCTTATCATTCTACAATTTATATGAACCAGGTTTCTCAGGGTGGATTGGCCCTTGTCTTGGGAGAACCTGACAGATGGTTCTGTGAGATCATTGATGAGCGCATGATCTATGGGAGGAATCTTTGTTTTAAAATGTGTTCCAGGCCTTACACATGTCCATTCCCAGACATCACATATTTTGGTAAATTATTTCAAGCATTGGTTCATGAAACGTAATCCTCCCGTTATAAATGCATGGGTTTTTTACTAGGGTGTCGATTGGGTAGCATTAGTTGGGGTGGTTAAGAGAGTCTCTCTTCATCGATTTGTTCCAGGTCCTTATTTTTGGTACTATCTAGATGTGGAGGACGTTTGTTTCCTCCCCTTGGTCAATTTCCCATTAGCTCTTGTTCTGGTGTCAAGACGACATACATTTGCATCTTATCCTTCAATTTTGGGAGCATCGATGGGGGTCAATGTTTTTCATATTGTTTTTACATAAAACAGAGACTGGTCTAGCCTTTGAATTGGTGGTAGTTCTACCCACCTCAATGGTCCAAGGTACTGACCCCATATGTATTTTTTTAAATAGCCTAGTTTTGGTTTTTGGTGTCTGGTATCTACACAATTTATCTATATGGACTTAAAGGTGGTAATTTCCCTTCTAGTTTTGTAAGTTGTCATGGGTTTTGGGTTTCCTCTTCCATTTGTATATTTCAAGTCAAGGTTATTTCCGTGTTTGGAATTCGGGGTGTATTAGGGTTCTGAGGGCATTCCTTATAGCATATCTCTTGAAAGTTTTCAAGATTTGTGTTTGTGGTTTACTTAACCTTGAGTCAGTTATTCCGTTATTTAAAACCACTAGTATCAGTTTATATAATAGGGAGCCTATACATAGGTAGTTGGGCCTGTCTCTAACGTTTTGTTAAATTTCTTCAAGTGTATATATTTAGAGACAACGTTCTTGTAACACCCTCCTCCCACATCTACCCAAGTAACTGACCAACCATGCTAAACATGCGGCGAGAGGATACTATGGTTAGATTCAACCTCCTATGTGATCTTAAGGAAATGGAAACAATGGAAACACAATACACAAAGCTTCCACATCAGCTACAGGACCCCTGAGGATCATGTCAATACTTCGGGCAACTTTCCCCTTGGTCCCGCTAAATGTTTTGGTCACTTATCCTCTAGTCGCTCTCATGTTATAGGCATAAAAACGTCCACGGACCTCCACTCGCTCTCACAGGCTTGCCTGCCAGCGTCCAGGGACCAAATTTTCCAGTCCAATGCCAGCGACCCTGGGATTTGAGCCACTTTCTCAAGCTCATAGCCCAAGTCACTACCCAAAATGGAATGACATCTTAAAAGCAGTAAAATAACAGGGAAACAATGTTGCAAAAGAAATCAGTTAAATAAGACCTTAACCAAACCCCTACTAGCCATGATAGACATTTCGTCAAACATATCATCAACATGTAATCTACAGGTGTAAACAACATAATTAGGTATAGGGATCTCATACTTATATGAGAATCACTATGAGCCATTGTTCCCTCATGCCATTTTTTGCATTATCATCTATTATGTCATACATACATTGTCCATTCATTTACAAGTAAAAACATGATGATAACCATACATAGTTGTTGTCATAAAACATACATATAACCAGCGTAGTAACAACAGAAATACCTTAGATATAACAGCCATAGATTCCACATATAAACCAATACATTTACACAAGAAAATCAAGGGAATGAATTTCTCATTAATAAATGCATAAACCACGTTCCACCTGACCATAGATTGGTTGAGCTGAGTCTCTCTTTAGCCAATCACCCCCATGTCATATTCCAAGCATGAATGTGGGACCAAATAGAACACACCAGAAAGAACCAAACAAGCATGGATGCCACTGGAATTATCCACCTACCACCATGAGGAATTTGAGTGCCTCCTAGTCTCTTAGGCTTTAACGTAATCTGTTGTCTGATCTAGAGATCACTAGGACCTACACCGAGACCCACTCTCCAGGATTTACTATATATCCCATCCCGGGACTACTAGGCACAACGGGGAGCAATCCACCTGTTGAATTTACCGTATATCCCGCCATTCATCGGAAAGGATTCCTAGGCCCACCGAGGCATACAATCTTGGCTTTACCGCAACCCACAGTCTGGCTGACGGGTTACTAGGCCAATGGCTTTACGTGATCCACAATCTGGTTCAGGGACTAGTAGGCCATGTGTTTGTCATTTCGGAGGTCCACCCCACTTAGGTTCAAATCAATCTCACAATCTAGCTCAACCGAAGTATGAGAACCCATCTCATCAAGGCTATCAGGAAATGACAAGGCTAGGCTGAAGAACACTGTCACACCTGGCAAAATGCATGCCATGATAGAAAAGAACCACATGCAATACCATGCATGCCAAATCTAGAAAGGAAAATAATATGAAAATAGATACCTGCAATGGATCCTGTTGTAGACACTTGATCCTACCTTTCCTTTGCTCAATCTTTGTTTCCTCTTTCCTTCTTTGCCTTTCTTGCTCCAATGCCAAAGTGCTCCAAGAAAAATCTAAGTATCCAAGAGTGAGAGAGAGAGAGAGATAATAATGAGAGAGCTCTAAAACTAAACTGACAAAAGGTTACCGACTGATCCTCAGAAGCCTTTTTATGAATGAGGCCTCTATTTTCTTCATTTTCCTCCTCACATGCAATTTGTGACCTTTCACCTCATTTTCTCCTAGTTTCCATTATTTTCATAAATAATTGTGCAAAAAATGACATTTTTCCTTTCCAAATGCTTAGTCATTGCCTTTGCCAATTTCCTTAGCCATAATAAACCTCCCATTTCCACTTTGGAATCGCACTAGGTTGTAACAGTCCACCTGGATGTTTACAGTCTACCTTCACACGCTGATAATCAAAACACCTAGCCACAAACTCTACTACATCCCTCTTCAAGTTCAGCCAATAATAAAACTTCTTCACTACAGTTAATGTCTTTAGAAAAACCTAGGTGACCTGAATATGGTTTCACATGAAACTCCCTCAAGATCACCTTCTTGAGCTCACTCCTATCCAACACATATATCCTATCTTCTAATCTCACCAGTCCATCCCATGCAAGGAAATAGTCCATATCCTGCACAATTGCACATGTACCTATACCTGTACTATCACCTGTACTTGTACCAACACCCTGTTGCAACCTGGGCACAATCTCCATATACCTGACATCCTGCTGACCTGCCTGCAAGATCCTATCTTGTAAGTCTATCGCATAGGATCTTATAGATGCTAATTGATTAACCTGTATCCGCCTGCTAAGAGCATCTGCCACCCTGTTCTCCTTTCCCTTGATATACATGATCTCGAAATCAAACTCACTGATCGTATCCAACCACCAAGCCTGCCTACCATTCAAATTCGGTTGGTCAAATAGATACCATAAACCAATATGATCACTCATCAGTACAAATCTCTTGCTAAGAAGATAGTGCCTCCACAACTTCAATGCATGTATGATCATTGCTAACTCAATATCATGTGTCGAGTAGTTCTACTCGTGCTCATTTAGTTTTCGCGACTCATAGCACACCACCTGTCCATCCTAGATAAAGACTCCACCAAGTCCTCTTTTGCAAGCATTTGTGCACACTACAACCTCTTTGTCCGAATCTACAATCTGTAACACTGGTGCATGTGTCAACAACTGCTTAAGCTGCTCAAAACTAGCCTCACACTCCTATGTCCATTCGAACTTCTTACCTTTCCTCTGCAATGATGTGATAGGATAAGAAATATGTGAGAATTTCTGAATGAACCTCTAATAATAGCCTGTTAAACCCATGAAATATCTCACCTCATCCACACTCTTAGGAGCTACCCACTCCATGATGGCCCTTATCTTCTCTGGATCTACTGCAATGCCCTCCTTGGAGACAATATTCCCCAAGTAATGTACCTCAGTCTGAAAGAAACTTCACTTGCTGAGCTTAGCCTACAACTGATGCTCTCTCAACAACCTCAACATTAATGCTAAGTGCTCGACATGTTCTTCCTCATTTTTAGAATATACCAATATATCATCAATGAACAAAATAACAAACTTATCCAAACACAAATGCAACACACTATTCATCAAGCACATAAAGGTAGATGGAGCATTAGTCAAACCGAATTGAACTACAACAAACTCATAATGCCCATACCTGGTCCGGAATGCAGTCTTGTATATGTCTTCCTCTTTAATGTGTACTTGTTGGTATTTGGGTCTCAAATAAATCTTTGAGAACACTGTTGCTCCCTTCAACTGATCAAATAAGTCATCAATCCTTGATAATGGGTACCTTTTCTTGATGGTCACTTTGCTCAACTTCCTATAGTCAATGCATAATCTGAGAGTTCCATCTTTCTTCTTCACTAACAATATCGGTGTGCCCCATGGTGATACACTTGGCCTAATGTATACCTTGAGAAACATTTCCTTCAACTACAACTTTAACTCTACCAATCTCAGGTGTGATCATCCCGTAAGGTGCTTTTGATGCTGGAGCTGCCCAAGGCACTAACTCAATAGAAAAGTATACCTCCCTGTGAGGTGGAAACTATGTAATGTCCTCAAGAAACACATCCTTGAACTGATGTAAAACTGGGTACCTGCTCATCACATCTTCATCCTCAACCTCCTAATACCCTTGTCACTAGAAATGTGTATTGCAAATAATATACACCCTTTCGTGTGGCTATGATTTTCCTGCATAGCTATCACCATCCTAAGTAATGTGGCTTTCTTCTTACCCTGCAAGACTCTTGGTTCCCTATTGTCATCAACACACTCAATGGATTTGCCATAACAGCCTACCTTGGTTCTATGAACATACAACCAATCCATGCCCAATAACATATTGTATGATCTAAACAGTAATACATTTAGATGTGTTGTGGTAGGCATGCCATTCAAATCAAATGCACAAGCTCTCACCCAATGATGAACTCGCTTCTTTATACTTGTAGCCAACTACACTGACCAAGACTCTGCATGAAATTCCTTACTCAAACCACACTTATCCACCAAGTCAGGACTAACATAGATATAATTAGATCCAGGGTCAATCAAAATATAAATAACTTGATCAAAAAGCTTATCGTCCATCTCAATGATAGATGCATGATGCTCTGCCTGTCTGTTGTCCACAGCTGCATAAATATGAGGAATACTCTACCCCACATCTCCAACAGTTTGTGCTTCCTGTACAATGTATATCTTACGCCTACCACCCTGATGTTGCAGACAATATCTCCTAAGATGTTCTTCACTGCATGTCCAACACTCCAATCGACCAGTGCCCTCACCTCTATGTTGTTTTTGTCACCCATGTCCCTATCTAGCTGCATTAAACTTCTTTTGTGGTGCCATATTTTCTTTCCCATCTACATTATGAGGCCTTGCTCTCTTAGGCAGCCATTTACCTTTTCCTTTGTCTTTCCCTTTCCATCCTTGCTGAAATTCATTCTTACCTTCTGACTATTCATAGCAGTGCTTCAACTTCCCAATGACTTCCTTAAGTGACTGAGGCTCATCATACTCAATCCGATCTCTAAATGCTAATGGTAAACCACTGACGAATCTATGAACTTTAGCCTTCTCATCTGTAAGATATGGTATATATCCTCCTACCAAATGTCTGATTTACCTTTCAAGCTGAAGATAGTGATTTTCGCCTTCATGTTATTTGTGTACTCATGCATCTTTAAAAAATTGTTCATCCCAAGTATCCAAGCCTCTGCATCTTCTGGCTTTTTTACATCTCCATCAAAATTAGGTGGTTGTGCTTCCTTAAATTCATTTGGTAAATATCCCCTATCACTCCTCTTGTAAGGATGATATAAATGATGATGATCATGATGCCTATCAGAACCAAAACTAGAATATTACTTGTACTCATCACCCCTCCTATCCGAAGTGTCCAACAAATTTCCATCTCTCATCATGTCAGATCTATCCGACCTATGTCTGCCAGGAGACCTACTGCCATATGCTCCATTAGTCTTGTCCTCATGTCCATGGTTGATTCGAAGTGGATATTGTCGCTGCAATTATGAAAAACTCTAAAGAAGTATAGATTTAACCTTTGATTTTCTCTATTGTGCCTATATGATCCTGGCATTGTTTGCCTTACAACTCCTTATATCTTCCTTTAAGCTTCTCAATGTGTCTACCAAGTCAAAAGAGTGCCCAACACCATACTTCTCATCTGATTCATAATGAGAGTCCTTGTAGTCTATCATCTTTCTATTCATTCTGACCTTCTTCCTGCAAGACATAATATGTCAAATAAACCAAATCATAACAAACCCACGTACCTTAGGATAGTTTTGGGAGGTTACCTCATTTCTGAGATCTTCCAAATCAGTAATGATACATGTATAACATAATCATAACATCATATAGACATATACAAATAAGTGCATCAACACATAAACATCATTCTAGTTAGGGTCTAGTAATCAATGCAAGGCCATATCAACATTGAATGCTATGAAATCATGCATGACAACAACCATTACTCCACTATACACATTTCCACATGCAACCATCAACATGCAGAAGCAATGCCTAATCAACTACACACATGTATGAATGCATGTAGTCGACCATAAGTGATCAATTCTTGTAACCAACCTACAACACTGATTCATGCAATCAAACATACAAGAATGCAACCTAACATATAAGGATGTAATCAAGTGACATATAACAACATGTAACCAATCATATACTCATGATGATACATTCCACAATAACAACAACAATTCTACATGAAGACATCACTACAAGTATTATGAAACTAGCTCACAAAAGGGGGTTGTACTAATAACAATAAGGGGTTACACTAGTAGTATAGGGGACTAACATGCCCCTCTCCTTCAAAAAGTGTTGTCCTCAATGCTTGAGTAGTTCTTGATGCTTTTGTATAAAATTATTGTCCTCCCATGTGGAATCTTCAACGGGTAAGTTCTTCCACTTGATTAGATACTCTGAAATTGATCGATTTCATAGCCGTTGGGTTCTTGTTTCTGTGATTGCTCCAGGTTCCAATATGATTTTTCCTTCCTCTTCAAGTTCTGGCAATATTGTTTGAATTGGGATATTCTACAACTTTTGAATGAGTGGCCACACTTCTTTGTCCTTCCTCCATTCATCCCTTGCTTCGTTTATCCAATCTAGTTGGATAACAGAAATATCACAAAACAATACTTCCACGTCCTCATCGTTTCTTGAGAGTGCATATATAACAAAACATTTCTTCCCTTTCTGTAGATGATTTCAAAGTCATAACCCAACATATTTGTGACCCATTTTTTATGTTCTTCTAAAGATAATATTTGTTCTAAAAAGTATTTAAGACTATCATGATCCATTTTTACCTTGAAGTGTCTTCCCATTGGGTAAGGTAGCCATTTCTTAAGTGCATGTAGTATTGCCAACATTTCCTTCTCATAAATAGCTTGCTTGAGATGTAGCCGTAAAAATACCCAATCACCTACATCAAAACTTTTTTCACTGCGATGTTGGTCTACCTGTTTTTTCATTCGATTCTGCACCAAAGTGGCATTATCCTTTAAAATTTAGAGAACTTGTTGTTGATGCTCGATGTGATCTTTCACTGCTTGAACCTTTTTCTTCTTGATATTTCCTTCTATCTTGAGAGTTTGAGGAGTGGTAATTTCTTCCAATGTTTTACAAGATATGGTCGGATTCATTTCTTGATGCTCGAAGTGATCTTTCACTTCTTGAACATTTTTCTTCTTGATATGTCCTTCTATCTTGATAGTTTGAGGAGTGGTAATTCTGTCCAATGCATTACAAGATATGTTTGGATTCATTTCATTTTTCTCGGTGATCTTTCACTTCTTGAACCTTTTTCTTCTTGATATGTCCTTCTAACTTGAGAGTTTGAGGAGTGGTAATTCTTGCCTATGCTTTACAAGATATGGTCGGATTCATTTCTTCTTTCTCTGGGGTTGGGTCCTAGCGTATGTCCTCTTCTTTGATGTTTCTTGATCCTTTTCTTCCTCCTCTTCATACTCTATGTAAAATAATTTCTTCTTAGCACACTTATGACCTTTAGTGCATTTGCTATCACAATTGTAACAAAGTCATTTTTCTCTTTTTTCTTTCAATTGTTTTGGTGTAAACCTTGTAGGTTGTGGAAGGCTAGGAGAAGAAACACTTCCATAATTATAGTCGTGAGTGGTGGGATTCCTTGTTTCCGTAATTTTGCTTTCAATTTTTCTTGCCCACCTGAATGCCTTCTCCAATGAATCAGGTTCCCAAAGACGAACCTCATGTTGAATGTTATCCTTTAAAGCACCTATGAAGAAATCAATCCTTTGATTTTCTGGAATATCATTTACCCTTATATTCAATTTTTGAAAGTCCTCAATGTGCTCTTCCATTGAACACTTTTGTTTGAGATTTATCAATTGGCTAAAGAATGTGTTTCTCTTTGTATCTTCATAATGTGCTATCATTTCCTCCCTGAAAATTGACCACGTAACAAGTGGTTTACGAGAACAAATCCATTTATACCATAAAAATTGATCCGGCTCTAAATATGAAGATGCAATACGTACCTTTTTTAACAGTTGCACCTCATATAGATCAAAATATTGTTCCATCTCTAGTATCCAATTTACCAGATCCTTGCCATCAAACTTCCTCATATCGCCTTTTCTTGATTTTAGGAGCTCAATCTTGAAACAACTATAACTTTGTACTTTCGGCTCTTCCAGTTCTAAAATTGCAACCTACAGTAGCCCTCTATGTCCTGTTTCTAATGCCACCAATCTGATCATAATTGAATTCTCCAAGAAAGAGTTATGCACAATCTCCCAAGATGACCTGATTATATACCTTTTCAAAAGAGCGAACTTGTATGAAGTGCCACGTGTCACTATTTTGACCTTTGGATCTAAAAAATATACACAAGAAACTATAGTCTGTCCTATTTTTGTAACTTCTTATGAACTTTCAAACTGATGCTCAGAGAGACAGTTATGACGATTTTCCCAAGGTGACCTGTTTGGAATGTAATTCAGGGGTCTGCAAAAACCCTAACTTCCTTAGACTATATCTCTAAAACTATAGTGAGACAGGATCTGAAATTCAAAGCTGAGGTTCAGACCGATGTCTTATCAAATGGGTTTTTGTTTTAGCTTCTGAAACTTCGTAGTGAAAGAGTTATAGCAAAAATCCCATGATGACCTGTTTTAGTTGAAATTCTAGAACTTGCAAAAAACCCTAACTTCCTTAGATCATATCTCAAAAAATATAGCAAGACAAGCTCTGAAATTTGGGCTTGAGGTTTAGCGCGAGTTCATATCAAATGGTTTTTTTTTGCTTCTGAAACATTGCAAAAAAAAGTCATAGCAAAAATGTCACAATGACCTATTTGGAGCAGCGAAACCCTAGAATCCAAAGCTCTGATACCAAATGTTATGAAACCAGCTCACAAAAAGATAGAAAAGATAGATCAACACCTTAGAAAGAAGCCTCTTCAAGGGGAAACCTCCTTTACATTACACAAATGAACAATTCTTAGATGATACAAATGACAAGACCTCCTTTCTATATATAGGAGTCTAAGGGGTCATAATATAATCAGAGACGACATAACAATAATAATGTAAGGGCACAATAATAACAATAGTGGGCTTCTATGGGGCACAATAATAATAATATGGGGACTACATGGGTACAACAATATAATAAGGGGGTTGTACTAATAACACTAAGGGGTTACACTAGTAGTATAGGGGCCTAACAACAACCATGATCAACATTACAAAAATGCAACAAGCACATGAAATGCAAGTGTAAGAGACACACATGCAACTGACATGCATGCATGACCAACACATAGCCCATCTAGTCTGAGGGTGAACCATGATCTGATACCACTCTATAACACCCTCCTCCCACATCTACCCAACTAACCAGCCAAACGGGGCAAGCATGTGACGAAAGACTACTATGGTTAGATTTGACATTGTATGTGACCTTGGAATTAATGGAAACACAATACACAAACTTTCCACATCAGCTACAAGACCCCTGAGGACCATGCCAACACTTCAAGCAGCTTGACCCTGGGTCCCGCTGAATTTTTTGGTCACTTATGCTCCGGTAACTCTCATGCTATAGGCATGACAACGTCCAAGGACCTCCAGTCACTCTCACAAGCCTGCTTGTTAGTGTCTAGGGACCAAATTGTCCAGTTCTATGCTAACGACCCCGAGATTTGAGCCACTTTTTCAGGCTTAGAGCCCAAGTACTTCCTAGAATGGAATGACATTTTAAAAGCAGTAAAAGAATAGGGATGTAATGATGTAAATGCAATAAAGTTAAACAAGACCTTAACTAGACCCCTACTAGCCATGACAGACATTTCGTCAAACATATCATAAACATGTAATCTACAGGTGTAAACAACATAGGTAAGTATAGGGATATCATACTTATCTAAGAATCACTATGAACCATTGTTCCCTCATGGAATTTTCTACATTATCATCTATTAGGTCATAGATATATTGTCCATTCATTTACAAGTAAAAACATGATGAGAACCATACATAGTTGTTGTCATCAAACATACATATAACCAACATAGTAACAACCGAAATACCTTAGATATAACAGCCATAGAGTCCACATATAAACCAATACATTTACACATGAAAATCAACGGAATGAATTTCTCATTAATAAATGCATAAACCAACTGGAGATGGGACTACCACGTTCCACCCAACCATAGATTGGTCGAGCCAAGTCTCTCTTCAGCCAATCACCCCCATGCCATATTCCAAGCATGAATTTGGGACCTCATAGAACACACCAAAAAGAACCAAACAAGCATGGATTCCACTGGACTTCTCCACCTACACCGTGAGGAATTTGAATGCCTCCTATTCTCTCAGGCTTTACCGTAATCCATAGTCCGATCCAGGGATCACTAGGCCCTACTCCAAGATCCACTCTCTAGGATTTACCATACATCCCATCCCGGGACTACTAGGACCAATAAAGAGCAATAAACCTCTTGGATTTACCATATATCCCGTCATTCACTGACAAGGACTCCTAGGCCCACCGAGGTAAACAATCTTGGCTTTACTGCAACCTCAGGGGATACTAGGCTAGTGGTTTTAGCATGATCCATAGTTCAGTTTAGGGACCACTAGGCCATGTGTTTGTCATTTTGGAGATCCACCCCACTCAGCTTCGAATCTATCAAGTAATCCAGCTCAACCGAAGTATGAGAACCCATCTCATCAAGGCCATTAGGAAATGGTAAGGCTAGGATGAAGAACATTGTCACACCTAGAAAAACCCATGCCATGATATAAAATAACCACATGCAATACCATGAATTCAAAATCTAGCAAGGAAAATACACATGCATATCGATACCTGCAATGAATCCTTCTATAGCTGCTTGGTCCTACCTTTCCATGCTTGATCTTTGTTTCCTATTGCCTTCTTTGCCTTTCTTGCGCTAATGCCAAAGTGCTCCAAGAAAACTCTAAGTGTCCAAGAGTGAGAGAGAGAGAGAGAGAGCAAGAGAGAATAATGAGAGAGCTCTAAAACTGAACTGAAAAAATGTTACCAATTGATCCTCAGAAGCATTTTTATGAATGAGGCCTATATTTTCTTCATTTTACAATATTTTCCTTCATTTTCCTCCTCACATGCAACCTGTGACCTTTCACCTCCTTTTTCTCCTAGTTTCCATTATTTTCATAATTGTGCCAAAAGTGCCATTTTTCCTTTTCAAAGCCTTATCCATTTCCTTTGCCAACTTCCTTGGCCATAATAAACCAAATGAACAACCCCTAGGATGTCTTTCCCAACATTCAGCTTGGAATAAGTGTCCCATCAACCGTGGTTGTTATTTTCAACTTTTATTACAAGGAATGTTCACCAAGGTTGTTATATTTCTTTTCATTGGGTCGAGATTTGTTGAATCCAAGGTTCGTCTCCTTGTTCATCTTGTTGGTTTTTGTCTCAATCTATTGTGTGTGTCTTACATGTTCCCCTCTGTAACTATGGCCCCTCGGACGAGAATGCCAAGATGTAGAGGGGTTGCGAGCTACTCATCATCTCATCGTCGTAGGTTATTTGGCTGGGATTCTGGTGAATTATTTTGACTCTGTCCCTCGCGAAGTCTGGAGGGAAATTATCCAACTAGAGTCAAAGGAGTTTGGAGACCGATCACACTTCTTTGATTCAGAGGTAGGAGTAGAGGGCCTCGAATGGATCCCTGACGCGAGGAAATTTAGAAAGAGAAGACTTCACTTTATTCTTTCACTTGCAGTGCACCAATAGACGGATACCCTCCTCTGCATGGTACTCAGATACAAGCAAGTAGATAATTACAAATTATTTGCAAGGCAAGAAGATATCAAAACAATTCTCTGGAATATTTATTTTTGTTTGGATGATATTGTGTCAAGATTAGCTAAGGTGGAGAATTATGTGGTTTCTGACTTGGTGTCTGAGATAGAGGAGCCTAATGACTCCCCCACAGTCATTAATGGTGTTCTATTATTGCATCTCCTCCTATCACTGCCTCTCCACTCGTAAATTCCTCCCCTCTTTCTCTAGTCATTATATCAAATTGAAGCAGGTTCGACAGATTTAGCTTTCTCCATTTTAGGTGGTCGCATAAACTTGAACTCATTGGAGGCACTTGGAAATTCCTCTTTGGAATCTTGGTGGTCCAAATTATGGCATCTTATTTTTGCATAAGCTTTGGTTTTTTCTACACAGGGATGGCTTATGATGGTTCCTTTGTCTCTGTAATTTTCCAACGTATTCAGTGTTTTCCAATTCTGAAAGTGTTTAGTCTGTGTTTTCTTATGGATTTCCTCATGGATCTACTCTTGTCATCCTCATTTGAATTTTGTAATGTACACTGGCGGAGGCCAAGGATATACTTGGTTGTTATGGTTCAGTCCTCCTTTGGTCCTTTGTCTCAGTAGCTCAGTCTTCAAGTATGATTAGGTAGAAATGATTCTCTTCTTGTTTCACCTAGTTGAAGGAATGCTCTTTGAGGTTATTCTTTTTGGAGTATGCTCTCACTTCTTCTTAGTTTCTACCTGCATTATTTCTTCATAACATTCTGATTCACCAGAATTAGTTAACGATACATAATATAATGAAGGAGAGTATCGTTCAAGGGGTCTACTTATCCTGGTAGATCTTCTAACACCACATTCATTTGTTTGAGGTGCATGCTGTTGTTTTGGTTGTTGTTGTTATGGTTGTTGATCATTATGATTTTCAGACACCTTTACTTTTTCTGTGATCCAATCAAGCATTGTGTATTCTTTGTATTCTTTTTCCTATTTTTTTTCTTGCATCTGATCCTTATACAAGACCCTTTCATTGAATATGACATCTCTACTCCTAATGATTTTGTGATTTTTATAATCATATAAGTGATAACCAAAATAATTAACACCATATCAAATAAAGGTACATTTATTTGAATTCTCCTCAAGCTTTGTTCTATTTTCTTTATTAATGTGGACAAAGGCTTCATAACCAAAAGTCTTTTAAAAATGAGTAGTTTACCTTTTTACCTGTCCATGCCTCCTTTGGAATACCACCATCCAAGGAATTTGAAGGCCCTTTAATTTTTAGATAAACAACAGTATCTATAGCATCCACCCAAAATTGTAAAGGCAATTCTGCATGCAATATCATGCACCTTTCACGCTCCATGATTGTCATGTTCATCCTTTCTGACACACCATTTTTCTATGGTGTTCCTGGAATTGTCTTCTCTTTGTGAGTTCCATTCTCTAAATAGTACTTATAAAGTATTTGTTGCAATATTCACCTCCATTGTCTGATTTGGGACAGTTTAAGTTCTTTCGTGTCTCATTCTCAACCAAAGATTTCCATTTCTTGAAAGTATCAAATACATCATATTTATTTTGAATACAATAAATCTATGTTTTCTTGGTTGCATAATTAATAAAAGTAACATAATAGCAAGAGCCACTGCGAGATGATACCTGAGCAGGTCCCCATACATATGTATGCACAAGCTCTAATTTTTCGCTCTTCTTTTCTTCACCAACTCTGAGAAATATGACTCTCTTCTGTTTTCCATAAACAAAATTCTCACAGAAATCCAAATCAACATGCTTCAAACCTAGAAACAAATTTCTTGAGTGAAGAATCTACATCCCCTTCTCACTCATTTTCCTGAGTCGATGATGCCACAATGGTGTATCTGCTCCTGTGGAGGTTAAGCCATTAGCAGAATTATAAATACCATTGCATAAATACAATGTACCAACCTTTTCTCCTTTTTCTATTATCAGAGCTCCTTTAATGACCTTCCAGGTTTTATCTCTAAAAGTAGTTACACAACTTTCACCTCCCCTGAATCTACCACCCAGGCATCGATAATATTTTATAAAGAAAGAATCTGCCCTATTGAAATTAGATTTTTCTTTAGATCTGGAACATGCCTTACCTCCTTCAATAGCAATTGGTTTCCATTTTGTTGTTTTATGAAAAATTTACCCATCCAATGATTTTACAGGGTTTATCATCACCCAAACAAACTTGTCCAAAATCTCCTTCAAAATAATCATAAAAATGTTTCCTATCAAGTGTGGCATGGAATGAGGCCCCTGAATCTACCACCGAGGCATCGATAATATTTTCTAAAGAAAAATACAAAAGATCTTGCAACACATTATCTATCACATTCACTTCGTGGTTGTTTTCTTATTGTGTCTCTCCTTCTTTTCCCTTCTTAGACTTACAATCTTTCTTCAAGTGTCTTTCTTCCCGCATTTTCAACACACTATCCCCAATCTAGACTTGAATCTTCCTTTCCTTGAATTATTGCGATATTCTGGGCTCTTTCCTCTTTCCATTTTCTTCCCCTAGTCTCTGCAGTCAAAGAATTACCTAATGTCTCACTGGAGCTTTTCCATCACATTCCTCACTAAGGATGGCACTGACAACATCATCAAACTTTAAATTACTAGATTCATAAATAGAGTTACTAATAGCCATAACTAAGCAATTCCAACTTTCTAGCAATAAGCATAGAAATAATAGAGCCCTAAATTCATCAAAAAAATTTACCCCTACAAAAATTAACTGACTGGTAACCGTATTAAATTCATTTAAATGATCAACAACAGGTCCACCTTCTAACAACTTCATATTAAATAAACGCTTCATAAGAAATACCTTATTTGAGGTCGAGGGTTTTTTCATATATTTTGTCCAATGTTGACATTAAACCCTTTGTTGTTGTTACCTCTATTAAAGGCTACCAATGCCACTAGGCACAACTGTATTGTTCCAAGTGCCTTTATGTCGAGAATCTCTTATTCTATGTCTATCATACTCATCAGCTTCTTTGTTTTCTGGTTCAATGGTAGGTACATATATTTTTGATACAAATAATATTCCATTTGCATCTTCCACAACTGGTAGTTTTGGTCATTAAATTTCTCGACCCTAAACCTACCATCTTCCTCTATTGATCCCACTCAAACCAGGAACCAGTCTCTCATGCGAGTTTATCAGCCAAATAGACCTTCAGCTCTAATACTAGTTATTAGAAAATTATATATTACAGAGAAATGGTACACATAAAATATTGCAGAAGCACAAACACAGAAAACACATTAAACTAGAGAGACACAAAGATATGTGGTTCACCCAGTATAGGCTACATCCACGGAGAAACAATTAGTCCTTCCTTTTATATTATCTAGCAAAATGAAGAGATACAACCTACAACAAATCCATTGTAATTTTCTCTTCACTCTCACACAATATCCTCTCTTTTTCTCGATCAGAATACACATGTACACAGCTGCAATACAATTCCCTCATATATAGTGAGGGGTTGCTTTCTAGGGCAAAAAACCATAAATTAAACATAAATTCCACTGTCAAATCATCCACCTAATGAATGGTTCAAATTGACTATGAAATTAAAATATTTTACAAGGCAATTTTACATACATTTTTAGTTTATGGGGTGTTGCCCCCAAACCCACGCAGGGGGGGGGGGGGTCTCATAAAATCGTTGTCACCCCCCTCGGACCCCCATGATGGCAATTAAATGGGCGCGATTTTCACCCCATTAGGAACTGGGGTCCAACGCGATGATACTATTGGCATTATGATACAAGTGTTGTCCTTGATGGAAACTCACTCACAGGTCAGTTCAACTTTGATGACAGGAAACCCACAATGTAACAGATCCATTTAGATGTAACAGGGCATTGGTACAGAAGAACAGGAAGATTGAACTAAAGTCTACTAATCAGAATGAAGAAGTTGAAGCTAAAGGATGGTGAAAAGTAGTTTAAGATGTATACACAGATCCACTTAGTAAAAACAGCGTATACACGCAGGTCCATAGAACAAAAAGCGTGTATACGTATACACGCACTCCGACAAGAGGAAAAGCACGTACATGTTGGAAAATCAACGAATTTCAAGAGTAGAGAATACCACGGGTCAATACCCTGGTATTAGCCCACAATATTGAGCGGAGTAACAACTATTTGATCCCACCCAAGAATACCATAGGTCCTAAGTGGTTTTGGTCTGAGGTATTGAGAAAGTCCTAAAACTATATAATGAGGAGAAGATCATAAGGCCAAGGTGTGCAAGTGAAAAGGGTTTCTAAGGAATGCTTCTATCTGAAGTATATTTTATGTTGTAGGGGCTATCTTGGTGATTTGATCTGAAATATTTCATGCACCTTAAATTCAATGTTGGATAAGGATCATGAAACCTCAAATGACTTATCATTGAATGATCTGATATTGGTTGGGCTAGATCTAATTGTGTACACCTATTTTATTCTTTGAATGTCATGATCTAGGTTTGTCTGAAGTCTGGAATAGCAGCGAAGTTATGAGTTAATATTTACAGATCTGTACACTGGTTTGCTTTGGTGAAGTAGCATATACACGCCGGTTAGGCTCTTCCAAGTAGCGTATGAAAAAGAAAAGTATGTTGTTCAGAGATGACTAATCTATTTGATTAGTATTGTTTTTTTACTGTTGTCTGTCAATGAAGTCTTCTTAGATATTAACGTAAAACCGAATGCATAAGGAGTTTGATATCGATTGATTGATTGCATAAGTGAGAAGGGTGATCTCTGCTACTACCTGTGTAAGGCTTTGTAAATTGACAGTATATGTTCAGTATATTGCTTGTTGGTACAGACTTGATTCAGAAGTTTTATGTTTCAGTAGTTTTGAAGGTATACGCAGGTTTGATTAAAGGAAGTAGTGTATACACGCAGGTTTGGTTCAGTAAAGTAGCGTATACATTCTGATGCATGATTTTTGAGGTTGCAGCTGGTTCTGAATGATGATGTAGGTTTTTGGGTTCAACACAGTGTTCTGGTGACAATGATATGATTGTTCAAATTAACTGATTGTTGGTTGATGTAGTTTGAGCTTCAAAGTTTTTGATGGGTCTAGTATGAAAATTTGATGAAACGAGGACTTCATGTGTATTTTTGTGTACCAGGAGCATCCATTCTAAAAATTTATGAAGCGTAGTCCCTAGAGGAAGAGAGAAGCTCGTAGCCTTCTATAGGTTGGCACCTATGTACTAGTAAACACATTGACTAGTACAAGAGTTAGGGGGTTGTAGCTCCCTTCCAGTAGAAGTTGGCAAATGAGAGAAGGTTGTAGCCTTCTATAGGTGGGTGCCTGCGTACTGGTATGAGTCTACACCAATACAATATTGTAAATAGATTTTCTTATTATTAAAAGGAGACAGAGACGACAACAGCAAGTGGTTTTCACCCACATTGGGTTTCCACCTTAAATCTTGGTGTTCATGTTTGTTTCTTATGTGTGATAATTTATTCTATTTTCACTGCACTATTTAATAAGTTACTGATGCACTGGTTATAGATGAACACATGATAAATTAACTAAATCACAAGTTCTCTGTGTATATACTGGTTTCACTAATCACAGTAGTGTGTACACGCTAGTGTTGGAAATAATACTGAGAGGGGGGGGGTGAATCAGTATTAGCAAATCAAACACTTTTTCATTTTCATACTCAGATACATATACGCTACTTCAGTTAAGGGAACCCACGTGTACACACAACTTTGTTTAATGCAACTAGCGTATATCCAGTAAATTTATGATTCAGTTAATCCATCATATGTTGATCTTTAATTAGTGCATCAAAACTTCATTAACCATATAAACAGTAAACAGGTGCAGTAAAACAGAACAGATCATCACACATAAGAAACACACATGAACACCATGATATAAGGTGGAAACCCAATGTGGGACAAAAACCACCTGCTGTTGTTTTCTTTAATATAGGAAAAACTTGTTTACAATCTTGTACTAGCGCAGACTCATACCAGCACGCAAGCACCCACCTGTGGAAGGCTACTACCTTCTCTCATTCTCCAGCTTCTACGGGAAGGGAGCTCCAATCCCTTGGCTCTTGTACTAGCAGATATATTTACTAATATGTAGGCGTTGGCCTACAGAAGGCTACAACCCTCTCCTTTCTTCCAGGGACCATGTTTCATAAATTTTCATACTGGATCCATCAATAACATCAAAGCATAAAATCAATCACCACTGCAATACAACCATCAACCACATCTACATCATCAATCTTTGAATCACCCCACAATTGAATCACTGAAACCCTGTGATCAACACAGTCACCAGAACATAGAGCAGAACCCATAACTCTGCAAAAACAACCAGATCCAATTTAAAACTTCAAATATCATACTTCAAACAGTATACGTGACTCTGATGAGCCGAAACTGTGTGTATACATGATTTTACCAAAGCAAACCCGCGTACACATCTACAAATATTAACTCAAAACTTTGCAGCTATACCAGACATCAATCATACCCAGATCATAACATTTATACAATAAAACATGCTTCAATAATTCAGATCTAGTCTATCCATGATCAAACCACATAATGATAATACATTCCAAGCCTTATGATCGCGATCCATCATCCATCTTCAATCGCATAGGTGCATCCTTAGTTCAGATCAAGCAAAGCATCACAAACCCATAACCTGCATACTGGATCTCACACTTCATCAGATATTCAATACTTGCACACTTCCTCTTTGGCCTAATGATCTTCTCCTCCTTATATAGGTTTAGGCCTCTTTCAATACCATGGTCCAAAACCATGTAGGACCAATACCTTGGACCCAATACCTGGGGTCAATACCTCGGACCAAATACCATGGGTCATGGACCAAATACCATGGACCAAAACCATGGTTTCTAACATGTATGTGCCTTTCCTTCTGTGAAACTGTGTGTGTACGTATACGTGCCTTTAATACATCGAACCTACGTGTATACACTACTTTGTCACAGTGAACCTATGTATACCTATCTCTGATCATTAATTCTTTGCTCTTGACCTACTGCACTATGATCTGTCATCTGAGTGAGTTGCCATCAAGGAAAAAACCTGTATCATTCATGTATCATAATGGCAACAGCTAGTTCACTTCACAGAAGTAGCATATATAAATCTCTTTGGGATATGATAGATTATTAATCTGATAATACTGATTCACCCCCCCTCTCAGTATTATTTCCAACAATTGGTATCATAGCAGGTCCTTCAAAAGAAGCTTGATCGCTTGAAGGAAGATCTTTCAAGATGAATAATCATGAAGGCATGGGATCCATCAGACCACCAATCTTCAATGGGAGCAACTTAGTATATTGGAAAATAAGAACCAGGGCCTATTTACAATCACTTGGAGCCGATGTTTGGGAAATTGTGGAAGGAGGATATCAATTTCCAGCAGTAATTCCTACAGACTCTGCAGGTAAGAAGTTGTACGAAACCAATGCCAAAGTTGTCAATACTTTATTAGGAAGTCTATCAGAATAAGAATTTGTCAAAGTCATGCAGCTGAAGACAACCAAAGAAATATGGGACAAAATCATTTAGAGCTATGAAGGAGACTCTCAGGTAAAAATGTGCTAAGCTTCAAACTCTCATAATTCAGTGTGAAACTCTTAAGATGCATAGTGATGAGAGTGTTGCTAGTTACTTTTTACGTATAGATGAGATTGTTAATTGTATGAAGAATCTAGGTGAAGAGATAAAGGAAGCTACTTTAGTTGAAAAAAATTTGAGATCTTTGTCTTCTAAATTTGAGTAAAAAGTGTCTGCCATAGAAGAAAAATAGGATCTTCAAACTATTACTGTGACTCAACTCCATGGAATCCTAACTTCCTTTGAAATGAGAAAAGGATGTCCATCTAATATGAGAGAAGCTGCTTTTAAAGCATCAGCAAAGGGAAAAGAAAAGGAAGAGCACAATGAATCAGAACACATTTCAGAAGAAGAAGATGAGGTAAATTTTGTCAAGAAGCTTCAACAGGGTTCCGGAAGATTCAAAGGTAAGCTACCTTTCAAATGCTTTGCTTGTGGTAGAATCGGCCATTTTGCTGCCAAATGTCCTCATAAAGATAAATATGAAAAAGGAAAGGAATATGCAAAAGGACATAGAAAACAGGTTTTGAATAGAAGGAGTTACTATACGCATGAAAATAGTTATGGCTTATCCAATAGCGATGAAGATGAAACTGGCCAAGATTATAGACTACTCATGGCTTATGACAATGATGATTCTTGGATGCCTTAGAAGAGGAAGACTTTCTTGAAGAAATTACTCAACTCAAAATCTGTTTAGAAGAAAAGAATATGATCATCGATACATTGACTCACCAACTCACTGAAAGAGAAAAACACAATGAAAATCTAGAATGTGAAATTATGGGTCTAAGAAAAGAACTTGAGAAGACAAATCTCTTAATCTGAAATTTGATAAAGGATCTGAAACTTTAAATGAAATCATCAAAGTTCAGCGTTCTCCTGTGATAAAGACAGGTCCTGGATATACTGAAGAATCATCTCAATCACAAAAGTCATCAGCCTCCACCAGAAGCTATCTTGATGCAGCAAAGACCAATGAAAAATATGTCAATTGTCATCAAATGCCTAAAATTACTCATTAGGTAAATCAAACTCAATTTACTCCAAGGATGAATATCATAAGAAGCTTCAACCAACAGGTAAACAATGCCAAAAGATTCTTGTTATAGCTCCAAATCTCACTCTTATGGTTTGTGATGCTGTACTCATGGCCTAGGGCAACCCCTCCTTCCAGACCTGGTCCTAAAATTTAAAAAACTGTGTTTTATCCCTTATACGCGACATTTCCCTGAGTTAAACGCATGTATACGCGGGTATGTGTATAGCCAACCCGCGTGTATGTATTAAAACACTTAAAAAAATATAAAACTCCTCATTTTCGGGCGGAGATCGCGGGTTTTACCTACTGATCACCTGTTAGTGCCCGTGGCCCAACTGTTCCCAACCAACTCCTAACTAAAAAACTACTTTGGAGATGGTATAAAAAAACCTCAAAGGGAAAGGCCTAAGGGAGGAGAGAATAGAGAGGAAGGTTATTATGCTGAGATTTTTCCCTTGACCAGGTCTGAAGTCCCTTGTGCCTTCTGCACTTCCCCCATTTTGTACAGGAAACCTTTGTTTCCTTGTGTGTTTATGTTCATCCACCATTTATGACATCATGGAGAGAGGCATGGAAGGAGTTTTGTTAGAGGCTTGAGGCTGGAACGGATCCGGAAGGAAGCTTTGCTTGGAGCCTGCTGAAGGTGATTCAGGTGAACATATTCCTTTTTATGTACTTTATTTGTCTATAATAAAAGAAACACATGTCTTGGTTCCCGAAATGAATCTTCTTTATGTTAGTGATAGTCATGTTTAGAATTCATATGTAAATGGTTGTTTGGATTTCATAACTAACTACCTTTCTTTATAACATGAAGATGATTTCTTTATAAGTTTTGTCCATGTACTGCTGTGTTCTTTGAATTGGTTGTTTTGTAGGACAAAAGAGAAGAAGGGAACTCCAAGAAGGGTTTGGACCCTAAAGGCCTTCTCAAACGTAGGACCAAAGGTACGTACCCTTATCATAGAATTTGCTTACTATAGCATAATGGCTGTATGAATGTATGTTTCTTTGAATAGATAACTTTCAGTCTGCTAGGGTTTCAACCCAAAAAGCCCTAGGGGAGTAATTCCCTCTATCAATTCTATGATCGCAAAAACTTCTTTAATGGGCAATGTTTTTCATTTCATAACTTTGTGCATAAGGTTGCTCAAAGTGTTTCTTACAAATCCATCATGACTAGAGAAGCACGAAATAAAAAGAGTGTAACAGGAATCAAGAAAAGTTCATGTAATAACTTTTCTCCTCTTGAAAATGAAGTAGAATGTTTAATTTGTAACAACTTTGGTCATGAAAAATCTGAATGCAGAAGCAAATTTCGGCCATCACTTCAGAAGGAATAAACATCATTAAATCCCAAGATATGGAGAAAGAGAGAATATCAATTAGAAAGATGTGGCATAGCTCTGTATGCAAAAGGACAAGAAAATTAGTGGTACATTGACAACAGATGCTCCAAACACATGACAGGTGATAAAGAGAAACTTCATTCATATAATGCTTTAGAAAAATAAAAGAATGTCTCATTTGGAAATGACACTCCAGCTGTCATTAAAGGTAAAGGTTATGTCTTCTTGAAAGAAAAGGTTAAAGATGGAAATGTCATGTATGTAGATAGTTTAAAGCATAACCTGTTGAGTGTCAGTCAAATGTGTGATCAAGGAAATGAATTTGTGTTTCGATCAAACGGATGTGTGGTTCATGAGCTTGATACAGGAAAGACTGTGATCAAAGCAACAAGAAGTCCAAAAAACTTATACATACTCAAAGGAGGACAACAACAATGCTATCTAAGCAAAACCGATGAAAATTGGCTATGGAATAGAAGATTGGGACATCTAAGCTTTTCTCAAATAAGAAAAGCATGCAGACTCAAGGCAGTTCATGATGTTCCAGATATCAGCATCCCAGAAAATACCATATGAAAACCATGTCAAGTCGGTAAACAAACCAGAGTTCAGTTCAATGAAAAAGAAGGATCAGCAAGTAAGCCTCTTGAACTCATCCATACTGATTTATGTGGACCAACAAGGAAAAAGGAACCTTGTGGAGAAGAATACTTTATTTTATTTATTGATGATTTTCAAGGATGTGTTGGATAGGTCTACTAAAGCATAAAGATGAAGCATTTGAAAATTTTGAAGCATTCAAAGCTTTAGTTGAAAATGAATCAGATCGAAAAATAAAATGTCTTAGATCTGATCGAGGGGGAGAATTCATATTAGATGAATTCTTTGACTTTTGTGAACAACATGGAATAAAGAGGAAATTCTCTGTCGCTAGACTTGTTTTTAAAGAGTATGCTCAACAAGAAGGTATAGATTGTGAAGAAACTTTTGCACCTGTTTCCAAACTTGAAGCCACAAGGATGTTTCTTGCTCTTTCTAGTTTTCGAAAATTCAAAGTATATCAAATGGAAGTAAAATCAGCCTTCCTTAATGGAGATTTAGAAGAAGAAGTTTATATTGAACAACCAGAAGGATTCATTCTTGGAAATGATGCAAAACTTGTATGCAAGCTTAAATAGACTCTCTATAGAAATTAAGTTCATCTACATCTAACCGACGCATAAATATTCCTACCTGAGATTCACGTTGCCACAATCTTTCTAATCTATGCCCTCGCACTTCTAAAAATATTAATCACGCATTGGGATACAGGAGGGCAAGGAAGAGCCTTCAAATCTTTAGTTGAAAGAACTCAAGCTATCTAGCATTACTATCCTCCACTGAACCTCAGGATGTAAATGAAGCCTGGAAAGATGAATGTCGGGTCAAGGCCATGGATGAAGAACTTGACCAAATTTAAAAGAATGATACTCGGGAGTTAGTTCCTAGACCTCATGATAAAAATGTTATAGGAACAAAATGGAAATTTAAGAACGAGCTTAATGAAAATGGAGAAGTTATTAGAAACAAGGCCAGACTTGTTTGTAAAGGGTATGCTCAACAAGAAGGTATAGATTTTGAAGAAATTTTTGCACCTGTTTCCAGAGTTGAAGCCATAAGGATGTTTCTTGCTCTTTCTACTTTGCGAAAATTCAAAGTATATCAAATGGATGTAAAATCAGCCTTCCTTAACGGAGATTTAGAAGAAGAAGTTTATATTGAATATCCAGAAGGATTCATTCTTGGAAATGATGCAAGACTCGTATGTAAGCTTAAAAAGACTCTCTATATAAATTAAGTTCATCTACATCCAACCGACGCATACATCTTCCTACCTGAGATTCATGTTGCCACAATCTTTCCAATCTATGCCCTCGCACTTCTAAAAATATTAAATCGTGCATTGGGATACAGGAGGGCAAGGAAGAGCCTTCAAATCTTTAGTTGAAAATGAATCAGATCGAAAAATAAAATGTCTCAGATCTGATCGAGGGGGAGAATTCATATTAGATGAATTCTTTGACTTTTGTGAACAACATGGAATAAAGAGGCAATTCTCCGTCGTAAGAACTTCTCAACAAAATGGTGTGGGGAGACAATGAACAGAACAGTTCAACAAATGGCTCGAGCAATGCTTGATGAATCTGGAACTCCTGCAACCTTCTGGGGTGAAGCTGCATTTGATGTCGTGATTATTCTCAACAAAGCAAATGTTCGTATATATAGCTATCAAACTCCATATGAACTTTGGCATGGTAAGCCTCCTACTGTAAAAGACTTTAGAGTGTTTGGAAGCAAATGTTTCATCAAAAGGACTAATTAAAAACTTGGTAAGTTCAAACCCAGAGCAAACGAAGGAATTCTTCTTGGTTATTCATCCAGAAGTAAACAATACAAATGTTATAATAAAAGACTTCGGAAAATTGTTGAAAGCATTGATGTTGTAATTAATGAAGCATGTAGAAACCCAGAACAAATGAAATCAATAGAGGAATATGACAATGATGAAGTTGGGGAAAGTTTTCCCTCATCAAATCAAAATGATATAGAAGAAGAAACCAATGAAGCACCAAAAGAAGATACAACAAGCGAGGAAAAGACTCCATCTAGGTATGTTCAAAAGAATCGTCCAGAATCTCAAATTATAGGAGAAAAGGGGGCTGGAGTACAGACAATAAGAACTCTTACAGGGACCTCAAGCTATCTAACATTACTATCCTCCACCGAACCTCAGAATGTAAATGAATCCTAGAAAGATGAATGTTGGGTCAAGGCCATGGATGAAGAACTTGAGCAAATTAAAAAGAATGATACTTGGGAGCTAGTTCTTAGACCTCATGATAAAAATTTATAGGAACAAAATGGATATTTAAGAACAAGCTAAATGAAAATGGAGAATTTATTAGAAACAAGGCTAGACTTGTTTGTAAAGGGTATGCTCAATAAGAAGGTATAGATTTTGAAGAAACTTTTGCACCTGTTGCCAGACTTGAAGCCATAAGGATGTTTCTTGCTCTTTCTAGCTTTTGAAAATTCAAAGGATATCAAATGGATGTAAAATCAACCTTCCATAATGGAGATTTAGAAGAAGAATTTTATATTGAATAGCCAGAAGGATTCATTCTTGGAAATGATGCAAAACTTGTATGGAAGCTTAAAAAGACTCTCTATAGAAATTAAGTTCATTTGCATCGAACCGATGCATACATCTTCCTACTTGAGATTTACGTTGCCACAATATTTCCAATCTACGCCCTCACACTTCTAAAAATATTAAATCGCGCATTGGGATACAGGAGGGCAAGGAAGAGCAGGGACACTCATTTCAGTGGAGCCATATGAGATTTGGTGACCGCACTTTAATCAATATGCATTCAACAAAATTGCCATAAGCTTCAAGAAGTTGTAATTTACTGATTCCAAACACCTTATCACTAAAATTTTCCTCCTCCCAATGATTTTTTCCTCTTCCCATGAACAACCAATGAGACATTATAATTCTGCACACTTCTATTACCTGTTGTTTACATAAAAAACAAAAATGGATTACAAGACAGCATGCCGCAGATTTTTTAAATAAAAATTCTTTCAAAATGGTTGACATGTATGAATTTTGTGATGATTAAAGCACTTATAGATGATAATGATTGTTCCAACAGATCATAGACGTCTTTTTGCGTCACACGCCCAAGACGACGTGACAATGATGGATCGTGAGAAATAATTCTTCCCAAGTCTCTCAGGTGATCATGCATTCTTATCATATTTTTCACATCCACTTCAACTAGAAATTTATTCTCCAAATTTCTAATCCCCTTGAAAGATTTTCACCCTGACCAACCCCATATTCTAATCCACTTATCCTTATCTTCTCCTAAGGAAAAGCAAGAAATATCTAAACATATATGTTGCTCCTCTGCACTCAGTGAATCATAACTTATTTTAAGTATCACATGTATGTCAAGAGGTAGTGTTTGAAGTCCATTCAGTTTCTCTTCCCAGTGGGATCTATCATATTCTTGACAGAGTAGAGCCCCAAACACTTCCAACGCCAGAGGCAATCCGTCGAAGGCATTTAAAAACCCATCTACTAGATCTTCAAAATTGTTGGTGGATGTGGCTTAAAGAAGGCATGTGAGTAGAAACACTTTAAAGATTGTGGTCTATCAAGGCCTTTCACCTAATAAATTGACAATTCTGTGATTCTTTTACTTCTAAGTACATGATTGTCACAAGAAGTAATCAAAATCAAGATCGAGGGGCGAAGGACATGCTTAATTGGCAAAAAAGAATTCAATTGATGAAGATTATCTACATCATCTAATATTATGAGAGTGTGATAATATTTGAGATTCTTTTCAAGTATCCCAATACCTTGTTCCCAGCTCTTAATTTGGACATCTATACCTTTTAGTTCATGAATGGGCTCCCTTTGTAAATGAGTCAAAGACTTTGTACATGCATTTTCTCTGGGAAATGAGGAGAAATTGTAATTTGATCTCTTACAGTTAAAAATTTCTCTGGCTAGTTTCAATTTCCAAATTCCACCCAATCCTACAACGCCCACAACCTTGGCCTCCATTCAATTCTGCCCATCTAGCTAAGATAGGACTCTCCTCTCATAGTCTTCAAGTTTTTCCTTCAAACCAATTTTATGCTTGGCCACAAACAACTGTGGTTTTGGAACCACTTTTAAAACCCTTTGCACAACCTTATCCACCAACTCCACCTCGTCCCTTATATTCATAATCAGAGAAAAGTGCAAGAACCAATGAGAACCAACCTATCAAAGTTTCTCATGTACCAATTCCCCAAATTAAAATAAATAACATAAATTCTCAAATTAAAAACTAGCACAAATTGGGATAGTGGAAGATGCTTACCCATTGCATGCCTCTAGCTCGAAGCTTCTTATATTTGAACCACAAAAAGAGAGTTTTTCCATCCCTGAATTGTTTTCCAGTCATTTCGTTGATCCTGTTTGTGCTTCTGTAGGGCTTCAAGGCATTTTCGTTTGTTCTTCGTGCTTCTGTAGCGCTTTAGCATACTTTCATTTGTTTGACCACCGAAGGTCAACATGCTTAACGTTGTAAAAAATAAGAAGAATTGTACCCCTCGAGTTGAGCATGAGGACGAGCTCCTCCAGGCACCGCTTTGATTTTGCACAATGTTTAGAGAAAATCGCGATATGCACAGAGGCAACTTCAATAACACCTTTTATTTTATTAGAAATGTTGTGTCCAACCTGCAGCTCTGGCTTATCAAGAAATACTTGCAATCCCCTGGATTTAATTCTATGATAGAGATGTCTAGAAGAGGTGTTTTTGACATCAGGTCCCTTGTGATTTATAAAAATGACGTAGTGACCATAAAAAATTGTTGTTGAAGAGGAAGATGCATCATCTGATGGAAACCACGCCATTGGGATTTGGACGAACAGATAGGAAGTAATAATAACAGCAAATGGCGAGCGAGTGAGTCACCAGGCAGATCAATCAATGGAAACAAAGGGTAGTTTGAAGCATGAGAAAGAGCTTTGGGTAATAGAAACAATAAGGTTGCAGGTGGCTTT